>SSNS01000141.1:1013344-1026034 GCA_006937985.1 Aphyosemion australe
ATATATATATATATACACACTGCTCACAAAAATTAAAGGAACACTTTTTTTATTGGGCCTGGCATGAAATCAATGAAACCTGTCTGATAATTTTCTGGTTGATTAAGCAGCTGAGGGCATTGTTAATCACTTTCAGCTGTATTGGTGTTCATGGACTTAACGACAGGTGCACTAAAGTGGCAACAATTACAAAACAGGACTGGTTTAACATGTGGAGGTCATTCCAAGTTTCTCCCTCTTGATCTTTTTTGGCTGGTTTTCCACTCGTGCTAGTTTTGGCTTGAGTAATTATCTCTACTGGCAGCATGAGGCCATTCCTTAACCCTACAGAAGTTGCACAGGTTGCCCAACTTCTCCAGGATGACACATCCACACGTGCTGCAGCAAGAAGGTTTAACGTGTCTCCCAGCACAATCTCCAGAACATGGAGGAGATTTCAGGAGACTGGCGGTTATTCTCGGAGAGCTGGACAGGGCCGTAGAAGGTCCACAACCCATCAGCAGGACCGATACCTGCTCCTTTGTGCAAGGCGGAACAGGCTGAGCACTGCTCGTGCCCTACAGAATGACCTCCAGAGGGCCACTGGTGTGAATGTCTCTACCCAAACAATCAGGAACAGACTTCATGAAGATGGCCTGAGGGCCCGACGTCCTGTAGTGGGCCCTGTGCTCACTGCCCAGCACCGTAGAGCTCCACTGGCATTTGCTCAAGAACACCAGAATTGGCAAGTCCGCCACTGGCGCCCTGTACTTTTTACAGACGAGAGCAGGTTCACCCTGAGCACCTGTGATAGACGTGAAAGAGTCTGGAGAAGACAAGGAGAACGTTATGCTGCCTGCAACGTCGTTCAACATGACAGGTTTGGTGGTGGGTCAGTGATGGTCTGGGGAGGCATATCCATGGAGGGACGCACAGACCTCTACTGCCTAGGAAATGGTGCTCTGACTGCCATAAGGTATCCAGATGAAATCCTTGAACCCTTTGTCAGACCCTACGCTGATGCAGTAGGTCCTGGTTTTCTCCTAATGCACGACAATGCCCGGCCTCATGTGGCAAGAGTATGCAGGCAGTACCTGGAGGATGAAGGAATTGAAACAATTGAATGGCCTTCACGATCCCCTGACTTAAACCCAATAGAACATCTGTGGGACATTATGTTTGGGTCCATTAGGCGGCGCCAGGTTGCTCCTCAGACTGTACAAGAGCTCAGGGATGCCCTCACACAGATCTGGGAGGAAATGCCACAAGACACCATCCGTTGTCTCATTAGGAGCATGCCCCGACGTTGTCAAGCATGCACACAAGCTCGTGGGGGCCACACAAGATACTGAAAAGCATTTTGAGTTGCAGAAATGAAGTTTTTGAAATAATGGACTAGCCTGCCACATCTTCATTTCACTCTGATTTTAGGGTGTCTACACAATTGAGCCCTCTGTAGGCTGAANAAGTGCTCTGTTAGGAACATATGGAACAATCAGATCACTGATGTATGATGGAGCTTGATTATTAAGAGCTTTATATGTGAGAAGGAGGATCTTAAAATCTATTCTGAATTTAACAGGCAGCCAATGTAGGGAAGCTAAAACAGGAGAGATGTGGTCTCTCTTTTTAATTCTCATCAGAACTCTAGCTGCAGCATTTTGGACCAGCTGAAGACTTTTGACTACATTCTGTGGACCTCCTGATAGTAATGAATTACTGCAGTAATCCAACCTTGAGGTAATAAATGCATGAACCAGTTTTTCAGCATCACTCCTGGAAAGGATGCTTCTAATCTTAGCAATATTCCGAAGGTGGAAAAAGGAAATCCTACAAACCTGTTTAACGTGGGATTTGAATGACATGTCCTGGTCAAAGATTACACCGAGGTTCTTTACTTTGTTCTCGGAGGCTAATTTAATACCGTTTAGATCAGGTGACTGACTAAGCAGTTTCCTTTTCTGAGGTTCTGGACCAAAGATGATAACTTCAGTCTTGTCTGGATTTAACAGCAGAAAGTTTAGAGTAATCCAGATTTTTATGTCTTCAAGACAAGCCTGTAGTCTACCTAACTGATTAGGTTCATCAGGGTTTATGGATAAATATAACTGAGTATCATCAGCATAACAGTGGAAGTTTATCCCATGTTGTCTAATGATTTTACCAATTGGAAGCATATATACCAGAGTTATATATATATATACGTATATATATATATACGTATATATATATATATATATATATATATATATATATATATATATATATATATATATAACGCAGAAAGCTCAACTGCATCAAAACAGTTCAAACACTGATGAGGTTCTACAGTTACCTCTGATGCTGCCTCACTTACTGAGGAAGAAGAAATCGTGTTCACGAGGATGCTGATGATTTTGTTTCTAATAGATTCAATTATATTTGTGATGAATCCCATAAAGTTGTTGCTGCTGAAGGCTAAGGGAAATTCTGTTTCGCAACTGTACTGGAAAGGAAAGTTTAGAAGTCTGTTAAACAATAAATTACTTTATAAAGCCAGTTTTTTTGTTATATATTAATCTTTTTGTCTGCCACAATAATGTAGGCTAATGAATAAATACATAAAAATGAGGGCTTTTCTCAGCCATTAGTAGGTGAGATTAAAAAAGAGATTAATTAATTACAGGTCCTAATTAATTAATCTAAAAAAAATTTAATCTCATGACAGCACTAGTTATTTTCACTACTTAATTTATCCCTCTCACATACACACACCTCCATTTTAATTTGCACACAAACAAGAAAAAAAAAACACAAAAATGTTTCTTAGTTTGTTTTTTCTTCTTTCAGAACAGAGCCAGTGGCCTGTGATTGAACCTAAATGTAAGGAAGAAAAAAGTGTTTGTATTCTAACATCAGAGCCTGTGTTCTAACCAGCAAACATCATGAGTTCAACCAACAGCTGACTTGTTCTGTTTGCTGATGAATCTTCTGTACATCATAGATTCTGAGTGTTTCATTAACTGTTTGTGATCTTTTTCAGGGTTACTTATTGGAGGGATTGCAGTGATTGCTGTTATTTTTGTTCTGTGTCTTACTGTGGGAGTTCTTCTAGGTATTGTTTGTAACAATAAGTGCAAAGGTAAGCCTAAATAATGTTAAAATTAGTTTTTGCATGTTCGGTGTTTTGGGTTAAAAGTTTTAATAGTTGCTTAGATATAAAATCATCATGTATTGTGATTTTATTTCTAGCAACTCGAAAGGGTCTGTGTTAGGTTCTATCACTGTATGTATATTCACCAAACCTGTCTTCTAAATGCTATTAGTTATTTGTAAAGAGCAAGGATTATGTTATAAAAAATTACTTTTTATTTGCAAATGTTATTTCATTTAGTTTTTATATTTCATATCAGTTCACAAATGCACAACTCAAAACAAAATTAGAATTTATGTCTCATAAAGGATTAGGAAATGTAAAAAAATTAGGGGTGGGAATTTAACGTGTTAATTATGATTAATTAGAAAAAAATAACGCGTTAAAAAAACTAACGCATTTAACCCTTTAAGCCTGAGGGTCTCCCAATTGGGGGATGTTGAATTTTAGCCGCAAAATCCATGCCCTAAATATCAATCTAGTCAAGCTGCACCTCTAAAGAAAGCTCAGAACCTTGACTACAATGTAAGCCTTGTTTATGTGCTCCAAACACAACTAGAACTACAATCAAATGAGTGATCAGAAATCCCTCTTCATGTGCGTTTGCCTTCATTTCTGTCTCTAATGATGCTAAATCAAATCAAATTGCACACACATTCTATCAACCCATTATTATTATTATTATTATTATTATTATTATTATTATTATTTTAAAGACAATACCATTATCAAAATGTACTTAAAAATAGTATTGTACTATTAGGTCTGTCCTATTTTTGCCAGCTTACAAAACATGTATATCACTAGTGATATACATGTTTTTTTCTCCTGTTTTGAATTGAAATACAATTTAAAAGCATTTTTTTAGAAATTAAAAGAGCTTGTGTTTACAATAATAATGTCAATGACTATTGTTTGATTCTCTGTCTGTCTCGGGCAAATTTTCTTGAATGATTAAAATGCGATTAATCAAGATTAATTAATTACAAAGCCTCTAATTAATTAGATTAATTTTTTTAATCAAGTCCCACCCCTAAAAAAATATCTAATAATAAAATACATAATGAGACACGGCAGACATTCAAGAGTCAAAAATAAATGTGCATTTAAGGGTGCATTCCACTAACGCAGGGGTTTTTTCTAATGAGTCAAACTCCCTCTAGATCAGTGGTTCTCAATTACTTTTGGTGAAGCCCCCCCTAGGGTACATAGATTTTTTCGCGACCCCCCCGCGGGGTAATGTGCGAGCGGGGGTGGGGGGGTGGTGGCTACTTTGAATTGGCCCCAAAACGCCTATAAACGGCCCTGGCTGTGGGACTGAGTTTTGAAGGTGACTGGAATTGTATCAAATAAATAAATATTACATGCTTATAAGTTATTGCGTTATAAAGTTACAAACGTGAAGTGGGATAAATCTACCTGCATTTTCCTTCTCAAGCACTTTGTTTTATTTTTTTATGCAACCATTTTCCTGTCCTGTCTGTGTTTTAGCTGCATCTCCTCTCAATCCTCCAGAAAAACTGCTGCCTGGCTTCATTTTTCACGATTTAAGCAGATCAAAGAGATCTGTGAAACATAGCAGAGTGCGCTGCGCTCGCTGCTGCGCCAGTGAGGTAAAGTCGCAGAAGCGCGGGTGATGGAGCGCAGCAGCGGAGCGTCAGACACAAATACAAGACAGAAAGTTCTTGTATTTTTAATTCCAGAACTTGACAGGATGTCCAGACAGACCTCTGAATCCCTCTGTCAGCGCTTCTCTTCAGCGCTCCTCCTCATGACATTTGCGCACAGGCAGGTGACCAGTTCACGCAGAGCACAATGTGCGTTCGGGCGGCAGCAGGAATGTTAATTCAAGTGAAATCGTTGAATTGTGTTGTTTATATGTTACTGGGAAACTCTGGTCAGCTTGTGTGGGATAAATATTAATGAAAAAAGAATGGATATTTAACGGTTTTATTGAATATTTATTATTATTTTTAAAATAAGCGAAAATAGATCATGCGGCCTCTGGCTGCGAACAAATGATTCTTTCCATTTCTCATATAAGAAAGAAAGGAAGTTATGTTCAGAAAAAACATTTAATTTAAATAAACTAAAACAGTGGTGCAGGGCAGCTCAGGGAAACAAAGACGAGGCATCTTTTAAACATTACCATGTTCAATAGGGCTGTTCATACGTCACTCTACCAAACAAAAAATATAAATGAAACAAAAAGTAAGAAAAATCTAAATTTCTCTTCCATGGAACATTTGCACTGTTTCCATTAAATAAAATCCATGTTTGGACTTTTTTCTGTGTTCATAAATCAGTCCGTGCATGTATTGTGGAATCTGTTTTATATTCTCCGTTGGGGAAGCTCCGAGCGGGGTGGGGGGAGGGGTTGGGGGGGGTCAGGTGCGGTGCGCCGCGCCCCCCCTGCTCCTCCTCCGCGCCCCCCAAGGGGGGCGCGCCCCACTAATTGAGAACCACTGCTCTAGATGAAATTCAACATTAGTTTATGGGCTTAGCATATTTTATTATTTCACAACAAATGAAACAGCAAGATTTCTGGTAAAAATAAAAAGTACATGCTTTTATTTTGTACAATTTGTTAAGTTTGTTTTAAAATGAGCCCTAAACAGTTAACTTGAAGTATTAATAAAGTCCATGCATATTAAAAAATACATGTTACAGTTTTCTCATCTAGTTGTTTGTAGAAGCTTCAAACAAAAAAAAAAAAAAGCAGTTCAGGAGGGACGTTCCATGAAGCGAGTGCAGACTTGAGGCTCATTTGAAAAGGCTTTGCTTGAATTAGTGCACCAGTTCACTCCAGGCTTACTCTGTTCCACAAATGAAGCTCAGGTGGATTCAATCCTCACTAAGTCAAGCGAGGAGTGACGGGCGAGGCTCACGTGTGTTCACAGGAAGCCCCTGTTAATCAATGCTATATGAGAATGGAAGGAAAGGAAAGTACCTCGTTCTTTTGTCAGACGGAGCAAGAATTATTAATTCATGCCTACGAGGACTACAAAAAGACCATAACAGTTCCAGAGTCTGGATGTATAGAGAGTCAAGGACTTTGGTTTTTGCAGAGCAGCTGTGAGTTTTTAAGCTGTTATAGTGAATTTACACAAGCTAGGTTTTGAACGCAAACAACACTAAATTAGCCTAGTGAACTAGACCAAATCTTGCTTTGCAGAGTTTGGTCTAGGCACGCTTCATTGGAACCCTCGCAGCCCAAACCACTGCTGTGTCTATCCAATCACAACTCGCTATAGTTTTGGTTGGGCCAATCACAGCGCTCTATATTGTGGGAGCGGGAGTAGCCGATGACGTCAGCGCTGCGGCCGCAAACCCAAGCAACATGGCGGCAGCGCCGGAGCCACGTTCTTTTGAAACGGCTTTGTCATCAACATTGGATTATTTAGACTCCAACGTGCGTAAGTCTGTCGGCTATACTTAGCGGCTTCTTATTTTTATCAAACAAAGTAGTGCAATGTCCCAGTACACCTGATATTCACATGTTTTTATACAAAAACGACAGAAATCATTGACGCCATTAGTGGGTCCCGCTTTTCCATCGCTGTGATTACGTCACGTTGTTCGTTACTCTGATTGGTCCTAGCGCTATCCAATTGCGTGCAGACAGTTAGAAAGACAACCGTAGATCCCGCCTCACGACTGAGAGCCGTCAATGGTTCGTGGCCAGACTATATATACACATATATAGGATGGCTTGCCAGGCTAACACTAAATACCTACAACTATACTTTGGGATGATGGTGGCAGAGGAGTTAAGTGGCCGCCTTGCAATCGGAAGGTCGCGGGTTTGCGACCCACTCAGTCTGTCGCTGTCGTTGTGTCCTTGGGCAAGACACTTAACCCGCCTTGCCTGCTGGTGGTGGTCAGAAGGACTGGCGGCAGCCTCGCTTCCATCAGTGCGTCCCAGGGCAGCTGTAGCTACATTGTAGCTCATCACCATCAGTGTGTGAATGGGTGGATGACTGCTTGTGTTGTTAAAGCGCCTTGGGGGGTTGTAGAACCCTAAGAAGACGCTATACAAATACAGGCCATTTACCAACTATAAGCTATAGGAAAGCAAACAGCTGGTTCCAATTAAAATGGCTTTTACCAGCAGGGCCACAGCGACCCCTAGTGGTAACACCTGCTACATTAACGTAATATCCAATAGGTAAAGTCAGATTCTTCTGGTTTAATTCCATCCGTCCATTTTCATCCGCTTATCCGGAGTCGGGTCGCGGGGGCAGCAGCTTAAGGAGGGAGGCCCAGACTTCCCTCTCTCCAGCCACTTGGGCCAGCTCCTCCGGGGGAATCCCAAGGAGTTCCCTGACCAGCTGAGAGACATAGTCCCTCCAGCGTGTCCTGGGTCTTCCTTTAGGTCTCCTCCCGGTTGGACGTGCCCAGAAAACCTCACCAGGGAGGCGTCCAGGAGGCATCCTAACCAGATGCTCGAGCCACCTCAACTGGCTCCTCTCGATGTGGAGGAGCAGCGGGTCTACTCTGAGCCCCTCCCGGATGACCGAGCTTCTCACCATATCTCTAAGGGAGAGCCCAGACACCCTGCAGAGAAACTCATTTCAGCCGCTTGTATCCGTGATCTCGTTCTTTCGGTCACTACCCAAAGCTCGTGACCATAGGTGAGGGTAGGAAGGTAGATCAACCGGTAAATCGAGAACTTCTCCTTCCAGCTCAGCTCTCTATTCACCACGACAGACCGGTACAACGCCCCCATCACTGCAGACGCAGCACCAATCCACCTATCGATCTCATGCTCCACCCTTCCCTCACTCGTGAACAAGACCTCGAGATACTTGAACTCCTCCACTTGGGGCAGGACCTCGTCCCTGACCTGGAGAAGGAATTCTACCCTTTTCTGACTCAAGACCATGGTCTCAGTTTTAGAGGAGCTGATTCTCATCCCAGCTGCTTCACACCCTGGTTTAATTTGAAACCAATATTTAGTAGTCACATAAAATGTAATGAAGTCCAAACTGAGCAAACAGATGAACTGTAACTAGATTAAAAATAATAGATCAAATATTTACAACATAATAGTAAATGCAGTTGTTTTCTTTTTGCTTCAGTTAGACATTTACTTTAGTCCTCAGTAGATCTGACGTGTCTCTGAGTTATACTGTCATGGACTAAAATATCATTAATACAGTTGTGTTCAAATTTTAGGGCAACATTTTTGGTATTTATATTTTTGTTCCATTTCAGGTGGATTTAAAGATAAATTTAACTTTTGAGTTGCTTGTTAGATTTGATGGCATGCTGGGTAATAATAAGCATTTACATCTGTGTAAATAACAGTATCAGAGGTAGAAAATGAAATGCTGCTTCCCACTGAAACGTTCACTAGCTTTTAGGTCTCCAGTGCTACGTTTGTGTTTTCTTGTTCAATCAGGATTGTTCACACACCAATATGCATATTAGGGTCATTAGTTATAGTAGATTGACTTTAGATGAGTCTGTCTGCACAAATGCATAACTGCTGTTTCTCTGTTTGTCCATTGGAAGAAAAAAGGACGCAAAACCCAAACTCCTCACACGGTTCTGATATACCCAGAGAAAATGAGTGAGTCTTTTCTTAAATATTGGTCTTATGAGAAGTCTTACAAAATAACCTCAAATGGACATTTTATAAGATTTAAAGCTGACATGTATTTTTTCTCTCTCCTGTTTTTCACAGACCCCTAAGAGCCGGATCATGAGAATGAGACTTTTTGGCTCCCAGTACAACAAGGAGGAAGCTTTTATTATAAAAGACTGTATCAGAATGTGTTCATGCTCTAAATTTACTGGAAAACACTGAAATCTGTAGAAACATTTTAGTATAAATACAAACAAGTCAACATTTTACAAAGGTCAATTTAAGAGTGTTTTATTTACTGTTTGATGCAGATTTCTTTTACTGTTTTATTGTGATTCTTGCATATATACTATTACTATATATACTAACTATTATATACTGTTACATTTTTGTTTTTTAGTTTAAATCAACAGTTATTCTTCTATTGTTAGAGAAATTCTTAAGGATAATTCTGTTGTTTTTATTTTGATTGTTAGAGGAAAACAGACTATTTTTATCCTGATCTTGGTGAGTTTAGATCAAGTGTCCTTGATATTAAATCAATAAATTATTTCCTAATATTTTAATGCATTTTTTAAATTAAAAAAACAAATCCTTTGTTAAATTCCAAAGCTTTTCTCTACAGTTAGGATTGTTTTTGCTAAATGTTTTACAAGTTCATACGTAAATGATGGCTTTCCACTTTTTATTATGTCTCTCATGAAGAACATCTTTTATTTTAATTTAAAAATGCTTTTCTTCATGTAAGAAATACACTGGGTGTTTTACATTTAACTGAACATTTGAGTTCAGCAAAACTCGTTGGTTTTCCTGAAATTTGTTGAAATGTATGAAACTAATAACTAAATATAAAGTTGACTCTTTAGTATGAATGTAAACGTGATTAGTGAAGCTCCAGAGGAAGGTTTTTGCTTGCTGGACATAAGATCACTTAGTATGGAATTAGTGTTGCATTATATTCATATGCATGTGTGCATTCAAACGTGTTATTTAGCCAAATTAAATTTTATGAATCACACGTTGATATTTCTTATGAATCGATACCATTTAATCTTAATGTTCTTGTAAATATTTGCATTTATCACTTTTTTATTCTACTTTTGTTCAATATTGTTTTCTATAACTTCATCCGTCTTTGAAATGTGTTACAATAATTACATCAATGACCAAAAACAAGCTGGTAATAAAAATGCAAAGTTATTATGCAACTGTCTGCATTTAAGTAGTAAAAGTGAAAATTATGTAAAGTATTTGTTCCCTTTTTTCTTTAATTAATTAAACAATATAACCTCTTCATGTTCTAAGATCTTTATGAGACATCTTCAGTTTGATTTAGAGGTTTGAGGTTAGAAAAAGGTTTCAGTTATTTAACAGATGACTTAACTAAAGATGCAAAATCTAATCAGATATTATTTAAGTATAGTTATTAATAAACCCAGAGCAGCAGTTTAAGCAAAAACTATATTTCCATCAAACCCGCCACATTTCATATTCATGCTAACATTTAATTGTTTTACTTACATTAAATTAACATTAGCATCATATTAATGGATCATTATCTGGATTTGTCATCAGAAATAAATGTTCATAATTAAAAGACAAAATGATGTAAATGTAATTTATACAGAAATTAACTCTTATCCACTGCAGCATCAATAAAGACAAAAATATGAAGTTTTGTCACAATGTGGTCATTTTTAATCAGTGAATAAAAAGGAGAAAATCTTTGAGATTTCAGACTAAACGCAAAGGTGAGTTTTGGATTTTACCTTCAGATTATGCTTTTTAATATCTGACTTTTAGATTATTAACAAAACTTCAATAAAACTATAAAATGAATCATTATCATAAAGTTGTGACTTCAGTCTGTAGCTGGTTTGGTTTCATATCATCAGATTATCAGACGGCCTGAATCATCATCTAAACAGAATAATTAAACTAGTCAGCGGAGATTATTTCATGATTTGGTGCGAATAAACATTTATACGCTTCAACATGAAATCAAAGCTGGAAACTGCTGCTTTCTACAACACAGAAATTTTAATTTACTGAGATTAGAGTTTGGGATTACAGCAACAGAGCTAAATAATCTAAGATGTAGTTCTGATTACTGTAAAAGTACATAAATAATAGGATCTATATTGTGTTTCTTAACAGAGGACAGCAGAAAACGTTTAGATGTAAATAAGTTTTCTTCATCTATATGTAAAAATTAAACGTTTAAACAGGACCAAAGTTTCTGTTCTGCATAATTATGCAACTAAAAGTGCTTTTGCATGTAAAGTATAGCGTCACTCAGAGCAGAAAGTATATTTAACAGACTGAAACCAGATGCAACCATGTAATTAAAACACAAAGTTTAATCAGTCTGTTAAACTTCTGTGAATAAATAATCTAAAACTGATTTGAATGATTTTTATGTTTATAATAAATAATAAATGATGATTAAACCCAGTTTCTGTGATTAAAGTTATTATTTAATGTTCTTTACTGACTAAAGTGCAGGAAACATACAGGTGAGACTATCTTCATGGTAAAACCACCAACATGCAGATCCATTAGTTCCAGAACAAACAAATAGGGACAAAACATTTCAGTCAGAGAGAAACGTAACTGAGTAACTGAGTATTTACATCAGTGAGATGGAGAGGAGGTTAAAACAGACCATAGAGTCTCATCTTCCTGCAGCAGAAACTCAAAGTTCTCCAAAAACATGAAGAAAATCTCAAATCCTGCCAGAAACCAGGTGTTTATATTTAAAACAACGTAAAGCAGGTGAGCTAACAGCTGTTCACAGTTCAGTTCATTTAAACCAGAGAAATGATCACAGTCTGAGCTGCAGGTTAAAACCTTTCAGCACAAAAATAAAACATTAAATCCTCAAAACAACATTTATCATTTATGCACAAAACGTCCATTTCTGTTCTCGTCTCCTAGACGACGATGACATCAGAGTTCAGTGTTCCTTCCAAAAAAAACCAAACATGCATAAAAAACACGACCCTGGTTAGAAACGTTCAGCCGTTACAGTTCAGCCCTAAAAAATAACAGAGTTTATTATCGTTAATGTCGTCTAGAAACATCGTCCTGCACCTGATTACATCAGATCAAAACAATAAAACATCTTTTCACCTGTTGCATCATTAAACCCGTTCAGTGGGAGGGATGACATCATCGTTATCCCAACAAGAACAATGACATCATCAATCCCAAACACCAGCACATCCTCCAGCAGCAAACCCCGACTCAGGAAGTCTCATCTTGCATATTTCTACACCGATTCCAGCTTCAGTCCAAAGAAAAACAGTTAAATATAAATTATATTTATTAACATTTATCTACACACGACTATAAAAATACCTCTGAGCTCACGAGGCCGTTGAGATTTCATGGATTTATTTATTTATTTATCCAGCTGGAGGAAATACTTTTCTGTGTTTCGTTAAATGAGTCTGGAAACCCTGGTGATGTTTTTATAGCACTGATATAAATACTGGGGGGAGATGTGTTGCTTCTACACGTTTTGGTGCTCTGGTGCTTTCATAAAGTGCCGTTTTAGAGCGAGGTATCAAAAGATTTTAACTCCTGTGCAAACCTCTAACAGAAAATCCCTCCTCAGCAGAACCTTTTCAGATCTGAGAGTAAAAACACGACTGTTAGTCTGCCGTGATGAATGTAGAAAACAAGCTGCAGCAGGTCTGGTTCTGACTCAGGAGGGTTAGGTCCACTCTGGGATACATCTAGAAACATCTCCAGATGTGGGGTCACATCTGGCTCTGATTTGAAACTTTAACTCTGCAGCTTTTTCCTTCTGAACGTTTCTGATTTAATGTCAGTTTTTCTCCTCAGACAGACGCTCGTCTCCGTCCCTCTCACCCAGCGTCCGTCCCTCTCACCCAGCGGCCGTCCCTCTCACCCAGCAGCCGTCCCTCTCACCCAGCGGCCGTCCCTCTCACCCAGCGTCCGTCCCTCTCACCCTGCTCTCACC
>SSNS01000141.1:1026649-1059149 GCA_006937985.1 Aphyosemion australe
CTGCTCTCACCCAGCGGCCGTCCCTCTCACCCAGCAGCCGTCCCTCTCACCCAGCGGCCGTCCCTCTCACCCAGCATCCGTCCCTCTCACCCAGCGTCCGTCCCTCTCACCCAGCATCCGTCCCTCTCACCCAGCATCCGTCCCTCTCACCCAGCATCCGTCCCTCTCACCCAGCGTCCGTCCCTCTCACCCAGCGGCCGTCCCTCTCTCACTCCTCGCTGACGCCGTGCTCCCACGCCACTTTGGCCTGCTCGTCCTTGGCTGCAGCGATGATGGGCTGGGAGATCTTGCGCGGCATGGGTCGGGGTGCGGGAGGCGCTGGTCCAGACTGGGAGATCAGGGGGTCCTCCTCGGGGATGCAGCCCTCTCTGAGGTAGGGTTTAGGGGGCAGGGCTGGGGGGGGCTCGTGGAGGTGGTAGAGAGGTGGATTGTGGGGGATGTAGTGTGGGTGGAAGTGGTGGTGGTAGAAGAGGTGCTGCTGGTGCTGCAGCCCGTCCGGCTGCTGGGACTGAGGAGGCGGAGCCTGGGGCACCACCTGGGCGGGGCCCACCCCTCCAGGGGCGGAGTGGCTGCGGCAGGGTGGGGGTTTGACTCCGTCCAGGACGTCCGGCTCTGACATGCTGTACCTGACGGGCTGATAGGGAGAGTCCAGGTCCTCCTGGTCGGTGGTCCAGGCCTGGCTGCTCGGGACCGACTCCAGGGTGTCCGTCCGGCTGGCTGGGGGGTCGGAGGAGGAGGCGGGGCCAAAGTTACTCTCGCTGAGGGAGGAGACCCCAGAGCTGGCGCTGCCCGACAAGGTGGAGTTACTGCCATCCAGGATGGACTGAGGACTGGTGGGCGAGGCAGGTATAGGGTGCAGGGGAGACTGGGGGAGGGGGAGAGGGGGGGTGAGACATGTTTACAGACTCAGCAGCTGGTTCATGGTCATGTGACTGGAATAATTATGACTATATTAAATCAATATCTGCTCAAAAAATACAGAAATTCTGTAAAACAAATATAATTACCAATCAGAATAATTATGTTTTTTTTGTATAACATCAGATAAAAGAGACAAAAGCAACATTTTTCCACTGGAGGTTTGCTCAAAAATGATGAATTAGTCAACATAAACAGGAACCTGGGGAAAAAAGTGTCATCAAATGTAGAAATGGACACAAAACTAAACATGAAACAGTCAGAGAGGGAAAAGGAGGCGGAGGTGTTCAGATCTCAGGTTGTTTATTTATTTCAGCTGTGAACCACGACTCAGCACGTCTACAGGATGAAGACGAGTGTTAAAAGCACAGATGCCTCACATCTGATCAGCTACTCCCTGAGAAGTAACTTCATGATGTTTTAACGTGAGTCAAAGATAAAAACACGGAGATGGTTTAGAAACGGATCTGGAACAAACACGGATGGAATCAGAGGGAAGTGTGATTCCTGAGGAGGCAGACGGACACTCAAGCACCCAGACTGACGGGAGGAGGAGGAGGAGGAGGAGGAGGAAGAGGAGGAGGGTACCTTTCTTAAGGAGCGCGCGGGGAGAGCTGGAGGGAAGTCGCTGACCTGGTGGTGGAAAGCATCAAAGTGCATCGACAGGTGTTGCCCTACAGGGGGAGACACAGCAGGACTGACTGAGATTCACACCCACGGCTCGGGGGGGGGGGGGGGGGGGGGGGGGGGGGGGGGGGGTATCAGTGAGGAAGATAGAGAGAGAGAGAGAGTAGGAAAAGGAGGAGCAGCGTTGGCCAAGTTACTTTAAAACTAATACATTTTATATTAGTTACAGCATAAAAAATGTAACTGAGTTACACTACTTTGAGTTACTTTTGGCAAAATATTGTAAGTATGTAACAGTATCCTAAAATACTATAGCTGATAGTTTTACATGTTATACAAAGATAAAAGAAACCAAAACATACAGAGTTTTTCTCACTATTTTATTAAACTAAATGTGCTGTCATGTTTAACAATATATAATATAATAATAATATAATAATAATAACAGAACTGGGTTAGCCTGGTGTTCTCCAATGTGTGAATAGTTAAAACAGACGCTATCGGATCACGTCAATGATCAGCAAGGAGGTGAGAAACGCTTGATCTCTGCACCCTGAGAAGCTCCCAAAACAATTCTCAGCTAACGACTCTGCCTCTGTGTGGAAAGAGCTTAAATTACCATCTACATGCCTAAAGCCCCCTTCAGCTGACAATCTGAAGTCTGAATGAGTTCTACTGTCGCTTTGATGGTCCATCAGCTAGCCCCGCCCCCGACACCTCCACGCATCCTTTCAACACGAACACTCACACCTCCAGTGTCCTCACGTAACCCTTTTTCAGCAGGAGTTTGGCTCTTTTTCACGCATACGTCATCAATTGAAACCATTCTAAATGTGCTTGTACTCGCGTTACCGAGATTGTAATGAGTAATAAATTGCCGTAAATTTTTAAAGTAATGCACTATATTACCCCGTTACTGAAAAAAGGAATCTATTACTGTAACTCGCTACTTTTGTAATGCGTTACTCCCAACACTGAGGAGGAGAGAGTGTGGCTGATGAAGTAAAGGAGGAGAAGGAAGGAAGGTTTGGATCAGAAAAGAGGTGATGGGGGGGTAGGGGTGTTGGAGGCTAATCTGGGGAAATTATAGACTTTTATTTGCGTTTTCTGCCAAACATAATTTTACACCAGATGAAACATTTTCTATTGTTGCCTGAGTTGATTAAACATGTAATGAGTATCGGCCAGAATCCTTTTAGATCAGTGATCCCCAGCTCCCGTCCCCGAGGGCCGGGATCCATGTTTTAGTTGTTTCCCTGCTTCAACACCTGCTTTTAATCAGCACTAAAACGCTGCTGAACAGGTGAATCAAGTGTGTTGGAGCAGGGAAACCTCTAAAACATGCTGGATAGCGGCTCCAGGGGAAGGAGTTGGGATCACTGATCTAAAGTTTGAGGGTTTTAGTTTTCAACATGAGTTATTTGACTTTTGATGAATTTCTCTATAAAAACTGAACTCAGTGGGTAAAATAAACAAATTTACGTGTGGACAGAATTCCTTTATTCCATTTTCTGAAATGATGGAATTAAAAATACTGGAAACCTGATTTTGCACAATTTAGAATTTTCAGCTGCAGACAAATAAACCAACGTTGCATCATTAAAGAACAAAAACGTGTTTTCATTCAAAAACCTATAAAACCTGTGATATAAATGTAGAAACCCCTCTCATCCGTGATACTCCTGCTCTCGTCTGCAGCCACAGGTGTGTTGTTAGGCTGGTGCTGCAGGTCGATGCTCTGACTCGTTCAAACACAGACGGACGCGTTTCAACTGCAGAAGTAATCAGACATCATCATCCTAACACGCAGACACCTGCAGCTGCTGCTTCCTACCATGAAGGATGTTCCGAGGAGGAACCGGCGGAGCCATGACGCTACCGACGTGAGCTGAGAGGAAGGGCAGAGCCTCTCGGGTACCGCTGTCCAGACTCCAGCTGCTGGGAGTGGTGAGGACTGGAGGAGAGGAGAGGCAGGATGTTCAGAACACTCAGAGAGAAAAGAGGATCCATGATGAGTTTCTGTCTGCTGACCTTTCTCAGCCACTGAGAGGTTCGGGTCACTGCAGGGTTTACAGGGACCGATCACCTGGTGGAACAGAGCTCGCTGGAAGTTTGGCAGCTGAACAAAAATATTAATGAAAAATATCTGTTCATGATCTCAGATTCATGAGATGAGCTTTTCCATTTGTCTTTTTCTAAAAACCTGAATCATTTCTGACTTTAGTGATAATTAAAATCTAAACTCTTCAAAGCATCATCCAGGATTTCCTCTACCTGTCCGTTCTCAGCGATGTTTGAGTACATGGCGCTGCTCGGCCGCTCCCTGTGCGGCGGCAGCAGCATCAGCATCTCTCTGTTGTGTCGGTACTTGTCTGGTAGAGAAGGAGAGCCCACTGCAGACACGCAGAACGTTTCAGTAGTCAGAGCAAAAATACGTCAAAAGACTTAAAATCATCAGTTTCATAAAACTCCGTGGAATTTTCCCCATGATGCATCAGCTCCATGCTGGATCTGAGCTGCTCACCTCTCATGGTTGAGGGGGTGGAGTTTATCATCTGAGGAGGAGCAGAGTGGGTGGAGCTAAGACTGGAGGAGGAGGGGCTTGCCTGTGGTGGAGACATAAATGGATGAATGGATCAAACTAAAAACAAACATTAAACATCTTCGTTTTTGAATTTTCTCAATTAAATTCTAAAAAAATGACCTAAAATCTGATTTCTCCTTCATTGAAAGCTGACCTGCATGCGGTAGAAGTCCTCCGGATGTTCCACGACCATCCCGTCAGCCAGGATCAGCAGATTCCCAGTTTCACTGGAGGTTTGAGAGGAAAGAGAGGGGGAGGAAATGCGAACTGGAGTCAAAACAGCAATGGGACTGGGAGGAGGGAATACAAGCAGGCATCGTTTTTAATAAAGAATAAAGGGGGGGGGGGGGGGGGGGGGGGGTAAAGAGTCAGAGGAGGTGGGAGTAAGAGATCAGGAGGGTTGGGAAGAGAAAACGGAGCAGGGAAGGAGGAACGGTGCAGACAGCAGTACGACGAACAAAAGACCAAAACCAACAACCGAAATATTCATGCAAGGTTTGGTGAGAACGAGAATTAGTAACATCCCAGATCATGCAAGGAGTCAGAAGTAGAGCATCGGTTGGGATTGGACGAGAGAGAGAGAGATAGGACACGGTAACGTTAAACAGCAGTGAAGTCAGCAAAGATCAAACATGAGAATCAGGAAAAGAACTCAGAGACTAAAGAAGAGAGCAGAGACGATGAGGTGTGAGTTAAAGGATGGGAGAGGAGCTACGCGGGTTAGAGGTGGGCTAAAGTTTACTGATACCCAAATTCATTTCTCCTAACGTCGTCGATTAGCTACGTGGGTAAATTTGGTACGGCAACATTTCAGATTCAAGGATGATGATAGTAAAAAATAAAAAGTAAACTAGCAGAAAGAGCAGCAAGTGGAGGAAACACCCCCCACCTTCAGCTCAGCCAGACTTTATAGAACCTGACAACGTAAACAATAATCACCTGATGCAGCTCTTTGTAAAATCAGATTTAGATTAGAAGAGAGAAAGCTAACTATGTGTCTGTTGCTGCTGCCTCTTGGCCAGATCGTCGTTGTATATAATGAGAACGAGTTCTCAATCCACTCATCTGGTTAAATAAAGGTTCAATAAAATAAAATAAAAAATCTTAAATACTTTATGTTTGCAGGAAATTTGTATTATTTTACTTTTCTGCTTAATTTTTCACCAACCTTAACAACAAACAGTACCTAGAGCTCAGTTTTACAGTTTTTTTTTTATTGACAATTAAAAATAATCCCAACAAGCAGGTCTAGAGCAGGGGTACTCACTCCTGGTCCTGGAGAGCTGCTATCCAGCATGTTTTAGTTTTACCTCTGTTTCAATCAGCAGGTGATTAACAGGCTTCTGCAGAGCCTGATGAGCTGCTGCAGGTGATTCAACCACTGGATCTCTTACTAAATACAACTTCTACTAAGAAATCACAGTGTAGCCATAGAAACACTACTTGATATATATGGTGTGTGTGTGTGTGTGTGTGTGTGTGTGTGTGGGGTGTGCCTGCTCTGTCTTCTCAACCCCCAGTGAGCCGTAGCGGATGGCTGCTCATACTGAGCCAGGATTCTCTGGAGGTTTCTTCCTGTTAAAAGGGAGTTTTCCTTCCCACTGTCGCTAAATGCTTGCTTAGTATGAGGATTGCATCAAGACACTGACACTAGTCAGACAGCTGACAACAGTCAGTGTCTTGATGCAATCTGCTGGGTTCCTTATATAAGAAACCTTTTTACTGATTGGCTTAATGAACTGAACTGTATTGGAATGTTTACTTTGTGAAGAGCCTTGAGACGACTCTTGTCGTGATTTGGCGCTATAGAAATAAACTGAATTGAATTTAATCAGGTGTGTTGGAGCAGAGAAACCACTAAAACATGCTGGATACCGGCTCTCCAGGAGCAGGAGTGAGTACCACTGATCTAGAGGATTAATACTATCAGTAAAACTGGCTGTGTAGTGATTATGCTGCCACAGCTCCATCTAGTGGACAACCTTTGCTTTTGCATGGTGGGGAACTACAGTCATCATGATCGAGGTGACATCGCCCAGCCCTAACGTGTTTCTTCTTTCATTTTGACAAGTTTACATGACATGAGTTTTGTGTGTGTGTGTGTGTGTGTGTGTGTGTGTGTGTGTGTGTTGCTGACCTGTGTCGGTGCACGAGTTTGAAGCTCTCTGGGCTCATGGGGCTGTGAGCAGCCAGGATCCCTCTGGCGGCGTTGACTCCTGAACCGGACTTGTCGAAACCAGGAGGACCCTGAAACGCAACATAGAAGCACTGCTCTGAATATTTACACTGCCCTTAAACACACACACATGCACACACACATGTTTATATAGGTAAATAAAAAGATGTGAACGTTTATCCTGACACCACTAACAAGGCTGCTCCTCTGCCCTGACCCTCCTTCAGACATGGAGGTGATTACGTTTGAAACCATCAGTGACGATACTGAAATAAATCAGTTTACAACAGGAAATGTTGTTAATGTGATTAATTGTTCCTGGACTCACATGGCAGAGGCTGCTCCTCATCATCTGGAACTGATCTATTAGCTTCTTGTGTAGGGGACGCATTTCTGGATGCACCAGCTTCTCGTGAACGGCCAAACCGACTCCTAAGATGTGAACCTGAGTGGAAACAAACAAAAACAATGTTTTTGTAATAAATCACTTTTAAAATAGATATTTTGTTTTATGTGTTTAATTATATTTTTGCATGTTTTATTAAGAAATCACAGAATAAACTTCAATAGGGTTTTAAAATGATTCTCTAGAAAACAAGATTCTAAATAGGATTTAGTTTAAACATTATTAAATGATTTTATGAAATGATGTGAAACCACACGTGTAACTAAACAACGAGTCACCTGCTCCTGCATCAGGTCTTTCAGCTGTGTGATCTTCTCCGTGTCTTCAGGGTGGCTGGTGATGTAGTCCTTATCAAAGAAAGCCTAGCAGAAACAAATACTGCTAATATAATGATCTGATTATGCTTTTGCTTTACGGTTGCTCCGGACGTCCCACCTCCTGGTATCTGGCGATGCCGCCGTTGACGGCGGCGTCGATGACCCCGTTCAGCGTCATGCTGAGCAGGTTGATGTTCCCGTGCAGCTGCTTGTGTTGGTACTGGCTGATCAGAGTCCGCAGCTCCTGGTTCTTGTTCTCCACCACAGAGATGGCGTTTTCTAACGGACTCACCTCCACCTGACAAAAACATCCTGTTAGTGGAGCTCCTGTCCCTCGTGCTCTGTGTTTTATCTCTTTTATCACCGACATTGGTAACATAAACTAGATGTGGAGAATCGCTGGTCTGACTCACTCACCAGTTCCCTCTTATCCACCTCAAACCAGCGAGAGATTCCCGGGAGCGGGTGTGTGAGGATCAGAGTGGTCCGCTCTATCCAGAGACTCTGGAACAAAACAGAACAGGAGTTTAAACTGGTGCATAAAATTAGTTTAACTTTAGAGAAGAAGCATTATTTAAATAATTAAATAATTCTCCTCTCGGCTCACCTTGAACTCGTTGTCTCGGTCTTTGGGTCCTTTATGAAACGGCCGGTCGTACCGGAAACGCCGGACGTTGTTGACGCGATAGAAGCTCTTAATCCGGTCTGGGACTCGGTCCATCTGCAGGACGGTGACGCTTTCTGGGACCGGCGTCACGGCGTAGATCTGCAGGTCTGAGCCGAGAGGTCAAGGTTCAGCTCTAATAACCCTCCTCTGTGATAATCTGCTGTTTCCTGATCAGAAACACGATCATCTGAAGGATACACTGGGCGTCACACTGCAGGATGGCCTCGTCTGGTTGATTTGGGTGCTGCATGGCGATGGCTTGTGGGAATTCTCCCAGCATCCTTTGCTGGAAGGCTTCCAACCTTTCGTAGTCGTGGCCTCGGCAAACAAACTCTTTGTTCTGGGTGTCAATAATAAAAAACACAATGTTTAAAAACATCTTAATGACGGGAAAACCGTCATTCCCAACACTCCACTCACTCTGAGGAAGAACGGGAACTTCCTGCCGTAGAACCCGACCCTAAAGAACTCCGGCTCCAGACGCTGCTGCTCCATGATGTTGTCGTAATACGCCGCTTCCATTTTCTACACAAATGGAACGAAAAGGGAAGGAGGTGATTCCCAGTATTCCCACTTCTCATCCACCAGCACTTTTCCTTCAGATCTGGAGTGTTTATGGAGTTAAGGTTGTGTTTGGGAGCTCACCCGGATCCAGCTGAGGCTCTGGTAGTCGTACAGGGACTCGTACTGAAAGGCCAGCTCTCTGCACAGAGGAATACCGAACTCCCAGCACTAAAACGACACAAACAGCATTAAAAAGGAGAAACTTCTCACACAACAACCAGATTTCAGTCTAAATGAAGCGACCTTTCCCTTGTTGAAGTAGTGGATGACTTTGCGACACAGGCCCTCTTTTCTGTGCCACTCGGTCTGAGCGGGATAATGCAGGAACTCCTTAACGGGGCGCTCGTCCCAGTGCAGCAGCTCCCAGTACAGCAGCAGGGTGAAGGCGGCCTCTGCAGACAGACAAACGTCACTAACGAGGTTCTGTTCAGGGGCGCGGCGGCAGCAGTTAGCTCCGTACCCGTGTAGTTCTCAGCCTGCAGGTGCATGTCACACAGCTTGTGGATGTAACGGATGTACATCTCCTCTTTGTTGATCTCAGACTTGTAGAAGTTCTGAGAAAAACACAAAAACAGAAGGTAGAAAAACAGATTTTTGTTGGAAGAGGATTTAAAAACGTTAAATCTGACCAGGAGGTTAACGGTGCAGCCGATTTTCTTGTTTTCAGTCTCATCTCCCTTCATACAGTCCCTGAACACAAGAACACAGCAAAAAACTCAGGAACGACTCTTACATGCGTGTGTGTGTGTGTGTGTGTGTGTGTGTGTGTGTGTGTGTTACCTGTAGTCCAGCAGCCGCTCCATCAGTCGTGTGACAGACGTAACAAAGGAGATCCCCGTCTCTCGCCACGTCTCCTGCTCAATCTTCTCCAGCAGACTTTAACAAAAACATGTAAACGTTCACACACGTGTGTGTTTTCTACATGCTGCTGACTTAAATCATCTGAAAACCTTTTGTTGTTCTTAAAAAATAATAAATCAGATTCAACTCGTTTACATAATTAGCACAAGTGTCCCATAAAAACTGTCCTTTTCAAATATATTTTACAATTTCAGAATACAGACTTAAAGGTTGACTATGGAACACGGACACTGTGGTGACATCTAGTGTCCAGAGGTGGTATTGCAACAACAGAACTAATTTTCCAGCCGTCGGGGTGTTGGTTCACTACTGACACGTGAAGTGAGCAGCCAGCACCATGTCCAGTGATGAACCGTACAGGGTAAGGACTAATTACTACTAATAAGTTTATTTTACAACAGTATTTACCGTTAGAACATCTTCTGGGCTCAGAATCAGCTGCTTGACTTGTCGAGTCATTTTACACAGTCCCAGCCTCGCCTTGCTGAGCGGACTTTTTACCACAACGGTGCCCTCTAGTGGCTGGTGGATGTAAACATAAACCCAGTGTCGTGCCACCTTTAAGGTGGAATATGGAACATTTTAAAATATATATATATATATATATATATATAAAAAAAAAATCCCTCCAGGCAATAGAAGGCACCATTGCAGGTTTCCAAATATGGTAAACAGTCGCTCGGCACAGTGAGGCTGGCATCCTGACGGCTGGAAACCTTGTTCTATTGTTGCAGACACAACCTCCACACACTAGATGGCGCTCTGGTGTCCGTGTTCCATATTTAACCTTTAACTGTGGAGTTCTAATTGAATATTAAAGCAACACAAAGTAATTTAAAGCAACAGAGAAAAGTTCATTAGTAGGTAATCAGAGATTCTGTTAGTTTTACTGGTGTCAGGATTAAACTCCTCATCTTAACTCTAGCCTGCTCCTGAATAAACCCTACAGCGTTAGAGAACAGTCAGAGGCTCAGCTGGAGGTTTAGGGACTCACAACAACATCATGATTTCAGATTTCTGGTTATTTTTTACGCCACAGACACGACCAGCGTGAGTCTACGTGTACGGGATGCTGTTACCTTGGATACGGCCCAAACAGCTGGGTTCTAGTCCCGCAGCCAAGAGTAAAGCAAACATCGGTGTTAGAACAGAGACGTTAGCAGACGTGGAGTTAAAACACAGAGAGGATCGGCTCAGACGCCACATTCCTTACAGCAAACCGAAGAGTTCCCGGTAGTTCTCGTCGCCTTTCCCTTCAGACACCAAACTGTCCAGCTTATCGATCAGCTCGGCCTCCACCTGGATGGACGACGAGAGAACCGAGCAGAGCAGCGTCTTCAGCTCTCTCCTGGATTCATGTCAAACTCCTGGTGTGTGTGTGTGTGTGTGTTTACCTGTTTGAAGTTCCCGTTTTTGCGTTGCTCCCAGTCCATCATGTCGTGGAAAATGGGAATCATGATGTTTCTCACCTCCAGCTGAGGAACCAGCGTGACTCCCAGGAACGGGCCGATCATTCCCGGGATGAAGTGGATCTTATTCTCTCCTGAAACCAGATCAGAACCAGGAGAACATCTCACCGTGTGACAAATAAATCCATGTTCTGCTTCTAGGAGTTCATCATTAGAGCTGCTGGTTTATCCTGGTGGTAAATAATAAACCTCACCCAGGTTCTGCCACATGTTGAAGAGTTCATAGGTCATCATCACTCTCATGTCGCCGTACCTGCAGATGAACATTTAGTTTAACAGGTCTTCTTTTATTAAACCTTCTGTTATAGTTTAATAAAACAAAGTCAAGAACAGCATAAAAGTTATTTAGATATTAATATTTGTTTCATCCTGATGAATTTAAACACCCTCTGGAGTTCACGTATCTGCGAGTCTGAAGAGAATTAATTGACTTTGTTGTGGAATCTAAAATCGTGCTACACAAAGTGACGATGCTACTGACATAATAAATAATTATAATCAGAATTTATCGTCATTAAACAACATGATTAAAACTCGTGTGGGAGCAAACATTACACGAGGCTTTCATTAAAAGGAAAGTCTGATTAAAAGTTGCACAAAGACAATTTGCATAATTACACTGCCGAGGTGGTTGACTACAAATGAATTAATAAATTATCATTACTGCCAGCAGGGATCAGAGCAGCTTTAGTTGGGAATCTAGCCTGACGCTGTTCTAGAATCAGTTTATTCTGGATTTGGTGCAGTTGTAGCGCCTCCCACAGGGCAGAAGGCCAAACAGCAGGTGGCTCAGACGTGAAGCGGAAGCCTCCTCCTGTCTGCAGCGGCTGGTACCAGTTAACCAGCTTTTCAGTAGAATCCCACCAGAATCCTGTCCAGCAGCAGGAAGACTCACTTATTTAGATTTATCTTACTCGGACTGCTGCCTTCCAACATATGTGCTCCCATCTGGGAATGAAGAATGCTGGCTGTTATTCTCTTCATCTGCAAGACTACATGTTGCTTTCTGTTCCATTAACACGCCGAACCTGTCAACAGCGCTTCAGTCCACTCAGAACCCTCAGAGTGGAACGAACTGCAGGCTGACTGGAAGATGACAGAGTTAATTTTGTTGAGTGTTTTTAAATCTAAACTAAGAAATCTTGACGCCAACTCTACGACATGTAGCTGTTTCATTTAGATAGCTTAGCATTCTTAACTGAAATTGAACTATTTTACTTTTGTTTGTGTTATTTATACATGATGCTTGCTGCTGCCTATCTCGACCAGGTCTCCCTAGTTGAAAAAAAGATATATTTTTTTATCTCAATAGGATTTTCTTTCTGCAAATTTGGAAAAGAAATTAGCTTAAAACAGTTTTTTCATGCCTCTCAACAACGTTCTAGCATCGTATAGCTATAAAGATATTGTGGAGATTTAAAAAAATTACATTGAATTCACTTTGTTTAGAACAAACTGATTCTAACAACATAACTGCTCAAAAAGAAATAAAGTTATAGCGTCTTATAATTAAATATCTGCTCTGCTGATGACTCAGAGATCAGAGGGAAGGTTGGTGCTGCTTCATAAAAAATCAAACTGATGTGTGGTTTCAAAATTCTGAAAATTGTGTGTGTGTGTGTTTACTTGTCTAAGATCTTCTTCCTCTTTGCAGGACTCAGGTTTTCCAGCTGTAAACTCGGCTGGTTGATGTAGAGAACAGCCAGGCTGAAGTAGGAGTTCCACACCTGCACGCACGCACGCACGCACGCACGCACGCACGCACGCACACACACACACACACACACATTCTTATTTATCAATGCATTTTTAACTGTGAGCCAACAATAATTCAAATGTTCACCATGTGCATCTCCCATCTTCACAATCATCACATATCAGGATAAAATTGTAATATTTAAAGCTTTAAGCTTCTGTTCATCTAGAGGATTTACAGACGTTTGCACAAACGCAACAACAGAACACCTTCTCTGTTCCAGTAACACATGCATCCTTTAATGTCCATGGCCTCTGTTGTTGAGCATGAGTGGAAACATGAACATTAAATCCACGTACCTTAAAGTCGAAGTCCGTTTCTGCAAAGTTCTTGTGCAGAGCCGGCGCGAGCTGCTGAGCTGTGGTCAGGATGATGCTGCAGAAAGTCACAGACAGCAGCTGTTTTACTCTCAGGGACGATGCACATAAACACAGACGAGCCTCTGGTAGATCTTACTTGCTAGTGAGCAGCCTCATGATGTTCCAGTCCCGGGGGAAGATGCTGAGCTTCATCAGATTTCTAAACACACACAAAATCTTCAACAAGAACTCCTGAAGACAAGAACAAGAGACGAAGTCTGAGTTCAGACGCTGGAACAGAGGCTAGAATAAGGACGGCTCTGACAGGTGAGGTGTCGCTCTACCTTCAGCTCATCTTTGCTCTGGAAATTTTCCATCAAGCGCTGAAAGTGGATGTCAGTCATCTGACGGAGGAGCGACAGGAGACATGAGACGTATTCTCCCTGTTGAGAGGAAGAGGGAGGGGGGTGAGACGATCACGTGACTCAGCTACAGGTAATGACTGGTCCAGGTGTGGAGGTTCGTTACCAAATCTTTATTAGGCAAAGATATTAATGCAAGATGCACAGAGTGGGTGTGGAAGAGTATAAACACCTCCAGTGATCTTCTGTAAAAGGGATCCATGTGTAGCTTCTGAAAAAGGGGTCAGGAGTAAAACTCGACTAGCTTAAAGGTTTTTTTTGTCTGCAAACTTTTCGTATTTATATGAAACCAAAACCGCGGTTTTACAGGTCGGCCCACATGCAGGTGGTGCTGAGTATCTGGACCCGGGACCATTAACCCAGTTTCTTAAGCCCACTGTCTCTGATCTGGGTGTGAAAATGGATAGGCACTTCTGTTATGATAAACACATGAGCTAGCTTTTTTCACCTGAGACAGCTAGCGAAGATAAAAACATCCTTGTTGCAACATAATTTATAAATCCTTATCCATGCCTTTGTGACGACTAGACTGGACTACTGTAACAACCTGTATGCGGGCATCAGCCAGGCTTTGATTTCACGCCTGCAGCTGGTTCAGATGCTGCAGCATGTAAGCACGACCGTATTTCACCGGTACTATCGGCCCTTCATTGGCTCCCGGTCAGATACCGAATTGATTTTAAAATGTTATTTGTTTTTAAAATCCAAAATGGCCCTACCACTCGCTACCTGTCAGACTTGCTGACTTCACCTGTGCGGTCTCTTCGATCAGCTGATCGCGGGCTACTCGTGGTTCCCCAGACCAAACGCTAAAGCAGAGGAGACGGAGCTTTCTCCGTGATCGGTCCCAGGTTGTGGAACAAGATGCCTACAAATATAAGACAGGCTGACTCTCTCATTGTGTTTAAATCTCACCTTTTGTCTCTGGCCTCTGATTGAAGTGGTTGGTTTTACTGTGACTTGTATAATCTTGATGCCACTGAATTATTTGATGTTATTTTTTTTTTATTGAACAGCACTTTGGTACACGTCGCTGTTTTTTATTAATCATTCTCATCCTCCTGAGGGACCAGACCTCTTTTTTCAGAAGCTAGACATTAACTCACAGAATAAATGATGCATAAAGTAAAATCATCCTGGATGATTCAGCAATAACTCTGAATTCTGAATTTAAGACAAAAACCATCTTGTGATGATTACTTCCTGTTCATTTGGATTCCAATTTCAGTTTTAATAAAAATAAATAAAAATGAAGTTTAAATTGAATTAAATCAGAGTAAACAGGACCAGCTGAGGCCATAGAGCCACAGATGAAAGTGAGACATTAATGAAGAATGAGGAGAGTTCAACAGCCAATAGAAATAATGTTAGGAAGTTAAACAAATTACACACAATAAAACGGCTTTACCTAATATTTACATGAAAAACAAACACTTAGATTTACTTTATGAAACCTAAAATGATTCATAACAGAAAGTAGAGGAAATAAAGAAAAGTGTAAAAAACCTTGACTATTATAAACCATGCAGGTTTTCATAACAACGACAAAAACCGGAGTCTAATTAGAAATTCATTAAAGACAAGACGATGCATGGATGGGTTAGAAAAGGGCAACATGGAATAAATATGATCTAATTATTATAAACTTAAGATGATTAATAATCAGGGAGTCAGATTCAGCTCAAAAGTAAAATGTCCATAGTTAACCAGTTATTGCCCGTCTCTAAACCATCAGAGGACGGATGAGGGAACAGGGCGGGGGGGTGGAGTAGTAGTAGTCGTAGTGTTAGTTACTAACAGTGATCTCCGCGGTGCACTGCGGACAGCGTTGACCCCTTACCGCCTCCTGCGATTGGCTCTTGCTCATGATTGACAGAAGCGTCTGCAGGAGGACGTCCAGCAGGGACTCCACCATCATCTCCATCTCTTCCTGCACCGACGCGTCCTGGAGGAGGAACAGGAACAGGAAGAGGCGGAGTTAAGGAGTTAAGGGAGTGGTGTGGAAGCGTCCAGCGATAAAAAGGAAGATAGAAGGTTATGTTTGCAGCCAAATTCTGTTTTTCTCGTTAGAAAATTCACCTTTCTGAGGAAACTGCCTGTTATTTTTCCTCATAAAGGAGAAAAAGCAATAAAACCTGAACAGATGATAATCAGACTATTCAAATGATGTCAAAATCTGTAAGAAAAAATTTACATTGCTTAATTTTTAATGACACGATTGGATTTTAACGTGATTAAAAAAAATCTGTTAAAGTAGCACTTAATAGTTATGGGCCAATGGTGGCATAGGGGTTAATTGGACGCCCCGCAATTGGAAGGTTGAATTATTATTAGTTTTTTAAACTTTAATCTAGAGCTTCCATGTTGATCTCAGTGATTGTTGAGTTAGAAACTTGACCAGTTTCATATCTGACACCACTCTGCAGCCCTCTGCTGGTGAGATACTGTACTTGATAGGTTTTGTGGAGTGGGTAGGTGTACTGGGGGAGCTCTTATACCTGCATTACAGCTGTTAGCTGTAATGCTAGTGGTTAGCATTTTCCAGTCGTCAATAAAAAGCACAAGAAGAAGAAGTTTGCTTTTTCTGTTGGCATCATGGTGGAGCCTGGAAGTCAAAGTAACAGAGTAATGTCTTTGGAGGTGAAGCAAAGAGCTAAAACCAGAGTGAACATCGGCACGGCCTACGCTAGTTTGAGGGAGCTAAAGGAGGCTACAAAATCACGGACTGATGGTGACCTGGCTTTGTTGCTACTGGACTTGTAAGTAATAATATTTTTGTCCAACAGTGTGGATCTTTTTACTTCCTGGTTTATTTTAGTATTAGTTAGCTCATGTTAGCATTAGCTCATTGTTAGTGCTAGCTACAGCAGGCTTGTTTACGACAGTTGTAATTCCACTTTCAAACCAGCTCTGGTGGCCTAGTGGTATGAGTGTCTGCCCCGGGACTGGGAGATCGGGGTTCGATTCCCGGTCGGGTCATACCCGTACCAAAGACCCAATGCCTCCTCTCTTGATACTCAGCACTAAGGGGTTGGATTGGGGGGTTAAACCAACAAATTGTTCCCGAGCGTGGCCACAGCTGCAGCTCACCGCTCCCCACCACGGGGATGGGTCAAATGCGGAGATGTAATTTCACCATTGTGTGATGATGACTTGGGACTTTAACTTAACCAGTAGGGCGGAGGAGCAGGTAACTGCTCGGTGTTACTTTAAAGACCAAAATGAAGAAGGCACAAAATCACCTGATGCTGTTATTCATTGTGTGTGTGTGTGTGTGTGTGTGTGTTACCAGTGAGCTGGCCTTGATGATGGAGAAGATGGAGCTGAGTATTCCTGAGCAGATGAGGAGCTCTTTCTGTTGTCTCAGATGAAGATGGATGTGATGAAGAACCACAGGAAGGAGGATCCTTCGAGACTCTGAAGGCAAACAGACAAATAAATATATGTGAAAAAGTTTTATTTTTACGTTTCCTCTTGAATCCTAGAAATAAAACAACTATCGGTCACAACTCACACCTGAACACGTTGATGGTTAAAACCTTTAAAGTCTTTACCGGGGAAGGAGAAGAGCCGGCTGTCTACAGTCCGAGCGATGGACTGCAGCTTCACCACGTCCATGGACTGGCCGATGTGCACCGTGGACGGCATGCTGCCCAAAGTGCCTCGAACAAACTCCGCCACCTCCTGAACCGTGAACATCTGCAGCAGCTCATCGAAGATGGCCGGGAAGGAGTTCAGCAGAGCAGCCTGGAGGAGAGAGAGCACAATCAGACGAGGGCAGAGATCCACGAAGGACGGTTAGGTTAAAGAGAAAGAGACAAAACAGGGTTAGTGGTGTTAGTTTGGGTGATTTTAATGGAGGAAAACGTGTCCAAAGCTTCTGCAGAACGACGAAGGAGAGAAGATCTGAGTCACATGGACACGGGAACAGCTGATGTCCAAAAGGAGGGTTCTTTCACCACTCAGGTCTGATCTACAGCACTAAAATCAAGCTGTCACCAGATTTAAACCAGTTTTATAGGTTTTTACCAAAATGATCTTATTCTTTCAAACTGAACTGCCTCGTTTGGTAAAGCAGCTGTTCACCTGTTTAATACACAGAACAACATCCACAGAAGGGCGGGGTCAAAGATCTTTCAGGTATAAAATAAAAAATTAAAGCTGAAAATAAATAAACAAAGCGAGAAAAAACAGTATAAAGTCACTAAATTAGCCTCATTTATTCCTCATCAGGATGATTATTGATAACAACATACAACACTGCCCTCTGGTGGCTGATTTAAGTAAAACAGTATAATAATGATGCAGATGGAGAAAACTCAGCTTCTCATCGTTTTAAAACACGCTTCATCACATATAAACACACTTTCAGCCACAGTTATAAAAGATTTAATTATTATTTTCATAAAATAAGATTCAAGTTTAAACATTAAAATATCAATGATGTCAGCAAACAAACAGCCAATCATTCTGTCTGTTTTCGGGTTATTTGCAGCTTTTATGCTTTAAACATGAAAATAACAAACTAATAATTAGGAAATGATGCAAATCCACACATAATGTTGCTTTGAGGGGGACGTGGGTCAATATGATGAGTGTGACGTGTAGAGCAGCATCCACCAGGTGTGACTCATCCGTGCACGACAAACAGGAACGTGGGTCAGGTGTGTGTGTGAGTGTGTGTGTGAGTGTGTGTTGTTAGGCTCACAAACAGCTGAGGACATGAACAGGGGCTCTGGGCTTCACACAGGAAACTGGGAGCTGTCTCCTCCCACTCGTCTACTTACTGACAGCGACGGCGGCCGCAGAGCGTTGGAGCTCGAGGCCTGGGAGCAGTTGGCCGGCCCGCTGCCAGGAACCAGTCCTGAGATGGGGAACTGGGTTTGTCCCAGTGCAGACACTAATGCTAAGGGACCAGCAGGCCCAATGATGGTACCTGGAGCCTGATTTGGACCTGGACAAGGCTGGGAGCCCTGTGGTGAACGGGTGAGGAGGAGGAGGCCCGGGAGAAAGGAAAGGGGTCCGGTTGAAGGAGAATTAGGGGAGATTGAAAAAGAAGGTGAGGCGAGTAAGAAAGGAAAGGTCCGAAGGTTCAAACAGAAAAAGGTGCAGATGGAGATAAAAGTCAAATCTAAAGAAACTACATGTCAAACTAAACAGTCAGCTGTTACATGAAGACTCCTTATTTAAACAAACATAAAGACCAGAGTCAGAGTCTCACAGCTCTGTGACTGTTGGGGACAAAGTACCAACAGCAAAGGAATTCCCAAAATGTTGCAGGATTTTTTTAAATGTTTGAAAATTTTATGCAACAACTTTTCTCTCAAAGTATCCGTCAGGCCTCTGGAACCCACTCGATGTGTAGTTGAGTCAAAACATGATAGAAATGTGGCTTTGAGAGAGTTTGGCCACTAAATGCAAATAACTGGAGACATAATTAGGATACTTTGCAAATAAAGAAAATTTGCTCGATATTCAAAAAACTTGTCATTTCTTTGCAGTTAGATCATCCCCGTGTAAAAAAATAACAAGCGTTGCACAAATTCAGTTCATTTTCAGAAATAATTCGGCACATTTTGGTTTTCCAACAGCAGCAGCAGCGAGATCCTGACTTTACAGTTTTCTGCTTGTTCCTCCGGAGTGTTCCCCCACCTGAGTGAAGATGAGCGTCTCGGAGTTGCGGCTATCCAGGCTGAGGACGAAGCGGATGGACTGAAAGAGTTCCTGGATGCTGGTGCGAAACTGCTCCTCCTCCATACCACAGGTGGCCCGCGAGTAAAGGATCCGGGACTGGACGATGAACTTAAACAGATACTCCAAAGCCTGGGACAGAAAATCAAATAACAACAAGCTGAAGCAACACTAAAGAGTTTTAAGCTATTGCTTTCAAACTGGTTTCAGTGGTTCTTGAGCAGCTTCACATTGGACAGCACTCTGTAGCCCACTACTGACCTGAAACTGAGGGAGGTCTCTACCTGCTTTACAGCTGTTAGCCGTTAACCGTACTGGGTGCTAATATGAAGGCTAGTAGTTAGCATGTTCAGTTCACCGATTGTCAATAATAAGCAACCGCGGTGAAGTTAGTTTGAAGTTGGAAGTTGGATATTCGACAGACATTGGTTCACTACGGTCAGCGATGAGTCTTCATGCCGTGCGCTGTTTTGGGTATTTAGACTCTTTTTTACCTAAAAGATATTGAAAAATCACTTATTTTTGATCAAATTGTGTGAAATATTTTTTAAACTGTTGTGTCTTGTAGATGTAGTTTTTAATTTTTAGTGATTTAGTCAATTAATCAATTGATTTTTTTTTGTCGTTTACAAATGACTAGAAATTTGTTGATGGTCTCTAAGCGAACCACCGTTCCCATCAGCGTGTCCTCAGATCCCCAGCTAACCGCCATCTGTGGTGCAGTGCACGGCATGAAGACTCATCGCTGACCGTAGTGAACCAATGTCTGTCGAATATCCAACTTCAAACTAACTTCACCACGGATAAAAACCACAACAAGAAGAAGTTTGCATTTTCTGCTGGCATCACGGCGGAGCCTGGAAGTAAAAATAACAGAGTAATGTCTTTGGAGGTGAAGCAACAAGCTAAAACCAGAGTAAACATCGACATGGCCTACGCTAGCTTGAGGAAGCTAAAGGAGGCTAGAAAATCTTGTACTGATGGTGACCTGGCTTTGTTGCTACTGGACATGTCAGTAGTAATATTTTTTGTCCAACAGTGTGGATCTTTTTACCTCGTGGTTTATTTTAGCATTAGTTGGCTCACGTTAGCATTAGCTCGTTGTTAGCATTAGCTACAGCAGGCTGCTGCAGGGTTGTTTATGACAGACAGTTGTAATTCCACTTTCAACCAGTAGGAGGACAAGCAGAAAACGTATTAAGTGTTGGGTTAAATGCAGCAGAAGAAACTTTAAAAGGTTATTTTCATTCAGCAACGATGTTGAAGGGACTGATTTTATTAATTTATCTGCAGATGACAGAAATATTTAAATGCATTCAAAAATTTAAACTGTTCTCAATAAAAGCAATCAGAAAACAGCGTGATGGCTGTGATGTTCCTGGACTGAATGTTGTGAAAGTCTGAGCTCCATAAGAAGTTAAACGTAATCCACCCCTCGTCAGTGACTCTTAATAAGGAACTAAACAAACGGCCTTCAGATGGAGTTTTCTTCACAGATGAATGAGTTTAAACTTTGTACAAGAATGCGTTCATAAAGGATTCTAAAAGATGAACAAATAAGTCTGATCCGAACCCAAAGCTGCAGCATGTGTCAAAACTATCCTCAATAATTCAAACCGTCCACTTCTACATGACAGCGTGACCCATTTAGGAAGAATGTTTGAGTCGGATTAATATTTTAAACTGTGGAGCAGCTTTGTTGGATAAATGTGGTACATTCTGCATATTCTTAAGAGGGTACGAGCTTTTTCTGCAACACTGCATACATGCCGCCTGCTGTTTGAAGTAAGAATATCAAGGACGCAGAGTGGGAATAAAGAACATTTGATGAACAAATGATTAAAAGTTCAACAAGGATTATTACATAAAAGTCAGAGTTGTTAAAGTCTTTGTGTTGGAGTAAAAACAGCAAAAGTCTAAAAGCCTGATTTAGCAAATATCTGCTCATCAGGATGTTTTTACCCTCATGGCCTCCTGTATGTGGTCCTGTCTGACCACTTCAGCAGATCGGTCCATGTACCACTTCAGACATCGGATCAGCTCTCTGAAACACAAACCAAAACTATCTGTGCATGTGACTTTTTATCATTATTAGTTCATAAGTTGGGTAGACAACACTTATATATATATATATATATATATATATATATATATATATAATTATTATTATTATTAAAAAAACTATTTTTCAGTATTCCTGATATTTTTTTGTCTGGTGAAGTTTTTTTGTTTTTTTTTAAAGGAAATCAACCTTGTGATTAAAAAAACACTAAAACAAAACATTTAATAACCTTTTTGTTTTAATTATGCAAACTTATTTGCATCAATTTGCTTATTTTCACACCTAATGTCAGCATCAAATGATCACTTAGTGTTTCTGACATCAACATGCAAAACATTAGCCCTTCAAAATAAGAGTTTTTGTTCAAATGTAACTTTTGAAATGTTTGGGTGTTAGCAATCACATTTATAGTTCTGTAAAGTAAAATAACACAAGTATATATATATATATATATATATATATATATATATATATATATATATATATATATATATATATATATATATATATATACACACACACACACACACACACACCACTTACTTGTAGGCCAGAGCGCCAGCAAAGTGTTTCTGGATGTACGTGTCCATCACCGGCCTGAAGTGGTAATATTTACTGTCCCTGAGCAAGTTTATGATAAAAACCTGACAGAGAGAGAGAGAGAGAGAGAGAGAGAGAGAGAGAGAGATACATCATAAAAACCAGGAATAGTAACAGAAAACCATGTTTCTTTCTACATTTTCTACAAACTCCAATGCCTGGGAGAAAACATTTTATTTCTGTAATTCTATATTTGACGGATCAAATGAACTGAAACTTGATATTATTACTTTGTTTTGTTGTATTTTAAGACAAACTGTGATGTCTTCATAAATATCTAAATGTTCTGAAGACAAGTTTCACACCAGTCTGAAGTCTTTTCACCAGTCTTGTCGGGTTTATAAACGAGTTGTTTCTGAGACTTTGACACCTGACGTCTCAAAACGAATTCAAAGTGACGACATGTCACATCAGTTAATAATCATTCTTCTGTTTTTCTAGTTGGCTCTTTGATGGTTTTAATTATCAGCCTCAAAATGTTTTATTTAATTAGTTCTTTAAAATTGGTTTTGTTTGTTTTCAAACACGTACCAGTGACTGGAACACAAGAGGTCCATATTTGTCCGTGTTGTCGTCCAAGATGGAGAACAAAGTGTCCAGGATGTCTTGGAGAAACTGTCAGAAATAAAAACACACAATCACATCTGTTTAGTTATTTTTGTTCTTTACAAATCAAACGTCTGTTGGAAGCTGGACGTGATGACACTTGTTACGGCCAACGGGAGAAACAAAGCACCCTTCCTGTGAACAAACAAATGTTGCTGTGCCAGCGCAACCAGATGATTGGCTGCTTGGAACGTCCCTGCTGACGCCACTTTGCCCAACATTGGTCTGGCTGTGTTCAACCTGCAATTGCACTAATTGCATAAAAGCCTGCTTGGTGCAACATAGATGAGGATGTGTGCAGAGATCACCTTTAGGGAGCGCCTGCCTAAGTGGCGTTTTTGTGAGGCCTTATGTTGTGGTCTCACGAACTGGGCTTTAACTTCTTATGGGGGCTTGTCCGGGATCTATCTGGACTGAATGTTGTGGCGAGCTCATTTTTCATGTTTTTCCTTCATGACCTCTAGCTGGACTGTGCTTACGTGGTTTGTCAGGTCACCGAAGGTCACTGCTGAGTCAACACTGAGCGAAGATGGCAGCCTGATGCTCTTCATCACGCCAAACATCCGTCCAGATTTAAACATTTATTCACAGAAAAATCCAACTACAGAGAAATGAAGGGTGATGAGGGCTGCTGCCAGCACTTTCACACCTCAGATGATGATGAGAGCCGCCAGACAACTTTAGAGATCAGCGTCTTTAATTCCACAATAAGACCAGGATAGAATATTATCACCGGGGGGCGGGGCCACAGGGCTACTACTGAGCATATTATTATTAATATGTCAGGGACAAAATTATTAAAATACACCTTTATGTTTATAGTGGAAATAAATGATTCACATTTTTAGATGGATTTACATTTTTATAATAATTAAAGTCATCAGATTTAACCCGACCTTGACTATCTCTTCTCCGCTGACGTGTCGAAGACGCCCAAGGATGTCCATGACCCGGTCAGGGTGAGCTTTCCACTTCAGCAGGGCCAAGAGGTCCACTGGGAAAAAAAATACAGATATACAACATAAATATAGAAAAACAGCAGAAAAATTAGTATAAATAAGAATTAATTTAGCTTTTTGGAGGAAGAAGGAATTTCAATGAATTTTCACATCATTTTTCAGACTCAGAAACAGAAATCAGGAAGTAATCCAAACATTACTCGTGTCTTTTTTAGTACAGCGAGTAATGAGACTCACATTTTTCACAAATGAGTCATAACAGACAACAGCAACAAGCCATCATGAAAAATCCTGACTTATTTATTCATAAAGTCAAATTTTAAAACATTTATCTGATGATCAAAACCAATAATTCACGTCAGTCATCGTCAACTCTTCTAAATGCAGATTAGAGCCTGAATGAGGACTTCCTTCCCTAAAACAGTAAAAGTGAGAGTGTAATTAGACATGTGCACCGTTCTGAGTGAGTTTGGTGGAGGAGAGCTGGGTGCAGATCCAGAACGTCTCCTTGGTGCTTCGTTGGAAGATGAGGCTGGAGGGGATGTTGGGACAGCTGTTGAAGTCGTCCTTACAGCAGGGCAGGCCCAGGTAGAGGGCGTGGTTACTGAAGGTGGTGTTCTCATCACACTGAAGAGGAGGAGAGGACGAAAAACGGCTCATTTAACTCGGGAGTACAGAGGAAACAAAGCTCGGCTGGTTTTTACATGATGCAAAGACGCAGGAAGTGAACCGAAAAGGTTAAAAATGTCAGATTAAATATTAATAATCCAACATTTCCTTCTGACCTTGTAGACGTAGAGCTCGTGGCTCTCATCAGATAACGTGGTTCCATCCTCCCTCATCAGAGGAGTGAAGGCAAAGCCAAACAACTTTTTCTCCCCTTTGTCTTTTGCTGAAGAGACAGGAAACAGTAAAGAAGAGTGTGTTTAACAGAAAGGTCATAATGAGGTCAAACGTGGCCCTAACGGGTCCTTCAGCTGTGAGGGAATTTCACTGACTTGAACAATGTCTGAACTCAAATCGAAGGTGGGAGCCTCGGAAGCGATCGATGGGAATCGGCAGCTTGATGACTTCGCTCCAGCGGGGGCTGTTGTTGTGGTAGAGGACGAAGGAGCGGTACTCGGGCAGGGTGGGCTCACCGGAACCCAGACTGATGCAGTCCTGCAGGCGGAGACACAAGAGACGGACTCTGTTACAATTAAAACAGGAAGTAACTTACTTTGATGCAAGGAATAATAAAAATGCATTTTTCTATCATTGTGTCATCATTGCAATAACAAGTTATGCATTTCACCTCTGGTTCAAACAATAACAAACATAATCTTTGCTTTATTTTGTAGGCCAGGGCCTCTGCCATTTTGGAGGTGATCATTCAAATGAATCATCAAAGCCACAAACTAGATATACGTCAGCATCAAGAGGAGATGAAAAACAAAAACAGCGTGCTCCGTTCTGATTCAGCTTTATTATTTCTTACATGTCAGACTAAGAGGCATCTTTCCTGCAGGACCCCTCCCTCCTACCTTTAGTATCTCTCCATCGGCGTAGAGGACGTACATGGTCACCTCGATGTTCTTCTGAACGCTCTTCCCTCCCCTCTCAAAGTCTCCTCGCTCCAGCGTCAGGTAAAGGTCGTTACGGATGTCACCTGGGTCCAGAAAAAACACGTCAACACATGAAAATCTAACGGTACGTTAAATCTGAATTAAACCAAAGGACACGCGTGTCCTCAAGCACGGAGACACTGAATCTGAGACACATTTACAGCTGAATATCTGTAACAGATGATGTGTGTTAACGTGTGTGTGTGTGTGTGTGTGCTCATTTGTCATTTTCAGCTTGTCCCTACAGAGGAGGTGTCACCCTAAATATATCAGGATGGGCGTTAAATACTCACTCCATCACCGCCGGAGGGGAGGAGAGCTTAATGTGTGTGAAAGAGGTGTGAAACACCCCTCAGGACCTGGAGTGTGTCACAACAACACCACGGCGGATTTCCTGTCCGCGCCGGAGGACATGTTCAGGGTAAACAGAAAAGTTCTATAGAGCTTAAAGGTGCAATATGCAAGAATGAAGTAAGAATGACATCCTGTGGTCAAATCGGGTCACTGTGATCACTTTCTTACTGCCGTTCTGTGAGTTTCATGGCTGTTGCCAGTCGTTTCTTTTGATTTTTACACTTTTCTCTGCACACAATGACACGGCTTGTCAAGAAAGCATGTTTCTCTGGTTTATATCAAATTAAACGGATTCCAAAACATTGGTTTACTTCCTTTCATTGTCCTGCTCCAACCCCCATAAACCCCTGTGTGTCCTCCTACGGCAAGCCCGAAAGACAACAGGCATCAACAACAACCGGGTTTTCAGACTCAAAGGTCCAACGTGTTGCTACCACACATACAGCGTGAGCAGTCAGGTCGCATCCAAGCACTGGGTCGTAGTGTGAGAACATGACTCGTGAACTTTGCTCGGCGAGGAATTCGTACAGTTTGAGATGGAGCTAAATGCTACGAGTGAAAAAGTCGCCCAGTGTACGCCTGGCTTTAGGGGTACAAGAAATAACTTCTGGGTCGCTCCTGTTTACTGGCTTCGGTTCTTTTAATAACTCTGGAGCTTTTTGCTGGCCGGTGTCAAATTACAAATGCCGGCGCTGCAGCGTTAGCTCGCCGCTAACATGGTAACCTCACAAACTCACTGATATAAACGGTAACTACGTCCCTCTTTCTTTTTTTTTGAAAGGAGAAAAACTGACAACCCCTGCAGCCGGTTGACGCCTACAGCACACTGGAAGAATCAGCGGCGCAGAACGTCGCTGCTTCAAATAGAATCCATTATAGTCTATGGTGGTGGTTCAAACCAGCTGCGACCAGACGCGCAATTTTCAGACGCGTCCCAGAAGCGGCACGCCGCGCCGCTAAAGATAGGATCGAGTTCTATTTTTGCCGCGTGCCGCATGCCGCTTTTGGGATGCGTCAATTTCCACAGTCAACATAGGGCTAGACAGGAAATCACACTCGGTTTCAGTGTAAAATGCCTGGTAATTTTCAAAATAAAAGTCTATTGCAGCGATGCGATATCATATCTATGTAGATTACATCTATACGTGTGGCTTCACGGCTTAATTTAATTACCGCATCGTTCGAGAAGTGCAGTGGTGTGTTTTTCACGGCTTTAATCCTGGCAGTGGAGAGGAACATCATATATGACATCAAACAGCGATGTCAAACATGATTTCCTTCTTTTTGGTTTAATGGTGGATGGCAAAAACAAACCATGACCTTTGAAGTCTCGAGGGATTTTGTAATCTTGCGAGTCGAGTGAGGAGTGTGGCGGTGAAGCCGCTTCACGGCAGAGATTCTCCCGGTGTGCACTGGCAAGCAGCGAAAATCGCGAGTAAACTGTTCCGCTGCCGTTCTGCGGCGCCGATGCTTCCAGTGTGCAGCAGGCTTGAGAATGAAATCAGTTTCAGTGAAACCTTCCTTCCAACATGATTGAGACATCAGACTGGATTATTTCACAGTAGAATTCTTACATATTGCTCCTTTAATGTTTGATCCTGATTATAAACACATAAAACAGAGTCTCTGCTGACATAGAGGGTGTTGTGTTTGTGTGCACGCAGGAATCCAGAGGCCACCTGCTGGGCTGACATTGTTTGTTCACACGTTTTATTTATTTATTTATTTATTTATTTATTTATTTTCTGTTTACACATTTTAGTGTCAGAAATCAACAGGAGGTGAGAATTTTCAACAAATAAGTAAAAAAACAAAAAGAAGAAAAACAGATTTTAGAGAAACACGAAATCAAAAATTAATTTCTCTCTTGAGTTTTGCAGCTTTAAACAGAATTTAATTTAAGCGTTTAAATATAAACTCATGTAATTTTAAGCATCTCACGCGTGTGACACATGCTGACCCGTCTCACAGAGTAAATTAAAAACTCTGCAGGTCGACTGAAGGACGTTTATAAATTTGTCAGCGCGACCAGAAAGTGAAGGGATGCATCTGTAAGGAACCCACTGATGTCAAACACATTTACACGGCCTGCCATATTTATGCTGCCATCTCATTTTTCTTTCATGCTGGAGGAGCTTTCGTTGTCATGTTTTCTGTCACACTGCGGCGAAAGCTGTTGCTGCACGTTACAATCAGACCGGGAGCTCGTAAAAGATCCTAAATGAAATTATTTAGCTGCTGTAGCTCAAACATCTGGTAAACGATCATGTTTATTCTCTAAAATCTGAGCATTATGAGCAAAAGAATGCCTTATACTCCTCAGATGTGATGAGCTGATTTTGTGCAGCTGTGTAGGCAGAAGGGAGGAGGAGGAGGAAGCCCATATTTGGTGATCCTGAGTTCTGTTTAAGGACTCAGGGAAACAGGAGGTGGCGCTGGCCAGAGCCCTACAGCTCCTGCTTCCAGAACAAAAAGGCAGCAGCCGTAACAAATGTGTTATTTTTTTCTAATTAATTACTTGATTGTAATTAACGCGGTAAATTCCCACCCCTAATAAAAACATTTAAACTGTTGACCTGCAGCTCTTAGTGGCTGTTTTATCCTCATCTTTTCTGTCCAGGTAAAGATTAAAAATAAAATCAAACAAGTTGAGGTGGACTTGCATCACGTTTCTTTTCCCGGGACGTCTGACTCACCCGGCATGATGACATCTGGGAACCCCAGTTTCCGAGTGATGGCCACCCCCCTGCTGAAGATGAGTGGGTTTTCTCTGCGGACCTGCTCCGTGTCTCCTCTCAGCAGCTGCAGGGAGATGATCAGACCTGCAGGGTTTCATCAGGAGAAAGAGCTAAATAAAGAAATGTTTCCAACCTTTTTACCAATTATGTACTCTGGAGCTGCTGTGGCCTTTCTGAGCAGAGTTTACACATTCTCACCACGCACACGGGGGTTTCTCCATAGGCTCCTCCCACAACACAAAACAAGCATGAGAGGTTGACTCTACATCATCACTCGGCGTGTGTGTTGTTTGCTTTGATGCAACTGTGTTGGACTATAGGTCCCTCCAGCGTTTTCCACTTGGAATTAACTCAGCGAAAACACAAAAAAGGTCCAATCTTCTCTAAAAACCACAGAATTCCTGTTACTTTGTGGAGGTCAGAGTGAAGCATGAGGTCAGCATGAGGTCAGCATGACCGTCGCCTACAGTGACACCAATTAAGATGATTTGTAAGTGGAGAGATGACGAGATGCTTCAGTGAGACAGCGTGGACGCGTTGCTCCGAGAATTTTCTGTTTTCTATTCTAAGGTCAAGTTTTTATTCGCAATCATTTAACTTTTAAAGAAGAAGAAGATTCTAGCAGAATCTTGATGAAATCATGGGAACTAGCTCAGCAGCCAATCACACACAGCCTACCGTAGTTGTTGCTAGGCGCTGTGTATTTGTTGCTCGACTTGCGGATGATGTTTTCGTGGATCTGGTACCACTCGTTCTCGTTGTTACACCTGGAGAAAAACAAACATGTCTCATCAAACTGATGGAGAGCAGATAAAAATGTTACTTTCAGACTTTTTGTTGAATTTGATACATAACATCAAACATTTTCCTATTTATTCTATAAAAGAAAAACAAAAAACAGAAGGCTTCAAACACACACACACACACACACACACACACGCACACACACGCACGCACGCACGCACGCACGCACGCACGCACGCACGCACGCACACACACACACACACACACACACACACACACACACACACACACACACACACTGTTACATCATAATGAACACTTCGGGGCTCCTGCAGGCAAGGCTTCAGATGTTTTAGCTCAGAGGAATTCTCCCCTGTCACCTATAAAGTGTGTGTGTGTGTGTGTGTGTGTGTGTGTGTGTGTGTGTGTGTGTGTGTGTGTGTGTGTGTGTGAGTGATAATAGAGGACCGCTGATGGCGTTAAAGACTAAAAAAGCTGCAACTTCTGTGCAACCTGAGTCTCTCTGTCCTCTCTCTAGTGTCAGATAGAGAGGAGGCTGGACTCACAAAGAGGAACGATTATTAGAGGTTAGATAATTACAATAAAGATTAAACTCCTAATGAGTCCTTCATTCGGTTCTTTTTAATCCACTCTAATCTAAAACTCTCCTTCCATCCATTCTTATGCAGAGTTGACGTGTGACTTCAGGGCATCTTTAGATTCACCTGATGGTGAATCCATCCATCTCTGTGTGAGTTTTATTCTAATGAGCAGAAATTCACCAGGAGAGGATGAAAGGTTGGCTGCTGCTCAGCAGGACGATGAGCAGCAGGTTTACTCACGTGTAAACCTTCAGGACAAAGTCTTTCTCCTCTTTTAACTCTGAGATGATCTGCAGCACGTCGCTCATGGCCAGAACGGCGCAGCCGTACGGCCGACGGTACTGAACATGTGGCGGCCCCTTCTTACTGTCGTTCAGCAGCATGCGACCTGCAACAGGACGATGAGAAAGAGTTCAGCTGAATTCAACAGCATGTGGGTTTATAGTTTGTGTTGCAGGAGTGTTAGGACTGTTTTAGTGACTCGAGTCTGACCTGTGCGGATCACTTGTGAGACAATGTAGAGATCTCTCTTCATGTCTTTGTTGCTCAGGTCCTGCAGAAGACAGAGAGACAAAAAGACACGGTTCTGTCACTCCAGAACACTCCAGGAACTAAAGAACCTGATGGAGACACAAACGTTCCTCTAGAACAGTGAAGATAATCAGCTCTTATTCTCCATGGATGTTTTCTCCTGACAGTTCCTACTCTGAGCAACAGGGGGCAGTGCAGCTTTAGTTTCAGCACCTCACCTTCTGTTTTTTTTGTTAACTTTTAAACTTCACTTAAAATGCATGCTGAGCTTGTTTAAGGTGTGTGTGTGTGTGTGTGTGTGTGTGTGTGTGTGTGTGTGTGTGTGTGTGTGTGTGTGTGTGTGTGTGTGTGTGTGTGTGATACCGTGAAGAGCGCACACAGCCGGTCCACCTTCTCTGGATTCTTTGGTCCTCCGTTCTTGTTCAGTCTCACCATGAACTTCTCACTGAAAAACAGAATCAAAGGTCTGAGCTCTCCTGAAGCTCAGCGCGACTCTGATCCTCCACCACCTGCAGCCTCACTGCTGCACGGTTGATCCTTAAAGCAAAGAGCATGAAGGCGCCGTGTTTTATTTCTGACGTCTGAAGGTTTGTAATTAAACGTGCTAAAGTTTGAACCGGTTTCAAACGTCATCACGTCTGATTTCTCTGCATTGTTGGATCTCTAAACTCGTCTAAACTGAACTCCTAGATGAAGAAACTCTCGTGACCTCGTTCTACCTCCGGTCGACCTCCTCAGGAGGTTTGTGACAGAGACGCTCGTCTTCTTCCCCTGAAGCACAAACAACCAGAAACTAAAACAGGAGACTTACAACTCAGCCACTCTTCCTTTATTCTGTCAAACGTCAGTAAGATGTTTGGATTCTGACATGTTTTACTCATGTTTACTGCTTCTTAAAATGGAACGCACCCGGCTGGAATCACAGGTTTAAGCTGCAGTTTGAAGCCGCTTTTTAGCTGAAATTGAACGCAGATCTAGACACGATTAACCAAACTGGAAGATTTATTCACATGTAATTTATTCCTCTGGGACGTTGATGGGAGAAGCAACAGCCCGAGGGCCGGACCTGGACCGCCTCCATCAGGAGCTCAAACTTCCTAAACGAGAACAAAACACCTGAAATAAATCAATGGAAATATGCTGCAGTAAAAACAAAGTTAGTGTTTCAGACTAAACTGGATTCTAGTTTCATCGGTTTGCTGGACGAACAAAAACGGATCAAATAAATTATAAAAATGATACAAAGATAATCAAGCCAGAAAGACCTCAAATGTCTTTTTCCTCAATATTTCTCTGTTTTCGCTCCTGTTTTAGAGACCTGATGTTTTCAGCACATTTCCATATTTTTCCTTTTGACGTAACCCTTTAGGACAGCGGGCCTCACATGCATGAAGTTGCCGGAGGGCAGAGAACAGGGAGCTAAAGTGGACACGCTGGAATAAAACGGAAAATAAACTATTGTGGATGCCTGATAAATAATAAATGAGAACACTCATATCTCAAGGAAATTTTTTATGGCTTCTGTTTATTATCCCAAAAATGCAGAAACGAACCACGACGTCAAACAGAAACAGAGACGAATCATTCATCAAACTCAAGTCTTTAAAATACTAAATATGGTCTTTAATGCTCTATTTTTATTGCCTATAATATTTATGATCATCTAGGATGACGAGTTTGAGAACATTCATACTGCGTTCTTCATCATGTGACTATAATTATCCTCCAGGGGAAACAACAACTTTCAGATTTTATGGGGATTATGAGTTATTATGAAATGTAAATTAGGATTATTCAGTAATATCTATAGTGTAGCACACTCCAGCTCCATATGGGAGAGAAGAATAAATAAATTACTGGATCAATGTTCTGGACATCACAGCTTTTCACAAGATCAGCCAAATCCTGCGACGGCCAAACGCTGATTCAATAAAGTTTTGTTTCATCCTCACATATGGAGCTGGAACGAGCTGCATTTCTGAAAGTTTCACTTTTTTATCTTAGATCCTGGGTCCTGCATGATTTTACGTAACATTTTATTCAAACATCTCTATATTATAGAATTTTTCTTAAGTACTTTATTTCTTTTTCAGTTAAAGGTCCTGCGAAATCCACTTTTTGGGGCTTTTGACCGTGTCATATTGTTATTTCCTCATAGATTAAAAAAAAACAAAAAACCCCAAAGGGATTTTTAGCTTCACGCAAGCATTTTCCTGTCTCAGCTGCTTCTTTCCTTCAGCTCTGCTAAACTCAGCTGCTGGAGATGGCTGGAAGGGTCATGGTTATGTCAACATGCCCCACTTCTCCACATCCAGGTAGTTATGAATCCAGATCCCTCCTCCCCTGGACTGTAAACACTAACACCCAGTCTCTGTGAGTAGCTAGCGGGAAGTTTAATCTCTCCAGTTGTGAAGAAGTGATTTATTTCTTATCTAGTCTGCCTAGAACCCCAAAACTTACAGGATCCCTGTCCAGTCTTCATGCAGAAGAGTTTAATCTGCAGAAGTGGTTGGTTTAATCTTCAGGAGCTCTCCAAAACTGAGCAGGAATGTGACCGTGACTTCACAGACTGCTTGTTAAACCACCACCAGTATCGGAGTAGGTTTTCAGACGCATTAATTCTTCAAACTGGTGCCATTCCAACATGGAAACCACCTGATGAAGAGCCAGGGTGGTGAGTAAAACCAAAATGCTAACCGCTAGCTGCTAGCTGAATGGTAAAAAAATTTGGTGGATGAGCATCAGGGACAGACTGGGACAAGAATTCATCCCAGCTGCCTTTTCCTCATCTGAGAGGTGTGTATGGTAGATGTCGGCATGAATCTGCAGTCTCTTGGTCTGCAGCTGTGTACTATTGTGGAATTCACACGGGTGGAGGCGGGGTTTCATTAAATCAAAACATTTTATTTCCGGGTTGAAGGAATGGCTCACGAATAATTTATG
>SSNS01000141.1:1064149-1113978 GCA_006937985.1 Aphyosemion australe
GCATGCTCCAATATGTTCATCTGAGTCATTAAATCAAGAAAATGTGTTTTTTTTGTCATTCTCTTTGTATTAAAGTCAGATTTTTGCTAAACTAACATTATTTTGCAGATGAGTTTGAAGATTGTTTATTTATTTATTTAGTAGACACGTTTACCCAGAAGGTGCCACCATGCATCCTAGTAATGACTCATTATTATCATATAAAACATCGGTGTTGTTTCATTTAAACTAAACTTTGAACATTAATAGGTTTAAAAATCTAAATTGCTTATCATTCAAATGAATTTCCAGTCAAAATAAACATTATTATAGTCTGAAAACTGCTTTATTGTCCTGATTTCTGTGACAATAACATGAGAATTAGAAAATGAGTAGATCCACGAGTTTCTTTTGAGTTCAGCCTCAACATGAACTCTACCCGACTCTCATCTTGGTGTTTGTGGAAAATAAAAATGACATCTGAAAAACGTTTTTATCTGATCAAGTGTTACCTGAGTGGTGCTCTGCTGAACGCTGTGTCTGCTGGACAGATGCTGGAAAAATAAAGACAAAACGTTTAAGAATCAAATCTTATTCTAAATATCTTCATTTCTTCTCCTAGTTTAATTTCTTATCAGTTTTCTGTCCTGGTCCACCGTTTCTTTTCTTTCCCTCGTTTCCTCTCCTCTCTGATTTGAGCCCCTCATTCCTTCTGCTCAGTCCTAACTCCAGATTCCTTTACTACTCAGGAATTCTTTACTCCGAGTCGAGGAGAGAAGCAGGAATGAGTGAAATGCTTCCTGATTAGTTAACAAAGTTAATGGTAAAAATAAAAAAGCTCCAAATATAACCTGAGCCCAGAAAATCCACAACTCTGAAGCTACTCTCATCTGGTTGTTGCAGCTCTAAAATCACCTGGTTCAGCAAAAACAAACCTGCAGGAAGAAAATCGATATTAATATTTTGTTTTCATCTGTGACTTTTTGCGCCCAGCCAGCACACATAGGTGGGCACCATGTGGGATCTATATGGGCACGCCATATGGGTCCCAACAGGGTTTTTCCGAGGTTTGCCCAGAAATATTTTTGCCGACACAGATTTTAACGGGCCCTACTTGGGTTTCCAGAGGGTTTGACTCAAACACTGGCAAACCCCTGTGGGGCCACCATGGAGACCATGGCTGTTGGGACCCATACGGCTTGCCCATATAGATCCCATATGGGGCCCACCTATGTGTGCTGGCTAGGATGTAACATATAAGCAGCCAAAAATGAAAGAAAATCTTCAGATGAATCCTTTTTTAGGTATTAAAAACCTTTTTGAATCTTTCACCTCCAGCCTCCAGAGTTCAGATGATTTTGGATTAAATGTTACATAAAATGACTCATTTATCTGATTTGAAAAGCTGGAATAAAAAAACTTTTGTGGACCTTTTTATTGAAAGCTTCAGTTGAAATAATCTGACGAAGACCAGCAGAACAAAGATCTGACTCAAGTCTGATCAGGCAGAAACATGTCCACGAACAGCAAAACGGCTGTTTTTGTTATTTTATTTAGTTTTATTCCTCTTTGAAGAAAGAAATCTCGCTACATTTTCTGCACTTCGAACACTTTGTGATGCTTTTGTTTCATCTCCATTTGTTCTTCTTCCCCTGCTTTCATCACATCATCAGAATCCCAAACCGCTGCATCTCCCTTTTCTCCATCTTCCTCTCATCCTTTTCCCAGATCTGTCTCCAGGCAACAGAAGAACAGAGAAATCCAGCAACATCAGAGATTCTCCGACCGGGAGCTCCGCTCTTTAAAACACGCTCAACCAGACTCAGAGAGCAGGAATTACCCAGAATTCATCCTCAGGCCGCATCAATAAAAACTACGTTAATTAGTGTGGATATTTTTAATGGATTATTTATTCAAATAGGCCTGGATGTCTGATAAATAACAGACACAAACACTGAGATACGTAATACGTAGCTCTTCTGTAAGAATTTTAACTTTAAAGCCATACTATACAACTTTTTCATATTTTAAATCATGTAAGTAAATTAATATTTAAATTAAATATTTAGGAATAAAGTCGAATCAACCACAAAGCTTGAGCTCCAAGAGTGCAAACTGCACATAAAATGAATAAAAACATTCTGAAATAATTGACTTTGTCACATCTGAAAACCTTTGGTCTGAAAAATGAAAAAAAAAAAAAAAGAATGTTCTTGTTCTTTGTTTTCAAATTTTAAATTTAAATAAATTTGCCACCTAAATAAATGAATACTGACTGATTGTTCCATTGTATCTGCATATTTCTGTTCTATTTTTTACCCCCTGCCCCTAAAAAAACAGCAAGACCAGCTTGTTTTGATAAATTTAGCCACAGATAATTAAAATAATCGTGGAATCACTCAAACCAACCACAGCGACTCAGGCAGAAGCTGGAACCTCTTTAGAGAAAGAATCAAGTCTGACTGAGGGGGGGGCGTAACTTTAGATGATCAGATCAGCGGGTCGGAGGCGTCCTTGAGTTTCCTGCTGAATCCACCAGCAGATGATGTTTTCTGCTCCTGCTGACTAAGACCTGGACACTCAGCTGCTCCACCTCCTAAACACTCCCACCTGTGAGTCAGCGGCTCTAACGTGTGAATGAGGAATCATCTAAGAAAGCTGTAACTTAATGGTAGACGTGTTAAATTCCAGGTTGTTCTCAGAAATAAGATGAAACGAAAATAAGAATAAAAACACGAGAACGCTTCAGAGGAAACACCAACAGGTGGTTAATTCACAGAGCCGATAAAAAACAGCTTCGTTCGGCTTTAACGGTTCAGATTTTATTCTTATGAACAGAAACAGTGTGAAGGAGAAACCTGATAGATTTACACTGCAAAGGTAGAAATGACAGCAGATGCTGATCTGTACGAATCGTTTTAGGAGATGATTTATTAAGATCTCAGAGACGCGTCATGTAAAACGGCTCCGTGGGAATCTTAAATCCATCATGCATTCATGAAGGTGCAACAACCACAGCTGGGTGCTACGTTTAAACGGGCTTTCTCAGAGTGGAAAATAAATAAAACATCAGCCTGATTCCAGGAGAGCAGAAAACATCTGCAGCTGATGTCATCGAGTCATCGCTGCTCTCAGGTCTGGGTTAGTCAAACGCCCTCAGAGATGACTCTACCTGTTCTGGGGTTGTTGTCATTTATGAAACAGATCACTGCATAAAGTCTCACCATCTTATAAAGATCCGACACACTGATCTGGTCCTCATCGACCGTCTCAAACTCCTTCCTGGGAACCAGGTCCAGACCCAGGTGTCTGAGAGGCAGAGATGGGAGGACAGTTAGATCTGATCTGGAAACAGCTGCACAAACATTTACCTTCATTTGAAATCTGCACACACCTGCACACACATGCACACACATGTACACACACGTGCACACACATGTACACACCTGCACACACCTGTACACACATGTACACACACCTGCACACACATGTACACACACCTGCACACACATGCACACACCTGCACACACACATACACACACCTGCACACACACATACACACACCACACACACACACACACACCTGCACAAACCTGCACACACACATACACACACACATACACACACACACACACACACACACACACACACACACACACACACCTGCACAAACCTGCACACACGTGCACCCGTCATGTCTAAGATTAACTCCAGGGTCTTCTCTTTACTGATTCACATCACAACCCCAAAGGTAAAAGAATAAAGCGTTTAAGGAAATTTCTGAATTATTCTGTTATTCTAAACTACGAAAACAAGTTTTAGGAACTGTGGGGGATTTTGATTATTTATTAACAACATTTTATTACCAAAGAAGCTAAAAACAGCCTGTAAACATGTTTATGTGAGTTAAAGTCACCAAAGATAAATTAAGAGAATAAACTTTTATATCGAAGATGTTTCTAAACAAATTTTGTTTTTATAATTAACATTTAATCGAATTATTGAACTCATGTTAGAGTTTCTTCCAAGTCTGAAAGATCCCTGCGAGGGATTTATGAAAATAAAATATTTTTTAGCTATTACTGGTGCTTCGCTGCTCATTGACCTTACGAGACCTTTCAGAGAGCTGAATATGAAACCTCTCAGCAAATGAACTTCCAGGTAATTAATAACAGCGAGCGTCTCCTCTCTCACCAGCTGCTTTAGCATCGATCTAGACTAAATAAAACAAAATAATTCTGCATGCTTCCTAACAATGTGCTCATGTAAACAGTGGAGGAGGTGAAATTAGTTCCTAAACTGTTCTACAACAGCAGCTCTTACCTTCATCAGGTAAAACCCAAGTTGCCCCAAGAAAAAGGGCATAATCTGGAGTTTTTTAGATGAGAAAACAGAAATGGGAGATCATTTCCTAACTGGTCTCAGGTCAAAAACATCTGAGTACTTCACTATCATGGTTCTCATCACTTTTTCAACCACTTGTATTCAGTTTTAATTCATTATCCTAACGCCGTCTCAGAGGGAGGAAATTCATCCGCTGACTTTAAAAAGAGCTCATAAAACTTTAGTATTTCAATCAAAACTTCCTGGATACGCCACCAGCTGCTTCTGCTGAGGAGGGTCGCTTCTAGAAGCGTCTGTGAGTGTGTACATGCATGCACATTATTATTATTATTATTATCAACTTTATTTCATTCAAAATATATACAAAAAAAAACAATAAGAAAACAAAAAAACAAAGTATATCTATACGTAACATCATATAATTTTGAATGAAAATGTGCATGCGTGTGCGTGTGTGTGCATGTATGTGTGCATGAGTGTGTGTGTGTGTATGCGTGTGTGTGTGCATGCGTGTGTGTGCGTGCATGTGTGTGCATGTGCTTGCGTGTGTGTGCATGTATGTGTGCATGAGTGTGTGTGTGCATGCGTGCATGTGTGTTTATGCGTGTGCGTGTGTGCATGCATGCATGTGTGTGTGTGTGTGCATGCGTTTTCTCACTCGTTGCCCCAGTCCAGCCTGACGGTGATGTGTCTCTTGACGTCTCTGCTCTGATCCTGGGTGAGGTGACCGGACAAAAGCTGCCTCCTCAGGTCGATCAGCTCCATCATCACGTGACGAACCTTGTAGAACAAATCAACTTTGTGTTTCTGACGGACAGAGAGAAAAACAACGAGCTCTGGATTAATGTGCTGTTACAAACAAAACCACATTTTATAAAGGTTCAAGTGCACAATTAGAGAGGTTCATGACTTGTGCATTTTTCCTTAAATAATGAGATGATTATGTAATAATATTCAAGGTCAGGGATAGAGATGAGACAGAGTGTGTCAGTAGTTTGTTTAATAAAGAAAAGACAAGAATGCAGCTTCACTAAAGGTCTGAGCAGCAGGGCTGCCCCTGAAGCTCGATCTATTATTAGAGCTCTGATTTCTCCTGAGGGTCCTGAACATGAAGCAGGGAGGTTAAACGCTCGAGCAGAAAAAACGCTGGACGGAAAGGAGAGAGGCAGGCGCTGCAACCTCACGCACGCAAAACCATGCATGCACTCACACAAAAACACACACACACACAAATGTTCTATTTCTGTAAATACAAACAGCAGAAGAAATTCCCACACCTGATTCCTCTTAGCATATGTTCATATCAGGGTTCATATCACACGCGTGAGTACTTCCTGTGACGTAAACAACATATGTGAAGGTCCAGATGTAAACCCAGCAGAGGAAAAGCAAAGAGCAGCGAACAACGAGCCGATTCTGCTGCTCAGAATTTCTCCATCTTTCCGTCTAAAGTCAGTTTCTCTCTGCAAAGAGCATCAGCAACACTCAACACACGTCTCCTTCCATCACTACCATTATGTAACCGTGGCTGGAGTGGAGGTGGAGCTGTTTTTGGGAACCTCAGCTCAGGAACAAGACAACAGGACTTATTACTTCTGAGGTTTGAGCAGGAGTGAAACAAACAGAAAGATATTAGAATGACTGCATCAGAAGTCACGTCTTAATCTTTCAGTGCATGTGTGAAGGTACGGGTCAGGTAGGGCAGGTCTGACTCTTTTGATTCATTCTGAACTCCTTTAGAGTTAGACAGCAGGTCAGAATGAATCAGATCATCTAAAGCAAACAAAAACGCCTAAGATTAGGTTTAGAACTGCAAAATGTGGTTATTAGAAACTGAAACCGCCAGTTATGTGGAAGAAATGCAGCTGGAAAAGGTTCTTGAATGAGCGGCTATCGCTTAAACGTTTGGTGAAATCAAATCATAAAAAAGCTCAACTGTGAAAACCACCGATATGTTCAGCAGTGAAGGAAGGAGCTTTTCCAGAAGCACAATGCAGAAGGAACAAAACAGTCCTGGAGCCTTAGGAAAACCACTGTGAGGGTAACTGGGAAGAGACTGGCTTCAACTTCACAGAGACGATGAAGATCCGACTCTGGAGAGATGAAGACCATGTGGTCTGATGAGTCTAACTCTGCTCCAGCATGAATGTGCATCAGGGTAAGAAGAGAGGCAGTCCTCTGGGGTTGTTGCACCTGGTCAGGTTCAGCAACAGGCGGATGACCACCTCCATACACCGAATGACCAGCAAATCTCTGCTTTTCTGATGGCACAAGCAAGCCTAGAATCATTTGCCGAAACAAAATGATCTTGTTTGCACGTCGGTCTAGCAACGCTCCAATGGATCCTCCACGGCCCGGCCAGTATTGTGGCTGGCCAATCACAGCGCATTTATTTAGAAAACGGTGTATTTTCATCTTCTTCCAGCTGCTGATTGTAACTCCGCCCAGCTGGTGATGCAGGGCGGAGCCAGGTAGAGCAGGAAGAGGTTGGCACAGTCTGTAGTGTGATGCTGACACACCTTCCAAGCTCGAAGGTCAGAATACTCCTTTCGTGCAGCCCCAGAGCGAACCACAGGGAGGAAAGGGGACAATCGGCCGTGGCTGAAACGGTGAGTTTTTCCGAAGCTTTCCAAAATTCCCATGAAAGCTAAAGAAGGCAATGTTTTTTTTTCTGTGTGTAAAATCAGTCTGATTCCATATTAAAGATGCAGCTTTTATCACCAAATGTTTAATAATGTAGAGAATAAAATTTAAAGGTGCAAAAAACAAAAGGCACTTAGTTGATGTGATGAAAAATACTAAAAAGACATAAAATTTTTCAGGAGACTCAGTAAAAACTGTGGAAATCAAATGATTGTGAGAACATTTAAAGACCAAAACAAAATAAATCTAAATCATTCCAGTTTCAGCTGACCGACTCAAAGTTGATCTAAACCAAACCTTCAGATCAAGTGGGATCTAATTTAAAGCATCGGTCCTTGTTGTTGTTTATAAATCATCATAAAACTCTGAAGGGAAGCCCTCCTTCCTGAACCAGCATCTCCGTCTCCAGCTGAGAAATCTTTCATAACATCCTGCTGGAGCGGGATGATTAGCATGATTTCAGCACTCAGAGCTGGAGGTTAAAAATACTATCATTTTCAGCCCAAGAGTGGCACATTTTGGATGGATTTTCGTTGGTTGCTTAGCAACACTAAGAGCAACTAAAGGCATTTCCCCTTTGCATCTGTTTAGCGTTCGTTTGTGCAGAGATAAGCAGTGGACACTGAAGCTTTTTGATGCACTCTCCGACTCCAGACGTGGGACTGTAGAGTGCAGCTTCAAGCTCTCCGAGGAGGAAAATGGTCCAATTTACACTGAGCTGATGAAACATGAGCAACGGGATCAGTGGTAGTGAGCTTTAGGGTTGGATTGCTCTTACAAATAAAACATAAAATAGGCACGATGCATGATAAAATGTTACTGTTGGCCTTACTGAGATGTCCTTTTCCTGAAAAATAAGTTATTTTCACGAGCCACTACTTCTACCTGGAATAAAGTAACAGAGCAGTTTCCTGCTCCTCCGCCCTACTGGTTTAAAGTGGAATTGACCTTTCGCCGAGCCCCGCCCCCCTTAGTGCTGGTGGTGGTCGGAGGGACTGGTGGCGCCAGTGCTCGGCAGCCTCGCCTCTGTCAGTGCGCCCCAGGGCAGCTGTAGCTACATCGTAGCTCATCCCCACCAGCGTATGAATGTGTGTGTGAATGGGTGGATGACTGATTGTGTTGTGAAGCGTCTTGAGGGGTTGTAGAACCCTAAGAAGGCGCTATACAAGTACAGGCCATTTACCATTTTACCATTTAGTTACTGTTGCCAACTCCGACAATAAGTGGATCAAATACTGCAGCTCCGCAGATTTCCGTGATGGAAAGAAGTAGACAGATGCGTGTCAGCAACATTTTTTGGAGCAATTCCTCCTCAATATCATCCAGAAGGAGGCAAAAGGGTTACAGTATGCAGTGGAGGGATACATTAGTGTCGGCTCCGCTGAGCGAAGCGTGGCAGGGAACAAGGAGTTTGGAGTTTGGGAGAAGGTCCGGCGTCCGGGGACGCGTGGATCCGAGGAGCGGTGGCGGCGACGTGGTGTCCCTGTGAGCTGCCAGATGTCAGCTGTGAGCTGTCAGATGATCTGAGCTGCAGGCAGCTCTAACGGAGAAAAGCTCTGCATCGCTCAGTTGATCATCTCAACTGAGTTTATAAAATGTAACTTTTTATGCCCGTGTTTACTTTTATTTTCAATATAGTTCCCGGCCGGAGCTCGGCATTAGTTCATCACGTGATCTTGACACCACCCGCTGTTGCGCCAAGGCTTAATGAGCGTTTATAAGACACACGGTTGAGGTGATATTACGCTGATTTGCCGGCACGGTGTGTCTTATCTAAAAGGGTCTTGGATAGTCTGGGAGGCGGACCTCCGCCCAGCCGCGGGCGGGGGGAGCACTCATGCTTGGCTGTTGCTGGTTGAGCTCGATGAGGAGGTTCTGAAGGGAAACGAAGGAGACACGACTACTATCGAGGCTAATGCTTAGTAGTAAATTAGGCTTAGCTTCATCATTCTGTTTGGGGTTGTCGGATAGTAACGGTTGCTATGATGTGTGATTGGACAATAGCCGTTCTGGGGGTGGGGCTGGCGAAAGGCTAATTACAACTGTCGTAAACAACCCTGCTATAGCTAGCGCTAACAACGAGCTAACGCTAAAATTAGCCAACTAATACTAAAATAAACCGCGAAGTACACAGATCCACACTGTTGGACAAAACAATATTATTACTTACAAGTCCAGTAGCAACAAAGCCAGGTCACCATCAGTTACTTTTACTTCCAGGTTCCACCATGATGCCAACAGAAAAAGCAAACTTCTTCTTCTTCTTGTGCTTTTTATTGACGATCGGTGAACTGAAAATGCTAACTGCTAATATAACAGCTAACTGCTGTAAAGCAGCTATAAGAGCTCCCCCTAGAACACCTACCCGCTCAACAAAACTATCTAGTGTGGTATTTGGCTAGCAGAGGGCAGCAGAGTGGTGTCAGATATGAAACTGGTCAAGTTTCTAACTCAGCAATCACTGAGATCAATGTTAAAGCGCTAGCTTAATGTTTAAAAAAAATCTATTGTTACTTTAAGATGCTTGGATTCTATGAAATCCCGCCTCCACCCATGTGAATTCCACCCATTTCATATTGTAACTTTAGATCATGCATAGCAGCTTTTGCAACGCGCCAGCACTGGTGAACTGTTTATCAGTAGCACCGAGACATTCCCCGGTGGCCGACATCACCCACTGAGCAATTACCAAGTGTGACCCCACCCCACCGTCAGAGGGTCGAGCCGCTAGATAAGAAAGAAATCACTTCTTCACAACTGTGGAGATGAAACTCCCTGCTAGCTACACAGAGAGACCGGGCGTTAGTGTTTACAGTCCAGAAGAGGAATGATCTGGATTCAACACCTGGGTGGGGAGAAGCAGGGCATGATGATGCCCCAATGCCCTATCCAGGCTTTTGCAATGGCTTTGCAGAGCTGAAGAGAAGTAGCATAGACAGGAAAATGCATGCTTGTGTTGTTTTTCATGAGGAAAGCACAATATAACAGGGTCAAAAACTCCACAAAAGTGGAGTTTGCATTCCAACGTCCCGCCCATGGGACAAAACATTACTTTCATGTGACCTGGGATTTTAAGGGGTTACATTTCTGAACAGGTGCAGCTTAAAGACAAGTGCTGAATGATAAAAATGGGCGACAGTTTGAATCGTACTGACGTCCGAAACGTTCCCCGACAGCAAAACGAGCGTCATCGTTCCCGAACGGCCCGGTCCCTCTCACACACCACAGGTGTCGGCACAAATGGCATGCCTCGATCAGCAGCGGGGTTATTAATATTTATGTGGAGATTTGCAGAACCAGATTTCTGTTTGTTCCACGTCAACATCGAACCGCCAACATGATCCCAGACACGACGAGCATCAAATAAATCAGAATACCTAAGTCAACACTGGATTAAACTATCTCTTTAAAGAATCCAAACTCTAGAACTTTGATAGTGTGAGCCCTCCTGCTGGGAGGAATTAAGGTTGTTTTTGAGGCAACAGGCAGGAATCCTCCCAGCTTTGCACCATCTGTAGCCTTTTTTTTACTCCAACAGCCTGCTCTGCACTCAAATCTTCTTTAAAAGCAGGCCTGTAGATTTATTTGGGACATCTGGTCATCGCAGTAAGTGGGTACGTGAGCGTGAACTTTGTGGCCTCTCATGAGTTCATCAACTTGATCAGGAACGAGCGCACCAGCTGGCACAACGGGGGGAACGCTTCACCTTCAGCTGGCACTCAAAACATGGCCGCCCACACGGAAAACCGTGAAAACACTGAAGCAGTCTGATGTGTCAGTCTTTTAAAGACTCTCGCAGGTACAGCTGAGCACATATTTTGATTTCTTTTCTTCTTCCAGGGAGTAAAAACAGTTTTCAGTCAAACTATTTGCAGATTCAGCTTCCCTCTTCCCCCGATAACCGCCTCCTCCGCTTCTCCCCAGCCGGAGTGAGTAATCACACCTTTGCATCCCGCAGGAACACCCCTCAGGCCTGAATAACACCACTTCAGCAACAGCAGAACAGACTCCAGGTAATGGTGCAGTTTATAAAATCACCTGATATTTTTGTGCTCAAGACTAAATGAAACAAATCACCAGCTTCCTAATTGTTCCTGCAGCGCTTCATAAATAAAACAACTGAAGTTGGACCTAATCAAACATTTACCTTCCTCTTTATTGCTGCGCTGGCCTTTTGCTGCCAGGACATAATATGAAGATCTTAATCATTGTGACAGCCTTCAAACCAAAAAGGCCAGCCACTATGTTCCCCGTTATTAGGAAACATCCCGTCCTCCTCTGGAAAATAAAAACACATCAGCTGTTTCTCTGCAGGAGAAGCAGGAAAACACAGCTGGGCATTAATCTCTAATAAGATGTTATCAGGCCTGATGTCTCCAGCGTGTGTGGATCATTTATTTTCATTAAAACACCCTGTTAGTTTGTTATTTCTCATAAATGAGAGCAGCACAAGTCAGAAGTGTTCATCTAGTTTTGCCAAAGGTTAGAAATAACAGATTTATTTTATTTAAACAGGCAAACTTTAAAACTGCATTTTGGATTCATTTCTTCTGATCATGATTAAAGGTGACATGTTATGACTTTTTTCTGAAGTTATAATAATTTTTTTGTCCATAAAAAACATGTTTAAGAAGTTCTTTGCTCTAAATCCCTCTCACATGAAGCGATCTCTGTCGTTTTATTCTTACCCTCCAGAATGAGCCGTTTCAGCGGACCGGATCACCGACCAAACACCAACACACCTCTGAGGAGAGGAGGCGAAAGAGTGGAAGAAGACTTGACTTCTGTGTGGAACTGTTACTACATCACACTTACTGGTTTTAACTTTGTTTGGATTTTTTTTGCTTGGTCTGTTAATCTTAACCAGAACATTTATTCCTGAAAACAACAGGACAAGATCTTCATCCTCTTCTGTATAAACGAACCTCCTGAGACGCTGCATCGTCATAGGAGGACACTGGCTTCCTCAACTGCATTATTTTATTCTTCAATGTATTAAATGAACTATCTTACATATGATAATATATGTTTTTCTTTGGTATTAATCCACTAATCCCAAATAACCTTGGGGAAATTAAAAATGTGTTCTAAACAAAAGCTTGGCTCTCCAGAGATTCAATTAACACTGAAAAAGAAAAAAGCTTGAATTCAGAACGCCATTCCTCTGCTCGGGGTGCCATCATCGACCTGATGGCAGAAGCTCGTGGTTTTCTACAGGAACACACCATGTGGCTCTGCTGTGGAAAGTAAAAAGCAACATAAAGACACTAAACTCTCTCGGATGAGTGGGATGGTGAACCTATAACGTGTAACTGATTACTTTAGGATGTTTGAAGCCTCCTAACAGGCTCTGGATCTGCATGGCACCTCTCAAATGAGAGGAGACACTCTCTGCACTTCTGATCCATTAGCAAACGTCCTTCCTCATCTTCACGCCTGTCAAAGCCGCTGCAGCATCACAGAAAATAAAAGCACTGAGACAAATCAACAGGGACGACGAACAAAGAGCCTCTCACTTCCTTTTTAGTTTCTCCTGCTAAGCTGCTATTGCACCCGGCTGCCACTGCATCTCAGATTAAATCTGAATACAGAAGGATTCTAGCAGAGTGTGTCTTCCAGCAGCAATTATCATTCACCAGGCGTGATCAGGAAGTAACCTGGAAAAACAAAAACCTTCAAATCTAATGGTTCAGAGTGGGACAACCCTGAGCAGATCAGTTAGGTTTTATAGATTAGTGGAGGACGATGTGTCTAATCCTAGTCCTGGAGGGACGTAATCCTGCAAGTTTTACATCAAGGGTTGGCAACTCCCTTCCCCGAGGGCCGTATCCTTAATGTTTTAGTGTTTCCCCGTCTTCAACACACCTGATTTTAATCAGCAGGTGATTAACAGGCCTCTGCTGAACAGGTGAGTCAAGTGTGTAGGAGTGGGGAAACAACTACAACATGCTGGCCCTCGGGGAAGGGAGTTGCCAACCGCTGTTTTAGATGTTTCTCTGCTCAACCCTAACCCAACACACCTGGTTTAAATCAGACTTGAAGCATGCAGAACAGCTGATTCAACCAGTGGATGTGGTCAGACATGAAGGTTGGAGTGGAGCTGTGCAGGTTGAAACGGGACGTTGTTGTTTAAATGCATCCCTGTCTGTAACGGGGAAGCATCTGGATGGACCGTGTGATGGATGTGGTGTGGGGGAGACGGTGGGGCACGTGCTCGAAAAATATTCTGTTGAGGGAAGGAAGCTATTGGAAGACTTGGGCCTGGTGGTGGACGCCGTGTTTGAGGGTCTGGTAGGTCAGCTGGACCGGGCTGTGGGAGGCAGGTGAAGTCAGACGTCACGCCGTGACCATTCGTTTGCCTCTAATTTCCACTATTCTTATCTGATCTGCATTGTGAGTGATTTTAGTCCAACCCCTATTTTTTAAATAGCGCCCCCTGGGACCATTTAAACAGTCAGCCCCAAGCCATGCTTTGACTGAGGATTATGAAATTTGGTACACTTATGTGGTGTCTCCAGACCTACAAAAAAGTCTCTTGAAGCCTTGGTCCAAACCCCACAGGAGGTCCGCCATTTTGGTCCGATGACGCCATTTTGTTGCTTTTACACACGTATTTGAACAAACTAGTCCGAGGGATTTTGACCTACAGACTTCCAACTGACTGATTATACTCTTGAGGCATTAGGGATTAAAAGTTGTTCAAATGTTTCATGCCATCAGAATGGCGTGGGCGTGGCTTTGGTGATGTCAGCAAATGACCACATCATCAGATCTGGTCTGAGATGACACACACAAAGTTTGAGGTAGCTCTGATGGTGTGTGTGGAAGTTATTAAATCAAGGAGTTTCATTAGCTGCTGTTAAACGCCACCAAAGAAGAAGAAATTCAACCATTAAATCAGGTGTGAAGAAGCAAAGAAACGACTGAAGGATGCAGGATAATGATCACTAGAGGAGATGCATCACCTCTGCAACGATAGAACAGATTTATTTTTAATTTGATGCTTTTTTATGAGTTTTAGGATGTTGGAAAGTCTGGATGTTGTTTTGTTAGAAAATAATATCTCCATCCTGGCACTGGTGGAGCTACTGTTAGCTTGAGCACTTAGCAGATGAGCGTCAGAAAATAAAAATGAAAAGTCCTCAACTGATAAATCCACAGATCTGAGCCAAGCTGTTCAGCGAAGGCAACGGTTCTAGCAGGAGTTTGGCACCATGCAGCGTGTGTGTGTGTGTGTGTGTGTGTGTGTGTGTGTGTGTGTGTGTGTGCATTTCCATATGAGTGCACTTTCTTCTGATCTATCCCAAATCCTCTCATAACCTTGTCTGAACCCTTTCTGGTGACACACACACACACACACAAACACACACACACACACACACACACACACACACACAGCAGCGGGGGCTAGCGGGGGTGCCAGCCTGCCCCCTCTCACGCTGCGTGTCCGTACGGTAAAGAGGTCGACTCGGGAAGGACAGCCTGTAAGTTACTGAAACAGGAAGTTAAACAGAAGTTAATCTAAAACAAGTTCTGATAAATCCGTAAAATAAAGTTTTTACTCGCGGCTGAAACGTTAAACAGAACTCATATTAACACAAATCCTCCCAAATGTGCAGCCAGACATTCTGAATTTAGAGCATAAAGCTGCTAAAGTTCGGTTTTACGCCACGGTGACGCTTCGGTTTCGATCTGCCGGCTCTTTTATGCTCACTGATGTCATCTGATGCTTTATTTATCCCAGCAAGGTCAAAAAGAAAACCAGGACTGCAGTTTTATAACCAACTCATTAAACTCAGCAACAGCAACAGACAAAAATTAAGAGTACAGGTCCTTCTCAAGAAATTAGCATATTGTGATAAAGTTCATTATTTTCTGTAATGTACTGATAAACATTAGACTTTCATATATTTTAGATTCATTACACACAACTGAAGTAGTTCAAGCCGTTTATTGATTTAATATTGATGATTGTGGCATACAGCTCATGAAAACCCAAAATTTCTATCTCAAAAAATTAGCAAATTCCAACCGACCAACAAAATAAAAGTGTTTTTAATACAAAAAAGGTCAACCTTCAAATAATTATGTTCAGTTATGCACTCAATACTTGGTCAGGAATCCTTTTGCAGAAATGACTGCTTCAATGCGGCGTGGCATGGAGGCAATCAGCCTGTGGCACTGCTGAGGTGTTATGGAGGCCCAGGATGCTTCCATAGCGGCCTTAAGCTCATCCAGAGTGTTGGGTCTTGCGTCTCTCAACTTTCTCTTCACAATATCCCACAGATTCTCTATGGGGCTCAGGTCAGGAGAGTTGGCAGGCCAATTGAGCACAGTAATACCATGGTCAATAAACCATTTACCAGTGGTTTTGGCACTGTGAGCAGGTGCCAGGTCGTGCTGAAAAATGAAATCTTCATCTCCATAAAGCTTTTCAGCAGATGGAAGCATGAAGTGCTCCAAAATCTCCTGATAGCTAGCTGCATTGACCCTGCCCTTGATAAAACACAGTGGACCAACACCAGCAGCTGACATGGCACCCCAGACCATCACTGACTGTGGGTACTTGACACTGGACTTCAGGCATTTTGGCATTTCCCTCTGCCCAGTCTTCCTCCAGACTCTGGCACCTTGATTTCAGAATGACATGCAACATTTGCTTTCATCTGAAAAAAGTACTTTGGAGCAGTGAGCAACAGGCCAGTGCTGCTTCACTGTAGCCCAGGTCAGGCGCTTCTGCCACTGTTTCTGGTTCAAAAGTGGCTTGACCTGGGGAATGCGGCACCTGTAGCCCATTTCCTGCACACGCCTGTACACGGTGGCTCTGGATGTTTTCACTCCGGACTCAGTCCACTGCTTCCGCAGGTCCCCCAAGGTCTGGAATCGGTCCTTCTCCACAATCTTCCTCAGGGTCCGGTCACCTCTTCTCGTTGTGCAGCGTTTTCTGCCACACTTTTTCCTTCCCACAGACTTCCCACTGAGGTGCCTTGATACAGCACTCTAGGAACAGCCTATTGGTTCAGAAATTTCTTTCTGTGTCTGACCCTCTTGCTTGAGGGTGTCAATGATGGCCTTCTGGACAGCAGTCAGGACAGCAGTCTTTCCCATGATTGTGGTTTTGAGTAATGAACCAGGCTGGGAGTTTTTAAAAGCCTCAGGAATCGTTTGCAGGTGTTTAGAGTTAATTAGTTGATTCAGATAATTAGGTTAATAGCTCGTTTAGAGAACCTTTTTATAATATGCTCATTTTTTTAGATAGGAATTTGGGGTTTTCATGAGCTGTATGCCACAATCATCAATATTAAACCAATAAACGGCTTGAACTACTTCAGTTGTGTGTAATGAATCTAAAATATATGAAAGTCTAATGTTTATCAGTACATTACAGAAAATAATGAACTTTATCATAATATGCTAATTTTTTGAGAAGGACCTGTACTTTGGGTTTTAGTTTGATGAATTACTCTTTTCGAACTGCGTGATTGGTCGTTAAAGAAAGGACCTCAGGTGCATGATGGGAATCTCCAGATCACATGACTAATCGAAAAACATTTATGCTTTGGTTCTGGAAATGCAAAGATTCATTAAAATATGTAACATGAAAAAATTACAGTGAAAGTTTAGCCATTTTCCAATCATTTGTATTCTTAGTTAATCAATCAAGAGTTTCTCTGTCGGAAAATCCTGATCCCAGTTTAAAAACAAGCACTTAAAGCCACACTATGCAACTTTTCATATGTTTAAACCATGTTCTTGAGCCAGTTTGTGCTAAAATGACCCTTTACAGGGTTAATGAAATATCACTCAGACCCCCACCACCCTCTGTGGCCAGAATACCACACTTGCAACTTCAGAGTGGCGGTCCTGTCCCTGTTGGACTTAGTAAAGTCTGCTTCCAGCATGTTTCCTGCATGTTTTAGATCATGAACACAGCTGATTTGTTTGATTTAGTGATGAACCGCTCCTGTAGACACTAATGAAGGCTGAGGAGACATTTCAGCTGTTAGATTAAGGTGTTGATTTCACTAATGGACACTAGGGGGTGCTAAAAACAAGCCAAAACTGCCAAGTGTTCCTTTAAGAATCAAGAAACAAGCAGTAGCTTCACAATAACCATCTCCCTCTGAGGACCGTGGCTGAGGAACTCACACATTATTACCTGTTTTACTCCCAAAAGACGAGCGATGAAAATGAGTTCTGTCACTTTTATATTTAGAAACAGTCTCTTATTGCTGTCTCACACCTTGGTTTGGTTCAGAAAAACAACATTTTCCCTACAGAAGTCTCTTATTTTACATAAAACTATAAATCTCATAATTCAGGCATTAGGAGATAAATTCTGCTTTCTGCTCACATCGTTGTGTTACTTCTATGGTTGACGAAGAATCGGTTACAGATTTTCTCCACGGTTTCCCGTCGACACGTGTTGCTCACAGCGGGAGATTTTCTCTGTTTCCACACAATAAAATCCTCCCATGGTGCCACAGACACGGCGTAACAAAAAAAAAAACGTTTGTTTACGGCACCTGAGCTCGGCGGACCAGACGCTCCGCTGGGAGTTCTCACAGAAATCTAGAATAAAACACGAGCCGGTGCAGAAATCTGACGTTATCGTTGTCTATTCTACTTTATTAAACAATCGGTCTAAAAGTGTTTTATTTTAAATACGGAGGTTTTATTGGATTTTTGAAATGAAAAGCTGATGATTACAGTGTTTCAGACAATTTATGATAAAAAAATTTAGATTTGAGGTGATAAAGCAAATGGAGTGAATAAAAGTTTAATCTGTATTAAACCCATCTGTAGCTACAACTATCCATGCAGGCAGGTTACGTCATGAAAATAAGTGAACTAATAATCTGAAAAGCTAAAAAACTCACTAAACTGTATCTTAGAACTAATCTGAGATAAACAGTTAGAGATAAATGCTCAATTAATCCCAAATTAGACCAAACTAACTGCATAATTTCAGATATTTCCAGGATCGGACTGTCTTTTTATCATTTAGACACACACACACACACACACACACACACACACACACACACACACACACACACACACACACACACACACAAACACACACACCTGCATCATTTTACATACAACATTAGATATAAAACATGATGAATTCAGATTAAAGGAGTTCCTGGTGAGCATTCTACGGATGTGATAAATAACCTGTCACTGTATTATAACATGGGCCTCGTCCCCATGGCAACGATGAGTGAGTCACCGTAGAAAAACATATGACACTGCACTTATCCAAGTCTATAGATCCTGGAAAACATGTTAACTAAAAGTACAGAGTAAGACACACACACACACACACACACACACACACACACACACACACACACACACACACACACACACACACACACTCCATATCTAAGAGCTGACGGCACCAACTTACAGGTGTGATGGAGGGATGATAAATCCCAGAGTTGTTTCTCTTCCTTCTTCCTCTCCCAGTTTGGCTGCTACAGGGAGAAGCTCCTGAACTAAAACAGAGATCCGAACCGGCAGAGGAGAGGAAAATCACAGCCTGTCAAACGATCTTAGATCCGCTCTCATTGTCCTCCCTCTCTCTCTCTCTCTCTCTCTCTCTCTCTCTCTCTCTCTCTCTCTCTCTCTCTCTCTCTCTCTCTCTCTCTCTCTCTCTCTCTGACCTGCTCTCAGCCTCCATCTTCCTTTATTTCCTCAACCACCCACCCACCCACCCTCCCACCCACAAACCATCCAGTCTGCAGCTCCTCTCCACTCCTGTGATGTTAGGAAAGTGCAGAAAGCTGAGAACACATGCAGGGAGGTGTTTGCTCTACAGACGGAGATATACGGTCCTCTGGATGATGAAGACATCTGACAGCAGAGCTCACATCCTGAGGCTGTTGCCCACAGAGAGACTTTCAAACCGAACGTGTGACATTTGTGTTCACAAAAGATAGAAGGTAGAGAGAGCACGAGGCTAAAAGAGCGAGATAAGGCAGCAGAACTATGAGTCATCTCCTGCATTTCCTCTGGGGAATAAAGTAACACCTTTTCCCTTCTCGTTTCCACCTGGTTAATGTTTACGACTCCCAGATGAATACTGGGATCTTCAGAGCAGGAAGAGCCTCAACAACAAGCAAATGATAGTTAAAGGGGGGAGAAGATTCATTTTGCTGACTATTATTTGTCTATAAGTCAATATTGTGGAGTTATGAAGAGCAAATTTAGGCTTATTAACATCCACCTACACCTGAAGGACAAGGGACACACTTTTGAAGATGACAAGTCCACATTCTGGACAGGGAAGATAGATGTTTGAGAGAGGAGTGAAGGAAGCTATCTATGGCAAACAGGAAAAACCTACATTAAATAGAGGAGGAGGTCTCAGGTTTCACATTTCCAGCACCTATAATGCAACATCAACTACCTCAAAATAAAAGCTAACGACTCCTCAGGAGGTAGGGAGGAGGGGTATTCATAGGTAGTTTCAGCTCATTAAGCAACAATAGACAGCTACAGTTGATAAGCTCGACCCTCACATATTCCAGTCAGAAGTGACAAAGCTCCTTGGATGAGAAGCGAAACGTCTTCAAGAAACCAAAGAAGTCCAGTTGCCTTCATTCGAACCCTTTTGAGATATGAACAAACCTTTTAGACATCTGGTCCATCTGAACCAATTATCTGAATCCCTTCTACAGGAGCTGTGTACTGGGATGCTTTGCAGAAAATGAAGTTTATTGTTAACTAATAACAAACAATACCTGTAATTTGTGAACTGTTAATGTGCAAAAAGTGAATATTCAACCAATTCTGATATTCAGTCAGAATCAGAACCAGAATCAGGTTAAGGACCTGGTCCTGGTCATATTTTATAGAACATAATCCAAGGAGATCACTTGAAAGGGAACATATTATGACTTTTTTTCTTAAGTTATAATAGTACTATATAAAACATGTTCATGAAGTTCTTTGTACAAAATCCCTCCTAACATAAAATAATCTCAGCAGTTTTATTCTCAACATTTTCAGTACCTTCCAGAATGAGCCGTTTCAGGGCTCTGTCACTTTAAGATTACAAGCTGGAGCTGGCCACGCCCACCCATCCACCGCTTATGCTGCTATAAGCTGAGAAGCTCTGATATCCGAGAGGGGCTCAGAGTAGAGCCGCTGCTCCAGCAGCAGCGATCTCTTGTAGGTGAGAGGTGGTTCTGTTGTAAATTTTTGAAACGGCTTGTTTTAGGCACGTGATTCCTAAAACCAAACACTGACAGAAAACAGATGGGTGGATTTTCTTCACATTTGAGGCAGTAGAGACATTTGTGGCAACATAATAGGATGCAAATTGAGTTTTGCCTAATACGTCCTCTTTACCTGAAAAGAAACTCACATAGGGTGATTTTCATGATGATTTTTAAAATGATACTAAGATGCTAAACATCAGTTTCTTGACCTTTAACAAACATAAGAAACACACGTCAGATCACAAACGGTGTTTTTAAAATATCTACCTTCAGAGTAAAACCATATGGTCCATGTGGGAGGAGTCTACGGGTTGCAGGTTTTGAACTACTTTAGTGTAATTGTCCTTTACAAAAACAGCTGTTAGTCACTGCCCTCCTCATGTGGGCGGGGTTAATTTAAAAGTGACCAGTCATGTGACCCAGTGGATCTCATGCTTTCTGCCTCCAAACTAAACTTTATCAGGAGAGCAGAATTTCCCCTCGAGAGCAGAGCGAGAGCGCGTACCTGCTGCTGCTGCATGTAGCAGCCACACAGGTGTGTGTTCTCCACTGATGCATTAGCGGTACTTAAGGAGCTCCTGAGGAGGTGCAGGGCAGCTGGAGGAGAGCTGCAGCCAACGAAGCGAGCTGCAACTCTTTAATTCTGAAGCTTAATAAATGTAAACAGAGTTTTTCATCTGGATTTGCCGTCATTAGCTGCTCGGTGCTGGCTGACAGTTTGATGAACCATGTTATTGGGTGTCAGCGCTTTAATTAGATTGCTGGTGGGAAGTTGTGTGAGTTTCCTTTAGCAGGATGCAGCAGAGACATGTCTCCTCACACGTCTTCATCACAATCTTCTCATATTTTCTCACACACAGGCGCGCAGACACGAGGAGATGTGAGTCAAAAGCCTGAAACCAGAGGCGTTCTGTTTGCTCTACTAGACAAACCTGTCAGTCAGTCTGAGGAAACCGAGAAACAGCGCAGACCTGCAGGAGCAGACAGCGCTCTGCTGCTAACGTACAGTCGGACTGACAGAATCTGTGCCAGACGGGAAGAGGAAACTCAAAGTTTGAGCAGATTCAGTCAGACTCTCTTTTCCTCACACACACAGCTTGTGTTACATAAGCTGCAAATAAAAATAGGATTTACAAATATCTGACAACGTCACTTCACCAGCCAGCCTACAAAGCAAAAGGTTTGATCAAATGTTGTTTTTTTTTATTTATTTTATTTAACCAGGAGATTAAAAAAATCCCATTGAGATTAAAAACCTCTTTACAAGGGTGTCCTGGCCAAGAGGCAGCAAATAGAGTTTTTCCTGCAGGCTGAACATGAAAATAGTCTCCTCCACCTATCTCCTGCATTAGCTTCTGATAGAAAATAGACTCTAGGTGAAACTCTAGGATTAGAAAATCCTGACAGATCTACGTCACACTGTCACTGAACATTCTTGGACTCACCCATCTTGACTCACGACGGGGAAGGCTGTTGTTGGTTTAGCGTCCAGGAAACAGCAGAGAACGTCTGGGCTAGTAGAAGCTAACTGTTAGCATTAGCTACTCCACCACACAGCAGAACTCCTCCAGGCTTGTGTTATTGGTGGAGATAAAACATCAACGTTGCAGAGCAAACAGAGTCAGTGGTAGAGTCGTGTTGCTGTTAGCCAATCAGAGGAGAGATGTCCACACATCAGGAAGTAAGACTCCAGATCCTGTCGTCTGAAGCTCAGCTCTGATCTGGCTCACTTCTAGTTCCTGAAACTGGAGCACCAGAGTTTCTCTCACAGAGATCGACTCACAAGGCGTTCATTTATACTAGAGACCACTGCACCACGTGTTAAAATAATAAGTGAACTTGGTCTTTATAGGAACACTTGACAGTTTTGCTTGCTTTTAGCACCCCCTAGTGTCCGTTAGTGAAACCAGAAGGTAATCTTATTTCCTGGCTGTGCGTTGGTCTTTTTAACACCTTAACCTAACTGCTGAAACGTCTCCTCAGCCTTCATTAGTGTCTACAGGAGCGGTTCATCACTAAATCAAACACATCAGCTGTGTTCATGATCTAAAACATGCAGGAAACATGCTGGAAGCAGACTGCAGCACCAGGCATGTCAGCTCCACTTCACTAAGTCCAACAGGGACCGGACCGCCACTCTGAAGTTGCAAGTGTGGTATTCTGGCCACAGAGGGCGGTGGGGGTCTGAGTGATGAGATGAGTGATGACATTTTAGCACAAACTGGCTCAAGAACAGGATTTAAAATATGAAAAAGTAGCATATATGGCTTGAAAACAGTTTCTCTTCCTGTTGCAGCACAAATCTATTTGACTCCACAAAGCAAAACTCAGAATCACCTCCCGAGGGCCAGGTGTGATATTGCTAAGATGTTTTTTTTATTATGAACACACCTGAAAGCATTCATCTGAACCTCCTCCAGGGGTTTTCGTGTGTTAATGAGCTGCTCTCACAGCTAAATGACTCCTCCTCACCTTTTCAACAAGACTTTTAGACGGTAGGAATTCCTGCAGAAGGGGTGATTTATGTGTCCAACAGTCTGATGTGTGAAGTTCAAGTCTTTACTAATGTGAGAGGAGGAATATTTCCATGCTTTCCTAGCTTTACCTCATGCACTTTTTAATTCCTAATCTGACCCTAAAGTGTTTTAAATCCCGTTTATCTGGGATCGGCGCTCCCAATCACCCCTCTGACCTTCACGTGGCTCTCTGGGCACCGTGTGATGCTTCAGTCTGGATGTGGAGGTGAAACTGTTGCTCCGTTTATTCTGTGATCAATAAACACGAGAGAACAGAAAACCTCGTGTCTGCGGACACGAATCAATAGATTCAGTTTTAATGGGAGCTCCATCTTCTCTCTTCTCATCCCTTTTCTTCCCAGGGTGAGTTTCTCTAGTGACATCATGAGCGTGTTTGTCACCAACAGCAGATAAAATACAGGAAATAGAAACGGATGCATCTTTTTCTGAAGCCTTAGAGGCTGCAGTACCTATTTAAGCGTACTTTTATATATTTTATCTGCCAGGTGGAAAAAGAAATCAGGGATAATGTGGCGTCATTTGGAACTGAAACCAAATGAGCAGGAATGTTTTCCTTTTCCCAACTTTCTTCTGAAACATCGGAAACAGAAAAGAGACAAAACCCTCTAAGCTTAAGAGTTTAAAGATCCTAATTGCTTGAGTCCAGCTCCAGTTTCACACGCCCACGCCCGCCAGACACCAACAGCTTCCTCCACGCGACAGACTTCAAACCAGACTAACCGTGTGGACTCTTCCACAGGCAGAGGACAGAAAAAAGCATCGACTTCCTTTTGCTTTTGATTGATTTTCACTCGTGTTTCTAAAGAATATGAAGCACTAGAAAACGACTGAATTCTCACAATAACCACTTATTTTTCATTTGACTTTTACTGCTTTTGTTTACTTCTAAACATTAATCTGAAGTTTGTTTAATTTTTCCGTCGCTGCTCTACTCCATCCTCCTCCTCCTGCTGCTGCGGTGACTAAACTCTAAACTTGTCTTTGCTCACTTAAAAGTGATTTAAAGTAACATAAATCATCGTCTCCGTTTGTTTACATTAGTCTTGCTTTAACTTTATCTGCTGGATCTATTTGCTTCCTTTAGGGGTTTCAGATTTTCCTCCTCCTCCTGGTCAAATCTGCACCATTATTTAGTTTCTGATTATAATTTTCCTTTTCTCCTCCACATCAGATTGTCTGCTTGTTGTTGCTTTTTTATTTTATTGCTGCAATTTTTAAATGTCTCAGTTTCACCATATGATACTTTGCAGAATCAAATTCAAAGCTTTTAAAGGTGTAGTTCACTGAAAAACCACGTTTTAATGATTATCTCTGATTCTAACGGGTCAGTCTGAGTGTTTCCTGCAGGCTGAGCATGAAAATAGTCTCCTCCACCTACCTCCTGCATCAGCTTCTGATAGAAAATAGACTCTAGGTGAAACTCTAGGATTAGAAAATCCTGACAGATCTACGTCACACTGTCACTGAACATTCATGGACTCACCCATCTTGACTCATGACGGGGAAGGCTGTTGTTGGTTTAGCGTCCAGGAAACAGCAGAGAACGTCTGGGCTAGTAGAAGCTAACCGTTAGCATTAGCAACTCCACCACACAGCAGAACTCCTCCAGGCTTGTGTTATTGGTGGAGATAAAACATCAACGTTGCAGAGCAAACAGAGTCAGTGGTAGAGTCGTGTTGCTGTTAGCCAATCAGAGGAGAGATGTCCACATATCAGGAAGTAAGACTCCAAATCCTGTCGTCTGAAGCTCAGCTCTGATGTGGCTCATTTCTAGTTCCTGAAACTGGAGCACCAGGGCTTTTTGTACCCAGGGTATGACTTACAAGGCATTCATTCCTACTAGAGACCACTGCAGATGTACTGAATAAGCTTCATCTCCTCTGACGGTGTTAAAACCTGAAACTAAGTCAGCTCTAAACCCTAAAACCGTTTTAACCCCCGTGTTAAACCGACTCTGTGTTTTTGTGTCGTTTCTGCTCAGCAACAGAAAACGTTGTCAAACTAAAGCTTAAAGAAAGAGGATGAGCACAGATTCCAACCCTCTTTCTCCTCCTACTGCGCCTCTTCTGTCACTCCTCCTTTTTTCGTCTCAGCTCCCGAACGCTCAGACGTCCACATCATCCGGTCGGCTCGCTTCACGGCTAAGAAATGAAAAGTGTCTTTCTGCATTTCTCCTCATCGCCACATCTTTCTATCATTGTTAGACTGTCACCGGTTCTCCTCCTCCCTCTTTATTCCCCCAGCCTACACACACACACACACACACACACACACACACACACACACACACACACACACACACACACACACACACAACCTGAACATTAGTTTTGCTTGATAGAATAAAAACAACAAAAGTCTAAAGCTTTGCAGAATATCGTTAAGGTCGTTGAATTTTCCAGTTACTGTTCAGGACTGGGATGATTTGATTCCCTTCAGATGATTAACCTCCCAGACCCAAACCAGCTCTTGTTTAACAACCAAATAATAAAATGCCTTTAGGTGCTCTGCTTGCATCATTCTTGAATTAAAATATCCTCTAACATAAAACTATTTGTTCTCTAAACCTAAAACAGATTCTCACTGAATCAAATGTCCAGACGTAGGAGCAGCGAGTGTTTCATGGGTTTGTTGTCATGAACCACAGAACAGGAAGTGACCTTGGCATGAACATCTCCAGCTGATTAGCCTATGGACTGATCTAAGGTGGTTGCTACAGCTAATTAACCTTAGCAGAGACATAAATAGATAGAAGTCAGTCAGTTTTACCAATACTGAGCAGAGGCTTCTCATGCTAGTGTCAGAGTCAGTTAGACTGAACTAAAGCAGCTTTGATTTCATCATTTATCAGAATTTGATGTTCTAAATAGAAATCTCTGGGATAAAATGTTTGTTCCATTTTCTGACAGATGAAGGTGAATTTTCTGACATCCGTACTGTTTACAGTTTTTCTCGATTGCTAAGACACATTTCTTGAAAGCTGCTCTCCCTTTCTCTAACTTGTGAACACAAAACCCAATTTTCAAGCTAAATCCCCAAAACCTCAGACTCTCCTGGCAAAACCAAACTTTCACCTCAAAACAGTTCAATCTGTGCTCAAAACTGAACTATGTTGTCAAATCGTGCCCCGAGTCAATCAAAATGACAGTCACTACTGAACAGTCACTAAACACTACGTAGAAAAATAGAAAACACAAAGCTCAGGACATGAAGATGGAGCGGCCACAGCTGCAGCTCACCGCTCCCCACCATGGGGATGGGTCAAATGCGGAGTTGTAATTTCACCAGTGTGTGATGAAAACTTGGGACTTTAACTTTAAATAAATGTATATTGTTCACTGTAGGTGAAATGCATGTTGCAAAACAAAAATAACTGCATTTAGCACTTGTACAAAAAGACAAAACAGAAATCTTGTGCATTTGACACTTATGTACAGTAAGCCCATATAAACATAAAGTACAAAAATCTACAAATACTACTGTAAGTGCAATGAGCAAAGATTCCAGTACATACAGGTTGGCATATTATCCAGACACACTTAGTGTTGATTACGTAGTGATATACTGTAGTGGCCTAAATCACTTTTTCTGTATCACTTACTAAACTAGATCTATTTCTACAGAGGGGTTTTCAACTGGATGCAGTGGAAAGACCCCATGAATACATCTATAAGGATGAAGCACTGAGTATGATCCCTCACATCATTAGCCACAAGTGTGATCCATTTTTAGTTGTTGTGTTCAAGTGGCGACACCTGTGCTTTACTTGTGATTGACGTTTGTCACCTGTGCTCACCGTGATGCAGCACAGGTGCATCACAATGAAAATGTGTTGGCAAGTGGTGTCTAAACAGGTGAAACGTGCTGATGGTTTTGCCAAAAGAGTGATTGATTCAATCAGTGGGTTCAAGCAACTGAGCCTTTGGTTCAGACAACAGGGTTTAGTGTTTTAGCTATTGAGAAAAACTGTAAACCACCTGTGGCAGCACAATAAAGGCTGATCTAAAATTCACTAGAGAACGTAGGACGAGTCATGTGTTAATAAAGGAAAAACACCTGCGATGCTGTGTTCTCTGGAGTGTGTGTGTGTGTGTGTGAGTGTGTGTGTGTGTGTGTGTGTGTGTGTGTATGTGTGTGTGCATGTGTGCGTGTGTGCATGTGTGTATGTGTGCGTGTGTGTGAGCATGTGTGTGTGCTTGTGTATGTGTGTGAGCATGTGTGTGTGCTTGTGTATGTGTGTGTGCTTGTGTATGTGTGTGTGCATGTGTTTGTGTGTGTGTGTGTGCATGTGTGTATGTGTGCGTGTGTGTGAGCATGTGTGTGTGCTGTGTATGTGTGTGTGTGCGTGTGTATGTGTGTGTGCATGTGTTTGTGTGTGTGCATGTGTGTATGCATGTATGTGTGTGTGCATGTGTATGTGTGTGTGCATGTGTATGTGTGTGTGCGTGTGTGTGTGCATGTATATGTGTATGTGTTTGTGTGTGTGCATGTGTATGTGTGTGTGCGTGTGTGTGTGTGCATGTGTATGTGTATGTGCATGTGTTTGTGTGTGAGCATGTGTATGCATGTTTGTGTGTGTGCATGTGTGTGCATGTGTATGTGCGTGTGTGTGTGCATGTATATGTGTATGTGTTTGTGTGTGTGCGTGTGCATGTGTATGCATGTTTGTGTGTGTGCATGTGTGTATGTGTGTGTGTTTCACTAAGGTTTTCAGGAATTCAGAAAGTTTTTGTGTGTCTCACGGTTCAACCACATGTGACCGTCAGGACGGACAAGGACAAGCGTCCTTACATGTGTTGACATCATGCAGGTCCCCTTTGGACCCACACAACTCAGACGTGTTGAGACATGGACTCACACCTGGAAGTTAGCAGCAGAGCCCCAAAGTCATGAACATTTACAGTTTTTAGCTTCAGTGAATTTGGTTTTCTTGTCCAGAAGCTCAGATGAGTTCCGGGGTTACCTGGAGGTCAAGTTAACAACTTCTCAGGTCGCTAATGGTTAGCGGCATGCCTGATGGAGTGTTTTACCTCATAAAAGGCTGCTGCCATGAGGGACTCCGGCTCTAGTGTGTTTTAATGTTCTTATAAAAGTGATTCATGTCAAAGATTTCCTAGTGTGACATCACACTCCCTCTGGTGACCATCTCCCCTCCCATAATGCACCACGCTGCCACCTCTCCCTCACATGAACATCATACGGTTTTCCATCATCTATTTCCAGTTAATGCTCCCAGTACTGGTGCCTCATGTGGAGGACTGGGTCGACACTGGTCTTAACTGGAAAAGAAAGGTCGGTGGAGTATTCAGCCAGAAACCTCCACTCTTTACCTACTGAACATGTTTCTGTGTTTGGACCACGTTTGACCCCCGCGGACCGGAAGAGTCCTCACCAGATGTTTGAGGATAATCTGACCCGGTCTTCTAGAAATAACCGAGGGTTCTGATTCCCTCAGATCCTCACAGAGTTTTCTTCCCCTTCCAACACATTAGCAGCATTATTCACTCCACTTGTTAGGATCTCAGTACAGAGCCCCGAACGCTCCGACCTCAGGCTGAACTTTCCCTCCCTGGACAGCTGGACAGCACATTTAATCAAACATTTTCCACTTGGGAACGATCTTCCTCGTGGAAGAATGACGAATCCATCACTGCTGATGTTTTTTCCTCCTTGGCTAAATGTTGAAACACACCTGATGCGACTAGAAGAGCCCGTAAAGCCCGGTGAAGTGAATGGGTTAGGGTTAATTCACTCATTCCAACATGCATCATTTATTCCTCGCTGCTAAGAATCAGGCTGTTTCTGACTCTCAAACTGGATCCGATGAAGGAAAACAGAATTATTTCTGAACCTGCAGGACCCGGGCGTCCCTGGTTACCTCAGATAAACTCCTCAAAGGCACCTTTGCAGTGTTTTGTACCACAGTTATCTCCATGACGACACGTTTCACCACAACAACGCACATTTGCACGAGACAATACCAGCCAGGTTGTCATGGTTATGAATCCCACTTTCCAAAGAAATCTCATCATAACGTAAAACATAACAAACCTTTTTACTGACACAGGAACTAAAACCATCTCTGTGCCGTTTTACACCACATCCTCCATCCACCTCCATTTATCTGCATGTTTTCCTCTCTGGATCTTCGGTATAACACGACACTAATGTGAGATCCGTGTGGACAGAAACAGGAAATACGTCCCAAAAACCCTGAAAAACACCACTCTGTCTCAGCTCCTAAACTCCTGCAGGGAGGAAAGACAAAAGTCTGTAACTCTGAATAAAAGCACGGCGTGACAGAGCTCGACTACGATGAGCGATGAAACAAAGAGGAGGAGGAGCTGCGGCAAATTTAGATTTCAATAAGGCTTCAATCACAGAGCGGCGCCTTCATGCATTCAGCAGCAGATGAATGTTCTAATCTAGTCACACTTGAAAACTACAGAAGCTAAAGACCTGTAAACAAAAAGAGATGAAGTCTGATTCACTTTTGCTGTTATGATGTCTAAATGTAACATTTTTCTGTTCCTAAACTTAAAGATGCTTTTAAAAACAGGAGAAAATAACACAGATAACGAGGAATCCTCCTCCTTTTGTGATCTGACCAGTCAGCTGGAAAAGTCAGGACAAAGATCGCTGCGAGCAGCTGTGAGAAAAGAGCAGGAGGCCCACGCAGAAGTCCCCCGTCAGTCAGATTTGGGGTTTGTGCTCCATCCAGCTCGTTTCTGGAGCTCTGAAGAGACCCCACTTCTTCACACCTCAGTGGGTGAGATGTTTTCACATAAAAGCTGATTGTTTTACGTCACGTCTCAGATTTTAAAACCGGGGTTGCATGGCTCAGAGCTGGAGGTTAAATATTAAATATGATCAAAACTGATTAACTATCAGAGCCACAAAAACACTCTAGTCACCAAAAAAGGGCCTGACAGCAACATCAGAGTCTTTTTGGTCAGTCTTAATTTAGTGTCAGTGGTCGCTGACTCCTCCCGATCCCGATCGACAGCAAAGGCAGGAAAATAGTCAGTAAACAATAAAACTTGGAGGCACAGTTTGTAAGAATCGCTGCAATAAGGTTGCAGGTTCAAAACCCGGCTGCAGCCTTTCTGCATGGAGTTTGCAGTTTCCTCCATATGCATGCATGCATTTACCCCAAGTGCTCTGCTTTTGTCCCAGAGGTCAAAGAAATGCATGTTTAGGTTTATTAACGGCATTGTTGCATTCTTAGGGTGAACACAAAACTCATGACTGTTTCAGCAGCATCCTGCATGTGAGAGACTTTAAACTAGAGAAGAAATCAACATTCGCCTCTGAGTAAGAATCCTAGAGTCACTGCACTCCCACACTGGGACGACCCTCTAAAGCACCAAACATCTGGAACATGAGGAACGATAAACAGGAAGTGATTTTGAAAGTCAAATAAAAATCAGCAGCAATGACGGAAACAACTCTCCAGAAATGAGACAAAACCAGCTCACATGCATGAAAAGTCACTATTTATATTAAAAACAGTATTTTAAAAAGGTTTGTAATAAACTGAGAACAACTGTCCCAGTCACGTTTTGTTTTTGACCGTTTCTAGACCAAATCTAGAATACTGAATGTTTCATGACTAAATGAGTCTGTTTTTGCAGATTTTAAAGCCTGGCCTGGTTTATATATTATACGTGACTCTGTTGTGTTTCGCTGCTGCTCTCAGTGATAAATGTGATTCCTAACTCACCACGTAGAGCTGCTTCCACAGCGAGGCCCACTCCTGAAGAGTCGATGTCACCTCGGTAACGATGGGGTCCTCCAGAGGAACCACGGTCTCGTGTGGCCTGAGCAGAAACACAGAAACGGTTATTATTTACACCAGCATGACCCTCAGGGGTCACTAACGTGGTTTTAAATGATTTGTTGTGTCTCTTTTTATCAGCAGTTTAGTGTCTAAATAAATGTTTCACATCTGGAAAGATTTCAGCAAAAACCACAGAACCAGATGAGGACAGAGACCTCGTTTCACCCTTTAACTTTAAATAAATCCTTCTGATTTAACTCTAACACCTAGTTATTTATTTGTTTATGTTTGTTTACTGGGGGGTTTTGGTCCAGATAAGATGCTACATTATTATTATTTACTCTCTGGTTCCCGGCCACGTTTCCCTCCTCCATGTTTTCCTCTCTCTCCTTTTCTTTCTCATGACTGATTGAATAATAAAACCAAATGTAGCGGATCAGCTGATCTCCCAGCTGAGCAGCAGCTCTCAGCCAAAATACATCAGTGACATTTATATTGTAGATGTTTTATCCTCCTCTAGTATTCTCCTCTTTTCCTGCTTCCTTTGCTTTTATTTCATTTGTAATTTCCGTGTTTTTCCTCCTCCTGGCTCCCGTCCATCAACTCAGTGTCAGGTCTCCTTTATTTCTGTAGATTTTTGCTCATTTTAAAACTAGTTTTCCTCTTTCTGACTCATGCTAATGTTTTGCTTCCATGCATTTTTTATTTTCACCTCCATTATTCTCTTAACGTTTTATTTAATTCAATGAATTATTATTTTCTGGCCTTCATGTCAACAGATTTCAAAGGAGACTAGTCAGTTTTGGCTTGTTTTTAGCACCCCTAGTGTCCGTTAGTGAAACCAAAAGCTAAACTTATCTCCTGGCTGTGCGTTGGTCTTTTTAACACCTTAATCTAACAGCTGAAACGTCTCCTCAGCCTTCATTAGTGTCTACAGGAGCGGTTCATCACTAAATCAAACACATCAGCTGTGTTCATGATCTAAAACATGCAGGAAACATGCTGGAAGCAGACTGCAGCACCAGGCATGTCAGCTCCACTTTACTAAGTCCAGCAGAGACCGGACCGCCACTCTGAAGTTGCAAGTGTGGTATTCTGGCCACAGAGGGCGGTGGGGGTCTGAGTGACATCATTAACCCTGTAAAGGGTCATTTTAGCACAAACTGGCTTAAGAACAGGATTTAAACATAGGAAAAAGTTGCAGAGTATGGCTTTAAACTATTTTTACATTTTCATTTAATAATATTGTTTCTCTATTTGAACATATGAAAGAGTTTTTACACTAATGTGCTTCTCTGGACTTGTTTTAATGTCCTCCATCTTCTGTTTTTGCTCCTGCAAACATTTAAACGTTTCTGTTCTTTCCTCAAACGCCCGTGAGAAGAAATTCATTATTTTGTGCATTTCTATCTGCTTCAAAAATTTAAAACCCACAACTTCACAGAAACATGATGCTTTATTTCTCAGCACCTTTATTCCGTTTCTTCAGCAGTCATTAACGACGTCTGTAATAATATCATCCTGATGCTATTTGACCTCTGTTCTGCAGAGCTCATTCACTTCAGCTTCCACTCTTAATGTCTGTTGTCAGTAGAATCCACCTCTGACCCTCTCAGGCTCGTATCTCCAGCCACATTCAGTCCTTATATTAGCACACCTAAACCTGACCTGATCTGTAAATAACACTTCGTATGTCTTTGTTGAACTTCCTGCAGCTGCAGACCAAACACACCGTCTAAAACCCGCCTCCATTATGTCTGATTCTTCCTCCTCCTCTAAGACGACAGCACACAAACACTTTTGACCCCGAAACTCAGAGTTTGCATCCAAACATCACCCGAGCCGTCGAGAAGCGCACCTCCTCCCTCCTCCGACATCTAATCACACGCCTGAGTCCCGGCCCGGCGTGAGTCACGCGCGATAACTTTTCACTTAGAGCCGTGTGATCGTGAGCACCTTGAGCATGGGTCAGAGGGAAATAGATACACAAAACTTAGAGGCAGTTGGAGCCGTCATCTCCCAAGGTGATGAGGAGCTCACGTGGACAGGAGGAGCGTTTTATGGCAAAAGGGTCGAGACGTTTTTGTCACAACTTATTTAAAAGTCTTAGACCTGCAGCACAAAGAAAAAGGGATTTCTGTGCTTTATCCTCAACAAATGAGCTCTAAAACCACCGATCCCTGCATGAAAACAGAACTGAAACGCCTCACAGCGCCGCAGGAAATACGGTACGAGCACCAGAACGTTAGCCCAGATCCATTTAGTTTAAAGTTAAAGTCCCAAGTCATCATCACACACTGGTGAAATTACCGCATTTGACCCATCCCCATGGTGGGGAGCGGTGAGCTGCAGCTGTGGCCGCGCTCGGGAACTATTTGGTGGTTTAACCCCCCAATCCAACCCCTTAGTGCTGAGTGTCAAGCAAGGAGGCATTGGGTCCCATTTTTTTCAAGGTCTTTGGTATGACCCGACTGGGAATCGAACCCTGATCTCCCAGTCCTGGGGCGGACACTCTACCACTAGGCCACCGGAGCATTAGCTTACATCATCAGATCAGCGTGGCTGAGATTTAGAGATATTAGTTTTCTGGTACTTTCTCTGCTGAGGTGGTTACCTATTATGGGATGTTTCTAATGGATCTCAACAGTAACCTTTAGAACTATCTCACAGAAGAAACTCCTGAGTATTTTCTTAAAGCTCTGATCTGAACAAACGTCTCTGCAGAAACTAAAGATGAATTATTTACCTGCAGGGTTTAGCTAACACCTGAGTGTATTTTCTACTATTACAGATTAAAAAAAACTCTGATTAATCTGGATTAAATCATTTTTTTCCACTTTAGATGAGCATAAATAACAAATATCTCAATATTGTGCCTGACTGACTTAGATTAGCTAAAACCTGAGGGGCTTTATGCAGGACGTATGGCTTCAGTTACATTTATCCAGAAACACAGATAAATGTCATGATTTCACGTTTGGGAAACAACAGATCGTGCATTTTAAATTGTGCACAATGAAGTCTTGCAGGATTTGCAACCTACCCTCGGTTGGTCACGGTGGCTTTCTTCAGGTGAACGTAGCTTGCAGGAAAAACTCCCTGGAGAGACAGAATAGATCGTTATTCTAATGAGAACGAGTAAGAAACACCTGAATGTGTCATTTCCTAAAGAAAACAGCAAACATTTAATAAAGTTTGTGAACAACGATCATTTCTGATGACATAAATATCTTAATAACTCTGTTTTTTTCAGCGTTTTACAGACAGAACCAGATAAACTCAGAGTCAGAACGTCTGATGTTGTGATAAATGACACACCTGAGAGCTGCTGTGCATCTATACCAGCATCCTTTACTTGGTTTATTGTTATTTGCACACATAAAACTGTTATTTTACATTTTTATTTCACATTCAGTGACCATTTTAATGCAGTGAAACCAAAGAATCATGAATTTCTGCTTGAATTTTGTAAAACATCTAAAATTAAATGTTTCATTCAGATATGTTGCACATTTGACACAAAGGCATTAATAAAAAAGAAAAACTGATTATTACTTTGTTAGTGACTAACTGAAGAGAGTCGTGCATTCTCTGCACAGACTGGTGTGTGTTGCATTAGTGCATCCTGCAAATGTGTGAGTTTATTACTAAATAATGTCTTAAATTAACATTAATAACAACTCTTGTTGTTTTATTGTGAAGTCACGTGAGTCGTCACCCAACTCCCGTACAGATTTCCCTCCTGACCCGGTTTCTGCTGAGCCTCAAAGACGTCTTGTGGATATTTTGCAACAAAACAAAATCTTAAAAAACAGGCAAACAAAAAGACATCTTCGGTTCGATTACCACCGACGGCCTTGCAACCAAACGGATGAACATCAGATCCAAAAGTGATGAACTCAAATCATTCTGCAGCTGCAGGTTCTGCACGTAAACGTTTCCCCTGAGGAACAGCCGAGTTTTCCAACATTTCTCCTCTCATGCATCATGTTTGTCCTCATCTGTGTTTCACCACAGGTGGTGTGACTCTCCCTCAGGTCCGTGAAGCAGGAACCATCAAAACAAACTGATAAAATCAAGTCACTAATATTCACACTGGCAGGATTTTTAAAACTCAACGTGTCCTTTAGTGCTCCAGAATCATAAATGTTTAAACCCTGAACAGCTGACGGGTCTCTAGGTGTTTCTGAGGTCTGCTCTCCACGTCAGCGCCACCCAGTCTGCTGCCCCGAGAGCGCCGCAGCTTCCTGCTCAAGGCTTTATCGTTGTGACACCATCATTCATCAGAAGTGAAAGTTATTATGCAGTTTGACTCATCAGATGTTTGTGAGTGAATCACTGCAGCGAGAAAAGCTACTGGGGGAAGGATTTCTGTCTCATTATAACAAAACGGTTGGTTTTTTTGTTCCATTATTCATAATAAAACTTCTGTTTGTTCAGCAGCTCTGTCTTTAGAGACGTAACGTGGTTTTTAATGTGCTACTGGTGGAAAAAACGTACATTTCAGACATTAAAACACAGGAGAAGGAGTCGTGGTTGTTATTTAGATAAGAATTTGTCAGAAAAGATGAAAAAATGTGTCGATCTGAACAGAACAGATACTAAAACAGTCGTTTTACAGCAGAGTAAAAAAATCTAAATGATCCAGCAGCGTCTCGCTTTAACAATATATACAAAAATATAATTTATTATGATGATATTTTGAATAAATATATATAAATTGAATAAATCTTTCTTCAACAGAGGTATTTTGGTCCCATCATGGCAGAAAAACGTTTATATTTGTGAGAAAATTCTAGTTGAAGAGATCCTCCAGTGCAGGGGTGGGCAACTCCGTATCCAGCAGTTTTGTGTTTTACCTGCTACAGCACACCTGACATTAGTCAGCAGCTGATTAACAGGCTTCTGCAGAGCTCGGTGAGCTGCTGAGCAGGTGAATCACGTGTGCTGGAGCAGGGAAACAACTAAAACATGCTGGAGAGCGGCCCTCGAGGACCAGAGTTGCCCACCCCGCTCCAGTGTGACTGTAAATAATCAGCCCAACATGAAGGATTTCTTATGCAGGTTTGAAGACATTTATGGTCATTTCCTGTGCATCAGTCGAGCTACAGCATATAAAATCACAGGTAAACTGATCATTGTTAAATAAGTAAGAGTTAAAATTGTTTGTTTGGTTTGTTTTTATGTTTTATTTATGTTCCGTATGTTACGCTTGCTTTATGCTCGGGTTTCAGGTGTTTTACTTTTTAAATCTTTGTTTTTACTCATCGTTTATCGGGGGCTTTTAACTTTGTAGTATTTCTGCACTTTGGTCAGCTGACATGGTGTCGTTAAATGTGCTTTACAAGTAAATATGGAATGGTAACCTGCAGCCTAGTCCAGCAGCTGGCAGACATCTTGATTTTATGACGGTGAAGAAGAACAAAGAGCTTTAGCTTGTTTTAATGAGACAGAAGCTCTCGTGACACGGTAAGATCAGATGTAAGGTGAGACACACACACACACACACACACTGAAGACCTTTGAGTCGTGAGCCTGAGGTGTTGTGAATGCACTGACCTGTAAACCAGCAAAACTCACGTAGCTAAATATGCAGAGACAGAAACAAGATGCAGTGTGTGTGTGTGTGTGTGTGAGAGAGAGAGAGAGAGAGAGAGAGAAAGAGAGAGAGAGAGAGAGAGAGAGAGAGAGAGAGAGAGAGAGAGAGAGAGCTGCTGTTCGTTTTTATTTAGCTGATGGTGTCAAAACACCAGACCACTTAGGGAAAGGTCATCTTGTTACAGAGAGAGAAGAATGAAGAAGACAGAACCGAGGAGGACGAGGGAGAAAAGACGAACAAGGCTGCAGAGAAAATGTCACCAATAATTCTGTCTCCCTGTGGATCCAAATCCTGCACCGTCACCTGGTGTCGACCTGTTCTAAGTGCCTTTCACGGGGCCAGATGTTGTTTTTAGTCTGGAATGTGGCAAATGTGACACGATAACGTCACAGAGAAGAAGGAACTGAAGAGTTAGAAAGTGATGGAGGCAGAGAGGTGAAGGATGGAGACATCGCTAATAGAACTCAGAGTTTACTTCTCATCAACGCTCATTTATAGGGATCAGATCCAAGCAATTACTGTGTGTGTGTGTGTGTGTGTGTGTGTGTGTGTGTGTGTGTGTGTGTGTGTGTGTGTGTGTGTGTCACTGCCTTTGGCAGATTTCACTACTACAGCAGGACAGTGAAGGGCATTAAGTTTGTGTGTCAGGAGCCTGCAGGTTCTTTTTGCCTGCCAAAGTTAACACACACACACACACACACACACACACACACACACACACACACACACACACACACACACTGAACCTCCTTCAGGACAGAGATGAGGCAGGAGAGTGAAGCATGTCTGCAGCTTCTGTTTCAGCTTGTTTTAGAAACACCTGGAGAAAACTAGAATGAAGATGATCTCAACATCATCAGCAGGTGTGAAATGAACGAGGATCAGTTTAATGGAATAAGAGACAACAGTGATTGTGTTTCAGGAGAAAACATCTTAAATTATAAATAAATAAACAGCTGCATCAAACCTAACAACACAGATGGAGATGAAGAGAATGGAGTTAATGTCTTAGTAACGTGTCATCTTTAGCGCTTTACGCTAATCTCTGCTTCAGTACGTGAGTGATGAAGCAGGAAAGGCGTTCCGCTCGCTGATGTCTGCAGAACACGCTGAGATCAGGACGTTAAATGAGATATAAACATAAGAGAGAAAACATCACAGCATCACATGATACTGCTCTACTTCTACCGCTGCTCTAACTTCTGTTTTTGTAACATGTTTTTGATCTGATGGCCTTCTTCTGACCTGGAGGTAGTTTGTTTTTTCTTGTTGCAATGCTGCCCCTAACTTAGGGATGAAGGAGGATCTACTGAACCACATGTCCACGTGTTCCTAAACCCGGCTCTGATTGGACTGAATGTCACAAAGTATGGAAAATATCCTACTTTCTCTTCTAAACCCACTCACTAAAATGATTTCCTGCCTCAAACTAAACTCATCTATCTGGACACATAATCCTGCAGTGATTCATGACAAATCAGCATCATTCAGGTCTTGTTCTGTGTGAAGCTGTCAGAAACACGTCGTCCTTCAGTTTGCTTCAGAAGCCTTTTAAAGGTGTGGAACACTGAAAAAACATGTTTTAATGATTATCTCTGGGTTTCATGCAGACTGAACATGAAAATAGTCTCCTACACCTATCTGCTGCATTAGCGTCTGATAGAAAATACACACACATCTGTTTATTTTATTATTGATAAAACAACTCATGGTTTTCCGTTCTTTCTAATAAAAAGAACCTATAAATAACTCTTTTCAGATGAAAAAGTTAGACTTCACCAAGAGGACAGATTTAAAAGGCCACTGAGATGGAAGAAATTAGGCAACTTAAATCAGACGTAAATAAAATCCCTGGAATTAAATTTGTCACGTCTGTTTTTTTATTCTCTAACAGCTTAAAACATTTTCTTCACACAGTTTGACATTTCATAATTAAACGGGTTTGTACATTAGAATTAAAGCCAATTTAGTTTAATTAAGCATGATTACACACACACACATACACACACACACACACACACACACACTCTCTCACAAACACACACACACACACACACTCCCTCTCACACACATACACACACACAAACACACATACACACACACTCCCTCTCTCACACACACACACACACACACACACACACACAAACACACACACTCTCTCTCACACATACGCACATAAACACACACACACACGCTCTCTCTCACACACATACAAACAAACACACACACACTCTCTCTCTCTCACACACACACACACACAAACACACACACACACAAACACACACACTCTCTTTCTCACACACACACAAACACACATACACACACTCTCTCTCTCACTCACACAAACACACACACTCTCTCTCTCACACACACACACACACACACACACACACACACACACACACACACACACACACTCTCTCTCTCACACACACACACACACACACACACAAACACACACACACACACACAGTGTCTCAGAAGGTAGAGGTAGGGCGGTTCGCCTAATAAGAAGTAGAGGTCGACCGATATTGATTTTTCTATTGCCGATATAGGAGACACGGTCAGCTGATGGCTGATATGTACGGCAGATTTTTATGGGATGATTTCTAGACGTTTTCCACCTTATTTTCATGCTAAAATGTCACTAATAACATCAGTTGATGCACAAAACGTCTGAAGCTGAATGAGTTTTTGAACTCTGAGTTTAACTAACTGTTAAAACTGAACTTTGTGCACTTAAAGTCAGACACCTAAATAAAGTTCATTTAGAGTATTTATTATGCAGATGTTATTAGTGAACATAAAAATACATTTAAAATAAATTGTGCAACAGCACCGGGCTGCCCGAGGATGTGCCTGACTTTAAATCTGCTTTACTAAGGACAAATATCGACAGATGTATAAAAAACAATAAATATCAGCCCGATATATCGGTCTACCCCTAAGAAGAAGGTTGCCGGTTTCATACCAACTCATGCATAGTCATTCTGCTGTTGTGCCCTTGGGCAAGACATGTCACCCAGAACGACACAAGGTTTTACTTTGTGTAAAAAAAGAGCGATGCATAAGTCGTGTGTAGACTATAGAAGTAAAACATCACAGCGAAGTTTTTCTAGAAGTTAATGTCAACAAAGGAGTGCTTGGGCAAAAATAAACTGCAATTTATTGTAATAAAACAAACTTTTCTTGACAAAAACTGCAACAATTCAACACTGAATCTGTCTTTTTTAAATCTGCTAACAGGCTAAAAGCTGCAGAGCTCCCTGCTCGGCGTGTCTGAAACCAGAGAATCAGGGCTGTTCTGCTCTGTCTGCAGCCTCCATGCTCAGGATAATCTGAACACTGATGAAACTCAAAGTGTAAGCTCTCTGCAGCGCAGGTGGATTAAGGATGACTCAGACTGAGAAGGCATTTCCTCGGGGAGACCCAGCAAGCCCATTGTAGAGAAATCAGGTGGTTAAGATGGAACTAACAGGATCTGGCTCAGAAAATAGGAGGTAACAAAAGAGACACGCACAATCACATTAAGGCACACAATCACCCTGCATGCAAAGATGTGAACGCACGCCGCGGCGTGCACGTGGGAACGGTGACAATGGCTGCTTGAGCAGTTGTTTTTGTTTTGTTGGAGCAAACGTATTCAGATCTGGAACGCGTCCCGTTCAGGTTCCATTACTAAGGAGACGTGGTCTGCTCTGTTCTTCACCGATAACCGTGGTTCTCTCACAAGAGCGTTGGTCTGCAAGTATTTCAGTCAGACGTTCGTTTAGAGCAGGGGTTCCCAAATTTTTTTCTTTGAGGACCCCCTTGCCCTTGTCCAAGACAAGCGAGGACCCCCAACACCTACATGAACACATTAAATGTGATGATTTACAAACTTTCTACAGACATACAGAGTTATAACTTTTATATGGAGTTCTGATTATACTGTAGGGTGTGTTATTGGGATTTTATAAATGTAATTTTTACAAATAAAATCTTGTTAACCTCACAACCTCAGCAAATACAACATTTTGGGGACCCCCTGGAATCTTATGGGGACCCCCTTAGGGGTCCTGACCCCCAATTTGGGAACCCCTGGTTTAGAGCATAAAATTAACCCGTAGCTAAAAACAAAGGGTTTTATTCAGTGTTCACTGGTAAAAAACATAATAAAAGCACGCTGACATGGCTTTTTTATTTCTAGTTTTTATGTTTTCCACCAAAAGGAAAACAGCTGAGATTTTATCTGCTGTCTCTTTTTTGTAGAAGTAACTAGTAACTATAGTTTATTACTAAATCCAACAGATTTGATGCAAAGTGAGTGAGATTCTTAAAGAGGAGCCCACAGGACCACAATCTCATTCAGAACGAGGGATGCACCGATCCACGTTTTTCACATTCGATACCGATATCAGAAGTTTAGTATCGGTCGATATTGAACCGATACCGATATGGAAAAACAGCATTAAACTGTATTACATAATGAACTATTTGTTACTATATGAAAAAGACTGGGATCATCCTTTTGTACGGGGCCCAAAAGTTCCAAATTGCTGATCCTTTTGCTCGCTCCATTTTGAAATCAACGTGAGCTTCTGCCCAGCGTGGGACTGCAGCGCATGACGTCGTCACTCACAGCACATAGAAATATACTGAATAGATTAATTCTTATGGATCGGGCCCATAGTCTCCGATACCTGATCTAGAATTTTCTTCTATATCTAAGCTTTTACTCTGTGCAGCACTTTGGTCAGCTGACATGCTGTTTTTTAAATGTGCTATACAAATAAACTTGGTATGGTTTCATCATCATCCTGCTTCAGTTTGAAGAACGTGCAACGTTCAGTTTCTGCAGGAGGTTCTGAGACAAAATAAATCCTGTTGAATTATTGTTTTCTTCACAATAATCAACAAATAAAGAGAATTAATGCATTTCTTATAAACTAAAACTAAAGTTAACTAATGTGTGAGTCTGTCTCACCTTAACATTTGGTCTCCTCGTTGAGAATCCTCTGAACCATCCTGGAAGAAAATAAAAAACAACCTGTGACTCAAACAGAAAAGAGCAGATTCAAGATGGTTTTTGATTTGATTTGAAAATAAATCTTAAAAGGAACACTTGACAGGTTTGGCTTGCTTTTAGCACCCCCTAGTGTCCGTTAGTGAAACTAAAAGGTCAACTTATCTCCTGGCTGTGCGTTGGTCTTTTTAACACCTTAATCTAACAGCTGAAACGTCTCCTCAGCCTTCATTAGTGTCTACAGGAGCGGTTCATCACTAAATCAAACACATCAGCTGTGTTCATGATCTAAAACATGCAGGAAACATGCTGGAAGCAGACTGCAGCACCAGGCATGTCAGCTCCACTTTACTAAGTCCAGCAGGGACCGGACCGCCACTCTGAAGTTGCAAGTGAGGTATTCTGGCCCCAGAGGGTGGTGGGGGTCTGAGTGACATTTCATTAACCCTGTAAAGGCTCATTTTAGCACAAACTGGCTCAAGAACAGGATTTAAACATATGAAAAAGCTGCATATGGGTTTAAAGCACAAAAGATCATCTGAACCACAGTAAATAAACACTATGGTATAATTCAGTACTACATTAGTTTTACCCTCTGGCGTACAAAATGAGATCTAAATGCACGTCGACACTGATCTGCTCTTTAAACACCAAACTGATGAAGAAAAGAAACAACTTTGGAGTAAAACACTAAACCTCAGTTTAGTTCCTGAAAGGCAAAATGGTAAAAGTTTGATCTTCTAATCACAAGATTCTGGTACTTGGGGTGTACTTAACCAGATGTTTTTGTTAATATAGATTAAATACATCCAGTTGTTAGCAGGTTGGTGCATTTATCTCAAATGTCCAGTTATGATTTATATTGGTCATAAACACTGACCAAAAGTTAAAACAGCCAGTTTTAATATGTTTTTATATAGAATTAGTCATTATTTCTGCATTAGAAGAACTTATATGCTGAATTTGTGCAAATTTTCATAAAAATAAAATCTCATAAGTAAACATAAATAATTTATGAGAAGCCCTGAAAACAAATGTACACATTCAAAGTTGCAGAAAGAACACTTCTAGTGTGTGTGTGTGTGTGTGTGTGTGTGTGTGTGTGTGTGTGTGTGTGTGTGTGTTCGGTAGTGTTGGAGGAGAAACTTGATGACCTGGTGGTTGATGTGACTGAACACTGGACGTTATGAGCTCATGAACGTGGATGACAGTCAGACAGAGACATGAGGACCTGAGGCTGGAGACAGATTCAGTCTACTGCTCTTAACCCCGTGTGGGCGGCTGCACGCATGTGCTCGTCTTCATCTTTACACGAAGCATCGAGCAAAACTCAAACAAATGATGATCATAATAGAGAAAATAAATGAGATATTAAAATGTACCATATAGGTACAAAACCGGTTTTGTTGTTTATTTTGTCTTTTAAAAGTGCAATATGTAGGAATGAAGTAAGAATGACATCCTGTGGTCAAATGTGGGTACTGCAGTTCATTTTCAAAACAAGAAGTCACTCTCTCACTCCTGTTCCGTGAGTTTCATGGCTGTTGCCAGTTACAGATCAGCACCAGAAGGTTCTAGATGACAGGGCAAAGACGAGTCATATACAGTAAGTTGATAAGTAGGCAGCAGTAGCTCAGGAGGTACAGTGGGTTGTAGAAGGTTGTAGGAATGATCCCGGCTCCCAGCAGAGAATTCTGCTGTTGTGTCCTTGGGTAATACACTTAACCCACTTTGCCTGCTGGTGGCGGTCGGAAAGGACCAGTTGCGCCTGTGCTCAGCAGCTACGCCTCTGTCAGTGTACTCCAGGGCAGCTGTGGCTACAGTCAGTGTAGCTCATCACCACCAGTGTGTGCATGAATGAATGATTCACTGTAGTGTAAAGCGCTTTGGAGTCCTCTGACAAGCACTATACAAGTGCGGGTCATTTATCATAAGTACATTGTCATAGTTGGTGTTAGCACTCTTGGGTGTTTTACAGTAGGGAGCGCTTATTACACTGATGATGGTAGTATGCCTCAGGCATCAGAGGGAGGGCAGCTTGCCGTCTTGCTGTTAGCTTGCTGTTATAGTTCTGAACGACTTATTAAAGTAAGTAAAACGCCATGATTGACTCATTATTCACTTCACACACACATTTCACTAGAATATTATGTTGTTGGTTAGCTTGAGATATTTTTAGAGCTGATTATTTGCTTCTAATTCACTGTTAGCATTGTTAGCTCAACATTAGCCTCTAGCTAAGTTTGCTTTTTCTGTTGGCATCATGGCGGAGCCTGGAAGTAAAAGTAACAGAGTAATGTTTTTGGAGGTGAAGCAAAGAGCTAAAACCAGAGTGAACATCGGCGCGGCCTACGCTAGTTTGAGGGAGCTAAAGGAGGCTACAAAATCACGGACTGATAGTGACCTGGCTTTGTTGCTACTGGACTTGTAAGTGTCTGCAGGAGACAGACTAAGGCATCACCTCAGCTAAGGGTTTGGTTTATTATGCTTTGGTTATGAGACCTTTGTTAATTCTGTTTACCCGCCGGCTTAGTGTGCGTTTGCATTTGTTTAATTTTGTAAATAAAACATCTTGCCATAATTTTAACACCAGAACATGCCTCCTTTATTGTTACCCAGACCACTTAGACGGTCTGGTACGTAACAAATAGGTAAGTAATAATATTTTTTGTCCAACAGTGTGGATCTTTTTACTTTGTGGTTTATTTTAGTATTAGTTGGCTCATGTTAGCGTTAGCTCGTTGTTAGCGCTAGCTACAGCAGGCTGCTGCAGGGTTATTTACGAACGTTGTAATTCCACTTTCAACCAGCGGGGCGGAGGAGCAGGAAACTGCTCTGTGTTACTTTAAGTAAAAAACTTGGTTATTTCTTGTGATTTTTAGCTTCCTTGTTCTTCCTCTGACATTTCCATGTTCCTCACTTACATTGATGGAGTTACACTAAACCTGGACCATAGGACACACCAGGCTGCGCTGCTCCTCCATGAGTCACTCCACCTACAGACTAACGTGTTGAGGAGGGATCTGTCACAGCTCAGTCTCAATGATTGAATATCAGAGTCAGCATCAGATTAGTGATGAGCAGAACTGGGTCAGTTTAATGGTCCTAGAGCGGATGGACCTTCTTTTGCAAGTCCTAGAGAGCAGCACCGTCCTTTCCACCTGATCGGACATCTATCAGATGCCTCAGCAGAGCAGAGAGCTGTCATCAAAGAGGACTCGGCCCAAAATAAAAACCTTGACAGCTGAAAATCACTCGTACCCCGGGACTAAGTATTTCAAGGAGAAGACATCCTCACATCCTCCCAGACAGCTGAGACATCATTTGTCTCCATTCAACTGGAAATAAAAATGATTGTGTCGGCTGCTTTTGGGTGTTTAAGGGTTGAGTGATTACCCCAAATGACAGACTGAGTGGAAAAGACAATCATTTATGTCAAGATGATGCATTTCACTACTTATTCTGATGACAAACAGCTAAAAATATAATTTATTTAACTTTTAACAAGTCGACTCTGTTGACATCGCTCCAAAAAAGGGACATTCGTATCATTAGAATGTTCAACAATCCATTAAAGGCTCAGACAAGACTGCGACAAGGTGTCCAAAAAATAACAAACGTTTTTTACAAGCTGTCCAGAAAAGAACTTTTCCAGGAAGATAATGAAACAACGGCTCCTGGAAAAGTTTCAGTGGTGCCATTAATCTGCATCTTGACAGGATACTTCCCATTAACGCTCATCTTATCATCACACAGAATCATGAGATTCATTTCTCAGCAGCTTTTTGTAATCTGATTTGAATATGGAGATGGAGGTTTAATTGGCTGGTTAATTAATAACCAATCAGGATGCATTTATCATCAGCGTTACCGTGGCCGTGTTTACTCCCAGGCCTCTCATCTATATGATAATCAGCAGCAGCTCTGTCTGGCCCGTTTGTGAAGGATGTGTCTCTGATGCATCTTTAAGAAATAAAAAATTAGGGTTTAATGAGGAAAAACAACAATTTTCTCTTATATCTTTGTGAAATGAGAAGCGAGCGGGCAGGTGTTTGTTTGGTTCACCCATGCACACACAGGTGCAGATATTTGTGTAATTTGTTTAATCTGATGCAGCATTTCCCTGAAGAAGAGTAATCATTTTTCCTGTAACCAAACAGCTCAGATAGTGGCTGTTAGAATAATCATTTTGCACCGTAATGCACGATAATCATCACCATGAATCATTTCCAAAGTGGGCTGAAAAACTCAAGGTGCCTCTTCTGTTGCATTAACAAAAAGACCGATCTCATAATTGGAAACCGCATTACACAACAGATTTCAATCAGACAATCAAATCAGACAAATGCGAGTTTTAAACAAGGCTTCGTGTTGCTGCGGAGCAAACCTCGAGCTGTTATGAGAGGAGGGATCACTTGTTGATGCTGTGACAGCACCTGGGAGGATGTGGCTGATCCAGAGGAGGTGTGAGCTGACGCTGAGCCACGTTTACTCACAGTGAGCAGAATCCACAGCCAATGCACGTGCGCTGGTGATGGGTCAAATTTAATCAAATACAACTGAGAGAAACCTCTAATTATTTGGAAAGAGATCCTGTTGAGGGGTTAGTAGACAATAAAACATATAGAAGTCAGAGTTTTTTGTCAATCCATCCATTATCATCCGCTTATCCGGAGTCAGGTCGCGGGGGCAGCAGCCCAAGCAGAGAGGCCCAGACCTCCCTCTCTCCAGCCACTTGGGCCAGCTCTGGGGGAATCCCAAGGCGTTCCCTGGCCAGCTGAGAGACATAGTCCCTCCAGCGTGTCCTGGGTCTTCCTTTGGGTCTCCTCCAGGTTGGACGTGCCTGGCGGTAAGGCATTACGTCACTTCCTGTTTCAGTGTTTGCACTCAGTGTAGCTGTTCGGTGTTTGTGGCTTGCTAAAATTTGTTTGATTTCTCTGTACTGAGACATTTTTGAGTTCTTGTAGTACATAAGCACGCGAAAACACACATTTCCTGTTGCACCTAGCGTTTAGGGAACCCTTTGAGTTCGCACGCAGTTTTATTTGGTGTGAAAGGTTGTTTGCCTAGTTAGCTTAGCCTCGGCGCGGCTATGGCTACTTCTGTCTCTCCCTCTCCGTCTCCTATCTCTTGCTCTGTGTGTCAGATGTTTAGTTACTCCTCTGCCTCCTTTAGTGATAATGGTACGTGTAATAAATGTAGCATTTTTGTAGCTTTGGAGGCGAGGGTGTCGGAATTGGAGGCCCGGCTCCGCGCTGTTGAAAAACCTGTAGATAGCCGTAGCTACTTAGCTAGCGCGGGGCTAACTAGATCAGAACCACCCCGTAGCGGTCCTCCAGTAGAACCCGAGCAGCCGGGACCTCAGGCCGGCTGGGTGACTGTACGTAAGAAGCATAGAACCCAGCCCGTGGGACACCACCAACCCGTCCACGTTTCAAACAGATTTTCCCCACTCGGTGACGCACCCACTGAGAAGCCGACTCTGGTTATAGGTAGCTCCATAGTCAGAAACGTGGCATTAGAGACTCCAGCAACCATAGTCAAATGTTTGCCAGGGGCCAGAGCGGGCGACATTAAATCCTACCTGAAACTGCTGGCTAAGGATAAGCGTAAATACAGTAAGATTGTTATTCACGCTGGCGGTAATGACACCCGGTTACGCCAATCGGAGGTCACTAAAATTAATGTTGCTTCGGTGTGTAAGTTTGCCAAAACAATGTCGGACTCCGTAATTTTCTCTGGCCCCCTGCCTGATCGGACCAGTGACGACATGTTTAGCCGCATGCTGTCCTTCAACCGCTGGTTGTCTAGGTGGTGTCCCGAAAACAACGTGGGCTACATTGATAATTGGAAAACTTTTTGGGGAAAACCTGGTCTGATCCGAAGAGACGGCATCCATCCCACTTTGGATGGTGCAGCTCTTCTTTCTAGGAATATGGCCAATTTTATTAGTCCTCCCTGACAACCCAGGGTCCAGACCAGGAAGCAGAGTGGTAGTTTAACCCTCCCCTCTGCAGCTTCTGTACTGTTACCCACCCACTCCCCCATCCAGACAGTGTCCTGCCCACGCCCAGAATCAAACAGATTAAAGATCAGGCTTAATAGAGCAAATCATGATAATCTCATAAAAATAAAAACAAACTCTACTGAACAGAAAACTAGAACAATTAAGTGTGGTTTATTGAACATTAGATCTATCTCTTCAAAGACTTTATTAGTTAATGATTTGATTTGTGATAATCAGATTTCTCTGTTTTGTCTCACAGAATCCTGGCTGCAGCAAGAGGACTATGTTAGTTTAAATGAGTCCACTCCTTCTAATTATTTAAATCATCATATTGCTCGTAGTACAGGGCGAGGAGGAGGAGTAGCAACCATCTTTCATTCAGATTTATTAATCAGTCCCCAACCAATTAATAGCTACAGTTCTTTTGAACATCTAATTCTTAGTTTGCCTAATGCAGATTGCAAAGCTCTAAAACCACTTTTGTTCGTAGTTTTGTATCGTCCACCAGGCCCCTACTCTCAATTTTTGGATCAGATCTCAGATTTCTTGTCTGATTTGGTGTTAAATACTGATAAGGTCATTGTGGCTGGGGATTTTAACATTCATGTTGACATTGAAAGTGATCCTCTCAACGTAGCCTTTAGTAATATCTTAGACTCAATTGGTTTTACTCAAACAATCCATAGCTCCACCCACTCCTGCCATCATACATTAGACCTTGTGCTGACATATGGTATAGAGTGTGAGGAGATAACAGTATTTCCACACAATCCTGTCTTGTCGGACCATTTTTTGATAACTTTTGAGTTTATTATAACTGAGTTCTCCAGACATGAAAGTAAATTCCACTATAGTCGATCTTTATCTGATAACGCTGTAGCAAACTTTAAAGCAGCTGTTCCATCTTTACTGTCTTCAGAATCTCAGTGTAACTTAGCAGAGGGCAACTATTTCATTTCTAGCCCTTCACAAATTGACGGTCTAGTTCATAGTGTTACTTCCTCTTTACGTGTGGCATTAGACAATGTTGCCCCTTTAAAAAAGAAGGTCATTAAGCACAGGAAGTTGGCTCCCTGGTTTAATTCTGAACTGCGTACTTTAAAACAAACCTCTAGAAAATTGGAGAGAACATGGCGCTCTACACACCGGGAAGAGTTCTACTTATCCTGGAAAAATAGTCTAGTGCTTTATAAAAATAAGCTTCGACAAGCTAGAACTGCATATTATTCGTCACTAATTGAGGAGAATAAGAATAATCCTAAATTTCTTTTCAGTACAGTTGCTAAACTTACACAGAATCATAGCTCTGAGCCAGCTATTCCCTTAGCCTTCAGCAGCAACGACTTTATGGAATTCTTCACTAATAAAATAGATTCTATTAGAAACAAAATCATCAGCATCCTCCCCAACACGACTTCTTCTTCCTCAGTAAGTGAGGCAGCATCTGAGGTAACTGTAGAACCTCATCTGTGTTTGAACTGTTTTGATGCAGTTGAGCTTTCAGAGTTATCAAAAATATTAGCTTCATCTAAACCTTCAACTTGTATTTTAGACCCAATCCCAACCAAATTATTTAAAGAAGCATTTCCTTTGGTTACTGCCCCCATTTTAGATATAATTAACCTATCCTTAGTAAATGGATACGTACCGCAGGAGTTTAAGGTTGCTGTAATTAAACCTCTACTTAAGAAACCTTCTCTGGATCCAGATGACCTAATGAATTATAGACCAATATCTAATCTCCCATTTTTATCTAAAGTCCTTGAGAAAATAGTGGCCAGTCGAGTATGTGAGCATCTAAACACTAATGATCTGTTTGAGGAATTTCAGTCAGGTTTTAGAGAGTATCACAGCACTGAAACCGCATTAGTGAAAGTTACAAATGATATTCTCACGGCCTCAGATAAGAATCTTGTGTCTGTTCTGGTCTTGTTGGACCTCAGTGCTGCTTTTGACACAGTCGATCACAATATTCTCTTAGAAAGGCTTGAACATGTTGTAGGGATCAAAGGAACAGCGCTAGGCTGGTTTAAATCTTATTTATCTGACAGATTTCAGTTTGTTCATGTACATGAGAAATCTTCTTCATACTCTAGAGTTACTTGTGGAGTACCACAGGGTTCAGTACTTGGACCAATTCTTTTCACTATATATATGCTTCCAATTGGTAAAATCATTAGACAACATGGGATAAACTTCCACTGTTATGCTGATGATACTCAGTTATATTTATCCATAAACCCTGATGAACCTAATCAGTTAGGTAGATTACAGGCTTGTCTTGAAGACATAAAAATCTGGATGACTCTAAACTTTCTGCTGTTAAATCCAGACAAGACTGAAGTTATCATCTTTGGACCAGAACCTCAGAAAAGGAAACTGCTTAGTCAATCACCTAATCTAAACGGTATTAAATTAGCCTCCGAGAACAAAGTAAAGAACCTCGGTGTAATCTTTGACCAGGACATGTCATTCAAATCCCACGTTAAACAGGTTTGTAGGATTTCCTTTTTCCACCTTCGGAATATTGCTAAGATTAGAAGCATCCTTTCCAGGAGTGATGCTGAAAAACTGGTTCATGCATTCATTACCTCAAGGTTGGATTACTGCAATTCATTACTATCAGGAGGTCCACAGAATGTAGTCAAAAGTCTTCAGCTGGTCCAAAATGCTGCAGCTAGAGTTCTGATGAGAATTAAAAAG
>SSNS01000141.1:1119435-1232497 GCA_006937985.1 Aphyosemion australe
CCATGCTAATGGACAGTCAAGGGAGTAGGAAATCCAGTGAGTGACCAGCCTAGGCATGCTAATCGCTAGCCTCTCCGATGCTAACGCCAGCCCATCCAGGCTAAAGGCTAGCCTATCCATGCTAATAGACATTAGAGGGGGCTCTTCCTCAGTAACCAGCACGAGCCTCTCAGTTACCGGCGCCGGCCTCTCAGTTACCGGCGCCGGCCTATCATTAATCAGATCAGTAGCTTGCTTCGGAATACATATAGCTTCCTACGGAAGGGAAGTTGGCTTAATTTTGGCCCCCATACCGCGCCATAATATATAAGAGGTCATGACTCACGCTGCTCGCGGTATGGATCACTCACTACTCCCACCCGGGTTTCAGCTCATAGGAGTCCCCCAGTGGAAGCTCGCGGTACTACAAGCTCACTCACCTCTCCCTCCTGGCTGTCAGCTGCAGAAACTCAGGCTGTTACAGGGGAAGAGTCGCTCCTTCACCTGAGCTGAACTTTGATAGTGTGACTGACGCCATATTCAGTCTACACCTTTTTCTTTTTGCAAAGATAATAAGCAAACTAAAGAAAAAATATAATATTTCAGTTCCACCACTGTTTTAAAAAATAAATTTCAGTGTAAAAAATTGATAGTATTTTTCAATCGATCATCTTAGCAGTAGGATTTACATAGAAAGAGGAGCAAATTAAGTTTGAGTGAAAATCTGGGCAACTGACTCAGTGACTCAAATGACTCGAAAACCCGATTCATTTTGGTGAGTGACATTCAAACTCGATTCAGAAAAAAGAATCGAGTTTACCATCACTATTTGATTGATTCTAAATGTATGCTAACCAGCTAACATCCTGTAGGAAAAACAAGAAATAGAAATACAATGGTGTTAATGTGATAATTCTTCAAATAAATCGGGATGTGTTGTGAATCTTTAAAGAGCCGGTAATATCTAAATCAACTGTTTTTGCTGATAACCTGTATAGATGAGTGTCTAATAGTGCTGTAGACATGTGTAGTCATTATTTTGGCAGTTTAGTGCAACTTAACTAAAATGTTATATTTCAGCCACAGCTGATGGCTATAGAGCTGCAGGGTGACGTCTGTACCGTACTATGTGGCTGCGCTGCACTGGACTTCAGCTGAGTCTCAGCCACTCACCTGCCGACATGAAACGTTACGGCTCGGAGCCGCTCGCCTCCTTAAAAAATGTCCTCCTCCCCCCTTTCTTCTAGTGATCACGGTGGACTGGAAATCCCCCAGCATGCTGTAGTTTTCAATTTGCTCGTTCTTGTGCACAGTGGAATTTTCCTACAGGTGATCAGTCTAAAGGACTGAATGTGAGTCAGAGATGTCAGCTGCCAACAAAATTCTAAGAATATTTGCTCCAAATTGTATCATCATTTTTTTAGGGACACATTTTGTGAAAAAAATAAATAAAATCATACTATTTTAGTGAAGCCTGAGGATTTTATCAGCGTTTACTGAGGTTTGGGTGGAGATTTTATCTTGTAATAATTTGTTCGTGATGCATCAAACACCTAGATGTCTCATAAAAGTTATCCATGAGGACGCCTTACCTTCATATTTCTCCAAAATCTGAACCGTCTCTCCCACCTCCAGAGCCAACCCCTGAGTCACCGAGCCTCGGAAGTTGCAGACGACTAGAAAAAAACACAAAAGAGAGAAAACGGTGAGACCTTTAGAGAAGAACTGCTGAGATTTTATAGTGATTCTAGTGTCACGCCATTAATGACTGAAGCTGAGAAAAATGTTTATATTTCCATCACTGACAGCCCATAATAACACAAATTCCTTTCCCCCTTCCTCGCCTTTGCTGTCACATCGTGGTTCTCCGGTGACAACGGTACGACTCTCTGAAGGCTGCCGTACCAGGAAGCATTGATGCTGATAATCCTCACGACCACAACTCACCCAGAAAACAACAGATGTCAGAGCTGATTTCACTTTTAACCAGGCTGAAATATTAAATGTCACCTCAGGCTGGAGGAAATTTAATAAACCACTCCACTAAACCACTTGGCCTTTTCGCCTCTTAAACATCTCTTCATGCTCTCGTCTTTGAGATTCCTGTTGCCACATAATCTGTGTCCAACAGTCGCCGTTGTTGTGTGTCAGTGGGAAACTTGTGGTTTTAAATTAATTAAATTCTGACTGGACAACCTTAGGATAATTAGTAAGTGGTTAGAGGGATTTTACGGTTAGAGGGCATCATTCCCATGGCAGCTAAAGAGCATTTAGACACTGACATGAGCTCATGCTATTGTGGTAAAGTCACAATAATAAATAAATACAAATCTTGCAGTAAAACTGACTGATGCAACCAACCTGTAACAAAAGATACACTCAGTGTTTGGTTTAGGCCACTTAAATATAATTAATGTCAACAGAAAAATGATTTATTTTCATGTGATTCAACGGTTAAAAAAATAGTTTTTTAATCAACTGCAGCTTTCTGCTTAAGCTCTAGAGTTGCATAAGAAATACAATAATAAATACACCATGAACTTCTGGATAACAGCACACTGCACAGCAGGAAGTCCCATAAAAACTCTCCCCTAAAGGTGACGTGTACTCGTTTCTTGTTCGGACAGAAATGTTCGAAGACGTGAGTTTGGACCTCTGCAGTCTGCTCCGAATGTGGACCGAGTCACGAGAGAAGACTTTAGCTGGATCTATAACTCGGTCTATCTGCGTCCATCTTTGTTTAAACTGGCGGTAAATGTCGTGTTTCGGGCTTCTTTAAGGTCGCAGAAGCTTTTATGATTTTACGTCTCATTTCACTCTCCGGGTAATCGGCTCGAAGGACAACACTGACTTTATGACACTCTTCAAGGCTTCCATCTGTTTCGTGTCTGGATCTGGATCCAGCTGAAGTTAGTTACACATTCTTGTCTTTTTTTGCAGATTGTTGTGATGGAACACGACCCTCACACCTCCAGGCCGCGTTCATCTCTCTGACCTCGCATTCGTGTCATCTCACTTTCTGTCTGAATAATCAAAGCCACTTTCTCTTTTCTCGTCACAAGTGGTTTATTGTTGTCGTCACTCTGTCATGCTTTCTGACTCCATCATTAGTGCCACTCGGTGTGAGATTGTCACAGGGAGCCTCCTCCCTGCCTCTGATTGGCTCATGTTGTCATCACCATCATTCCATCATCGTCAGTGAATGACCTTGTGACTATCTGCTGGCCCTGAAACGTTCTCCTCCTCTGCTTCGATCGGATCAGAGACACAAATCTATTCTGTCATCAGACTCTAGGGAGCTGAACCTCCTTTTGTTGTTTATTTAAGGGCCTGTAGTTCTCCTGATAGTGTCCTCATTTAGATGAAAATCTTAGGATCGTGTCATAATTTACACAGGGTTATGTAGACTTTGCTCCAGTGCTATTCTAGTTTAGTTTATTCTATTTTTAATCTTTAAGTAAAAATATTATACAGCTTTTTTAATAAATAATTTAATTCTTAGCATTTTGACTTTGTTCTGAGAATAATATTTCATCTTTTTTCTATTTTGTTTTTACCTTTTCCTCAGCATTTTACACTTTTATTACTTTGACATTTTGATTTTATTCTTGAAAATGGTAATAAAAAAAAAGAACATTTCAAGTTTATTTTTGCTCATTTTATTTTAAAGTGAAACACACACATAAGAAACAGATATATGAACGTTTGATTCCACGTTAAAGTGATAATGTGTAGTTTTTACCATTAATCTCTGGAAATATCCATTGAAATGTTGTTGAAAATGAATAAAATGATGTCCAGTCGCTGAAAAATATTGGCGGCTTTGTAACATGTAACCATAAAAATCAGGTCTAAAATACATAAGGCGCGGGTCAAAGTCTCTGGGCGATGCCATAGACGCCATGTTTCCTTCCACATGAGCCGACTCGGGGTCCTGCGCCTGCTGATGACATCACACTAGATGATTTGCTGCATAGATATCATATAAATCACTAGATGCCTTACCCGTGCTGTTCGTCAACTGGACGAACGTCCCTAACACGGCAGCCATCTTACCTCGGACAGCTGCCCCCTTTCGTAACATTGGTGTCAAGCCTATGTGTATCAAGCCTATGTGTCATAAGGTTTGTAATAATGCAAACTGCTTGTAAATCCGTTAATATTTAATCGAGTTAAGAGTGTTTTTGTTTAATTTGTTCACTCACCCTCCATCTGCTACCATAGATAACGGAATGTAAGCTGTCCGAGGTAAGATCGCCGCCGTGTATGGACGCTGTCGACTCTGATTGGCTGGATGTACGATTTACGGAAGTTACGTTACCACGTTCAAAAACATTTAGGCGGTAAGAAACATGAATTTAATAACAAAACTGCTTAACTCTTTCCAAAACCTATGTGAAAAAACAGAATCAAAAAAGAGATGCAATATATTTTGGCCGAGTGGTATTGCCGTAGCTTGACGTCATCGGCAGGCGCAGGACCCCGAGCAGATCCAGAACCTACCCCGCCAGAAAACTAGCATCAGCATTGCATTCTCTCCATGGAATTAACTGAAGGACTATCAAAGTCTGGGGAGTCACGCCAAGGTTGCATGCTTTCTGCTCGACACGTAACATTTACTGTAATGTTTTGTTCAAACTAGCGACAGTCACTGTGATATAGTGTAAAACTACCCTGAAATGTACGTACTGCCCCCTATCGCCAGGAAACTACACACTGTCACTTTAATGGTGTCCTCAATATGCCACCATCATAATTCTGTGGTGTGGATGCTTTGGGGCTTTTTTTGGGTATTGTGTGAGGAGACACTGGTCTGTGGTGGACACAGGTGTGAAACCTACAAATGAATGAATCTGATAAAACAGCTGCATCTCCTTTATGCAGATGTTTTTGCTTCACTAACATTTAGTCTCCATCAGCAGATCTGAGACATTAAATCCTGCAGGATTGTCTGGAGATGTGGACGTGCTCATTTTGTGCTTCAAAATATAAAAACCGTGAAGCAATCAGCCAAACGTCCCAATCCCCGTGTTTAAAAACAGACGTGATTAAGCCGAGGCGGCACTCCCAGGACTTTCAGCCTCACATGTTTATCAATTATTTTTCATTTGGCTCTCCTTTATTTAGACATGCTCCGTGATTTTATTTCTCTGTCTCTTGGGATCCTCAACACAAAACATGGAGCTCTCCAGAGAAAAGAGGAAACAGAGGAGAGACGTTGAGAAGCCGAACACAAAGGGATTAACGTATCTCGGTCCAGATGGTATCGGTGTTTAGTTTATCCTGTGGATTGGGTCAATAATCTGACAAATTACTTACATCTGTCAAACCACAGGCACAAGTTAGCTTCTGGCCTTTGTGTTTATTTATGAATGAGTTTAAGAGACGACCATCAACAATAACCTGGCTCTGTCACAGCTTGGTGACGGACTGTGACGCTACAAAGAGCTTTTAAACTCTATCAGGAACCATGAAAACACCAGATGTGAAAATACTACACATCATTTTCTCTTTCTGCCTCCTAACAGGTTTTCTGTAACGGGTTCAGGACTGATGCATGTCTTGTTCGTTTTGCAGAGCTCGTGTTTATGTATTATGCATCGTTTCTGCTTGGTGCCACTCGGTGTGAATGCGTGAGAAAAGTATTGCATGCAAATTTAACCATAAGCTTTGGGAAAATGATAAATGGAAGTGCAGCAGTAGGAACCACGAGAGGGAATGGTTTAGTTTTGCAAAGTAGAACGAGAGAAACTATCTGGGATAAATATGGGTTCCATCCCGGCCTCAGCAGAAATCTAAGCACATTAGAAAACTAAAGATTTATATTCTCAGATATTAAAATCATTAAATATTTCCCCCACATTTTGTAAAATACTCATAAAATCACATTTAACAGACAACAGAGTCTGTATCAGGCTGCTGAGGAACGCAGTGGTGGAGCTACTTCATCATAATTCTTTTATAATGTTACCTTTAATGACAAATTTGGGTTTGATTCCTGTTTTATTTTGTCACACACCATTAAGTACACCTCTAAAGCAACACTAAGAGTTTGTAACACTTCAAGCTATTGCTTTCTAAATGGTTTCAGTGATTCTTCAGCCATAAACCTGAGCTACTTCACATTGGACAGCACTCTGTACTCTTAACAGTTTTGTGGTTTCTGGTAGAAACTCTAGTGGGAGGTCTCAACCTGCTTTACGGTAATACCTGTTTACTGTGCCGGTAGCTGAAATAAAAGCTAGCAGTTAGCTTATTCAGTTCACCCACTGTCAATAAAAAGCACAAGAAGACAAAGTATTTTGCTTTTCTGTTGGCATCATGGCGGAGCCTGGACGTAAAAGTAACAGAGTAACGTCTTTGGAGGTGAAGCAAAGAGCTAAAACCAGAGTGAACATCGATGGAGCCACGGACTGATGGTGACCTGGACTTGTTGCTACTTGACTTGTAAGTAACTTTTCACTTCGTGGCTCGTGTTAGCGCTAGCTCTTTGTTAGTGCTAGCTTGTGGCGTTTTTTTTTTGCGACAGGCAGCTTTAATTCCGCTTTCAACCAGTAGGAGGGAGAAGCAGGAAATTGTTTAATGTTGCTTTATAAGTTTTTATAACAATTTTCTGGCAGACCAGATTAAAGGGATACTATGTAGTTTTGGCTTGTTTTTAGCACCCCTAGTGTCCGTTAGTGAAACCAAAAGTGAAACTTATCTCCTCGCTGTGACCGGGCCGCCACTCTGAAGTTGCAAGTGTGGGTCAAACGGTCATTTTAGCACATACTGGCTCAAGAACATGATTTAAACACATGAAAAAGTTGTGTAGTATATGGCTTTAAGGAGGAGCATAAAATACCTGACGTATAAAGTCTGAGAAAAGCAGGAACAGAAGGTTTCATCCCATCCATGACTTTGTTTCTACATAAATCACGGCATGAACTGAATGAACTCGCACATTACTGGAGTTTTTTGCATGACATAGTCCGTGGCTGAGTGTGTGTGTGTGTGTGTGTGTGTGTCGTGATACCCCATGAAAAGATCTCATCATAATTAAGACGTGGAGCTCATCATTTTAACATCATCGCAATGCCCACAGGCACACAGGCGAAGTCTGAAGTGAGCTCAGCACTCCAGCAGATGGATGGTGTGTGTGAGCGTTGGAGTTTGAGATTTCCCCTGAAGCTGCAGCTGCTGCTCCACAGCTGCAGGGCTGGGTGGGGGGGGGGGTGGGGGGGGGTCTTATTAGAACAAACCAAATCTGAAGATGAAAAACAGCATGCATCTGTTTTAGGAGTTAATATCTGAGGTGGGTGCATGCAGTCTGTGACTTTAAGATGAAGGGAGGAGATGAGGTTGAGTAAAGAGTCGGGCTGTGTGCAAAAACAGGAAGGGAGCAGATTTACGTCTGTCTTAGCATCGGCAGCGGCGGCGAGCAGAACTAGGCCAGCTCCGCGAAGCGGCATTAGTGACTGTGACAGCACACGCCACACGAACCAACCCACATACAGCTGAGATCTACTGTACCACACAGATGGGTCCTCGGTATGTCCCGTCGAGCCCGGAGATCTGCTCCCCGCTTCTAACAGGCTAAACGCTGAAAATCACTCAGTCTCACTCCTTTACCCCCCGTAATTGCTCCAAGAGGCGTCTCCATGACCAACAGTTCGGGTGGTTGGCAAAGAGCAGCTCCCAGCAGACGCACGTGTTGTGAATTTGAATCAGGAAGCTGCTGCAAAAATAAAAACAGACCGAAAAGGTTTGAAATCATCCCGTTTATACTTGAAACCAGCTCTGGAGAACGCTTCCGTCTCTGGAACAGATTTTCTTTGCCACTCGATGTTTAATGACCGAGACGTTTCTCCAAACCACAAACCAAATATTAGCTGAATTTATTGTCCTTTATTACACAGAAAGCCTGATAGATGATGAACTTCTGCAGTAAAAAATCCGATAGATTCACTCAAAAGAAGAGCCGTTCTTCTAATATTTAACAGAATTCATATTTTATTGTAAGATCTGGCTGCTAATGCTCCGTCTGCAGCCAGTGGGCTTCACTTATTGAGGCTCTACTCAAAGCATCACCTCTAATTTCATCTCCCTCCTTAAAATAAAAACTCAATAAAACGAGTGACCTGCTGCTGCTGAGCTCTTTCAGGTCAGGTTTATGTAAGCACAGGCCAACATTTATAATAAATGTTTATTTACACACAGAGATGAAGGCTGCAGCTACAGCTTTAGTCCCGACTGACTCAGTCCGTGTGAAAATAATAAAAGCTATTCCTTTATTTAGGGATGAACTGTTTATAAAAATGTAATCGTGTGATTTTAACTCCTCCTGCACTTTCTAGAGTTTAGGACGTCTCAAGGTTAAAGAAGGGTTTTCATTTGGAAGGAGGGAGAGGCTGCAGCAGGATGATTAAAACTGGGAATGACTGGGAGACCTGTAGCTGGGATTAATAACGTTCCCTCTGGGGGATTTAGATTTTTGATGATTGATTTGATAGAAAAACATGTTTTTGTTTTGACAGGATTACCTCTCTGGCCAGACCGTTTAAAACACAAGATTACGCTATAAAGAGGTGTTGATGTTCAACAAAGAGACGACTGGATGGTTTTAGCACGAGGAGCTGACGTTCCTGTTCAGCCAGAGTTTGGTTTCAGAGTTAATCAGAAATAATAACAGGATGAGAGATGGTGCAAGTCAAACACGTTCAGATGGATGCATTTTACTGAGAAGGAAAAGGAAAAGGTCAGGGACGAGGTCCTGCCCCAAGTGGAGGATTTTAGGATCTCGAGGTCTTGTTCACGAGTGAGGGAAGGGTGGAGCGTGAGATCGATAGGTGGATTGGTGCTGCGTCTGCAGTGATGCGGGCGTTGTGCCGGTCTGTCGTGGTGAAGAGAGAGCTGAGCCAGAAGGAGAAGCTCTCGATTTACCGGTCGATCTACGTTCCTACCCTCACCTATGGTCACGAGCTTTGGGTAGTGACCGAAAGAACGAGATCACAGATACAAGCGGCTGAAATGAGTTTCCTCTGCAGGGTGTCTGGGCTCTCCCTTAGAGATAGGGTGAGAAGCTCGGTCATCCGGGAGGGGCTCGGAGTAGACCTGCTGCTCCTCCACATCGAGAGGAGCCAGTTGAGGTGACTCAGTCATCTGATTAGGATGCCTCCTGGACGCCTCCCTGGTGAGGTTTTCCGGGCACGTCCAACCGGGAGGAGACCCAAAGGAAGACCCAGGACACGCTGGAGAGATTATGTCTCTCGGCTGGCCAGGGAACGCCTTGGGATTCCCCCGGAGGAGCTGGCCCAAGTGGCTGGAGAGAGGGAGGTCTGGGCCTCCCTGCTTAGGCTGCTGCCCCCACGACCTGACTTCGCATAAGCGGAAGAAAATTGATGAATGGATTGTACTTAAAATGATGCTGACAAAACAAAAAAAGTTGCTACTTTAAACTGTTTAAAGGACAATAAAAAATAAAAACTGAAGTAAATGCCAGAGATTTGTTTATTCTGCTATAACAGAAGCTGTTTTCCTGGTTAAAGAGACCCAAAACTAGATTTTTGTGCAGAAACTTTCACAAAAAATGCTTCGGCTGCAGAAACAAAGATGCAAATTTAAAAACATTTTATTAAGTCTGAGGAAAATACTTGATCTGCTCTCCAATCATCTTAGTAATTCTGCACAAATATTTGTGTCCTCATGGAAATACCTTCATGTGTGAGAAAGTCTCTGACTTCTGCAGAAACATCTAAAAACTGAAGAAAAAGAAAAGTTGGAGCAGATTATCAACAAATGTGTTTGTTTTCTGTCCAAAAACAAAACCTACATCATCTTAGCAGGAATCCTAACGTCTGTAGAGAGTTTTAGTCATTTCCATTCCCACTTCTATCGAGGCTGCAACTAAAATCCTAAAAGAAGCTACATCTAATTTATCAGAAAGGAACTGGATCAGCATAGAACACAATTCTAAACTAGAAACAGAAACTTGTTCAAGCATGTGACACACACACACACACCCTCACACACACTCACACACACACACCAGTTTAACTGTTCTACCCTAATTAAAATGTTTCAAAAATGATGTTTTTTATTCTGCCGACACGTTTCCGTTTTACATTCCTGACAAGAAAATAAAGATCTTAGATTGTTTTTTTCCCTGTTTTCATAAATAAATGATCTGAAGGACATCCTCCTGAACCAGCTGGTGTTTTCTAATCTCACCCGTCAAAGTAAAAAATACTCAAGACTCCAGAACGTTTGACAGCTTAATAACAACATTTTTATGAAACCAGTAGATTTGAAGGTTGACGTTTTGTTATTTTGTTTCACTGCTGCAGTGTTTTAGTTTTCTAACAGTTTACATCCAATAACCTAATTCTGTTGATGCTTTTGTAGAAATTCTTATATTGAATAATGAGTTTATTAGATGAACCTTTTTTAAAGATGCAAGTCCCTCTAGTCATCACACACACTGAATGTGTTCTCTGCATTTGACCCATCCCCACGGGGAGCGAGGTGGCATCGGGTCCCATTTTTACAGTATTTGGTATGACCCGACCGGGATTTGAACCCTGATCTCCCAGTCCCAGGGTGGACACTCATACCGCTAGGCCACTGAGCTGGATTTTTCAGCAGGAACTCTTAAAGGGCATCAATCCGGTTAAGTTAGAGTCTTACTACGAGATTCTGGGATAATAAAAAATGAATAAATTATATTTCTGTGTCTCTTTCCTAAATACTTTATAACAAATCCATTATTGGTGTTAAACAACACCGCAGCTGCAGCGGCTCTGGACGTCTCAGAGGTCAGGATCCAAAGATGAACGGATGCTTAGAAAATAGTTCAAAATGATCAAGTTAAAGATTTTACTTCAGACTTTATAATAAAAATGCTCTCTGCTCAGATGTTTTACTGGAGCTTTACCCAGAACTGATCCATTTGATCTCTTCAGAAACATTCCAGTCATTTCCACCGTATAACTAACGTTACGTCTATTAATCTGTACAAACTCCTGAACTCGTCGGAGACGGCCTTGGATCGACTCGCTCTGCATCAGACAACACTTGAAAGATGAACTCGCGGCTCCGGCTGTGATGATGCAGCATCCTCGCTGAACCGAGGCCTCCTCAGAGCAGCAGATCTAAGTGGGTCATCGGTGTTTCACCTGTATTAATAGACGCTGAAGCTCCGGGGGTCTCGGCTCTCTGGTAAATCATGATTAGAAGCATCGGTTTTCGTTGTGCACAAACACTTTAGGTCACAGACTCACACAGCTCTCGCCGTGGAGCAGAAGCTCCGATGAAACGTCTGGGATGATGGATTTTCATATCAGCGGCTCACGTAGTTAGGAAGGCTTTTGACTATTTTCCTGAAATGTTGCCATAAGACAAGCTGTTGAGTCAGATGTTGAGTCGAGTCTGCGGCGTGTAAAATAATCTTTGAAGTTACGATCTTATTCCAGCAGCTTCAGAAACGGACCGATATCAGCTCTCATCTCTGCAAAGAACCAAAACAAACACCACCGTTCCACGTCTGTTTTCCCAGCTAAGCGTCTGAATTTCCACTTTTATTTCCACACACCAAAGAAACATGAGTGGCTAAGCATCTGTTCAGGTTTTGACCAGTCGTGTGCGTGTTCAGAAGCCGTCGCTGCGTATCTCGATCTGATTTTCTGTCTTTTTGTCTGAGTCTGAATCTACTTCTGTAAACACGCAAACTCAGACAGCAGTTTCCATCAAAGAGACGGGAAAAGGGACCAAACAAGGACTCAGAGAGGAATAAACTGGGCTGTTGAATGTCCTTGGGGGGGGTTGTGGCCATAGCACATATAATATGTATAAAAGCACCAAACTCTAGTTTTGATCGACAGATTTTCTGTTAATTCATGCTCAAGGTCGACTTTGTCTCTGGGACTGAATGAAACTTTTCATAAAAATAAACTGAAGAGAATTTTAGTTTAGTAAAAATACTTTTTAGAGTTTGTAAAAGTAAATTTAATGTTTTTTCTCTGCATGTGAGAACTAATTATAACCCCTGATAATCATGAATTACCAGAGAAAGCATTCTGGATGAACGATGTGACGTAAAACAAGAGGCCAGCTCATAATTAACAAACACTTAAGATGGGTAAATGTTCAGGACTGCAAGGTGACACAGTTGGTGGAACTGGTTCTTTGCAGCAAGAAGGTTGCAGGTTTGAATCCCAAAAATGCAAAACACCAGAGAAACCTGCAGCACCAAGAACTGTTAACTTTAGCTGGTCTCATCTGTCTCGTACAAAGTCAAACATGCTTCACTGTTTCCCTGTGAGGGTTGCATCACTCCCCTCAGTTTGTGTCAGAACGTCACTCAGAACTCAGAAATAAGCTGTTCTTAAAAAAACAGAGGAAAGAGAGTGTTTGAAAAGAGATGGAAAAGTTAGAAAAAAGCAGGGAGGTGATAAAGGACTGAGTGGATTTCTGCTGAAGTAAACTGAAAGCCCCAGAGATGAAAATAGCTCGTATGTCGCAGAAGAGGAGAAGGTTGGAGGGTTTCTGATGAAAAGGTTCAGCTGAAAGGTCACTGATGGAGGCAGAGAGCAGATGGAGATCCATGATTTACTAGAGTGAGCTGAAGTGCAAAAAGAAAAGACGAGTAAAGCCATCGAGGACGTCAGAGAGAGGAAAAGCTAAGCTCTGCTGACGGATGTTCTGCAGCAGAACAAAGATGCTTAACTAAAAGTACAGCGACACCAAACCAGCAGCAAACACAAGAGACAACAACGGCTCTGACAGCTCGGATCCCCCCCGCCACACACACACACACACACACACACACCGCAGGACAAAATGGCCCAATCGTTAATCCTCTGAACAGTGACAGCCAGCCGGCCAAAACAGCTGCCCAAATGGCACGCCTCACCCAGGGCGGCAAACATTCCTGCTGACAGGCTGTTGGAACGCGAGCCGAGCCCGGACGACCTGACCCAAGCTGTCCTGACCCCAGAACAACACGATTCTTGTATTGATCATATGATAAATGGCCTGTATTTGATATAGTGCCTTCCAGGGTCCTAGAACCCCCCAAGGCACTTTACAACACAATCAGTCATCCACCCATTCACACCCTGGTGGGGATGAGCTATATCGTAGCTACAGCTGCCCTGGGGCGCGCTGATGGAGGCGGGGCTGCTGTGCACAGGCGCCACCGGTCCCTCCGACCACCACCAGCAGGCAACATGTGTTAAGTGTCTTGCCCACGGACACAACGACAGCGACAGACTGAGCGGGGCGCAAACCTGCGACCTTCCGATTGCAAGGCGGCCACTTAACTCCTCTGCCACCATCGCCCATTTACCATTTGTATTGATCAGGGTTTCTGATGCTTGACTCTTACTGCCTGCTGAACGGTCATCCTACTCAACCCAAAACGACTGATCTGACATCTGTAGGGTTGATCCAAACCGGCCACAACGCAGAAATTTTCAGGCACGCCCCAGAAGTGGCACGCCACGCCATGCCACTAAGGTAGGACTGGTTTCTATTTTTGCTGTGAGTTGCTTCTGGGACACATCAATTTCTGCAGTTATCACAGGGCTACGCAGGAACTCACATGTGGTTTCAGTGTAAAACGTCTGGTAATTTTCAAAATAAAAGTCTATTGCAGCGACGTAATTTCACATCTATGTAGATTACGTCTATATGTGTGACCTCACAGCTTATTTACTCCATGCATCTTTCAAAAAGTGCAGAGGTGTTTTTCATGACTTTAATCCTGGCAGTGGAGAGAAACATCATATATGACATCAAACAGCGATGTCACACGTGATCTCCTTTTTGGTTCATTGGCGGACGGCATAAACAAACAAAGTCTCGAGGAATCTCGTGAGTCAAGTGAGGAGCACAGCGGAGAAGTAAACCGTTCCGCTGCCATTTGGCGACGCTGATGCTTCCAGTGTGATGGAAGTGATGACGACAAAGATCCTTTTAGAAGATTTCTGGGTTAAATTAATGACAAGTTGAAAATAGTAGGAATAAAAAATAATGAAAAGTTAAAGACTGAGGTCATGGTTGGGTCAGATGGGGGGGGTAACATGCTCTTTATTAATAAAACAAAGATTAGAGGTTTATGCTGAGATTTAACAGTAAACTGAAAACTGTAAAATGAAAAAAACACACATCAAAACTAGTTTTTAGGGATTTGGATGCTGATTAAATTCCACGGAACAAAGCGGGATAAATGTTAACGAGTTCAAAATGTCAAGGAGGAGGAGGAGGAGGGATGAAAACACAAAGCAGGAAGGTCACGTCGAGTCACTTTGGTTTCTGTAACAGAGGCGAGATCCTGGGACTAGATCTGTAAACACATCTATCCTGCTTTATGGAGAGGATTTATTAGGCTGTACATGTAACCATGGCGACGTTCAGCCACATTGTCCTGGATTTGAATAAGCTGAATGCCCCTTTACTCCTGGTCTGCTGCAGCTCAAACCATCACGCCTCCACCTCCGTGCTGACAGCTGTGTGGCCTGATTGGCTCCAGATGTGTCGCGGTTTGTTCAGACACAACTTTACAAACTACTGTTTTCAGAGAGAAGCGAGTTTCTTCTGCAGCCCTCTCTCACAATCATGAACTTTAACATTGTACAAGCTAGCTGAGGCTTGTAGAGTCTGAGACACAGCTCCGCTCAGCGTTACAGCCTGACCTCCAGGTGAACCTGCTAGGAAATTAAACCCTCAGAGTTTAATGGAGGGAAGAACATCGCTTTATTCTGGAATCACAAACAGAACTAAATCTGCTGAAGAGGAAAACAAATTTGAATAAATCTTGTTTTTACTTCAAAGCAAAGATAGAACTCCTGGTTTTGTGAGGAGGTGAAAACAAAGACAAAGGGGAGAAAGATGGTGCTTTATTTAATTCTGATTCAACAATTAGAGAAATATTTATTCTCCTCATAAAGTCTCAGTCCGATCTGGTCAACCACTAACGGTTACATAGCCGAGGTTATTTATAGCAACAATAAAACCTGACAATAACAATCATGTCAGACATTTCTCCGACTTGTTACCCGTAACATAAACCACTCTGAAGGCGGTAATAAGCTCGTATGGGTTTGTTTTTATTCTGAGAAAGCAGCAGCAGCATCCTCCATGTCCTTATAACAATAATGTGTTCATACATGTGCATTTGCACACGTATCCAGGGCATCACAGCCTCCCCCACCCTGATGCATGTTGATGAATGAATGTATGTCTCTTCCGATCCATCCAGATTTATTTATAGAGCACAACAGTGTCGACCAAAAGCAATAAACCGTAAAGACGCACACCTTCATCCTGAGAATAGGATGAGGAGGAAAATTTCAATAATTGCTCATAAGTTATCTTAACGTTAACTTTGAAAATGTTTTAATTATATCTTTTTTTTTTGCTGCAACATAAAATCTGAGTTTCCTCATAGCTTCTGTTCCCACAACAGTGGTGTGTGTGTGTGTGTGTGTGTGTGTGTTACAGAGACCAGAAAATAAAAAAATCACACAACTGAGATGTCATAAAGCTTATAGTGTGACCCTAAGAATGAAATACTACTAATAGACATAAATATGCTATTGCTACTTCCTGTCCACTATTGTAGACGGTTCCTGGTTGGAAAGTCTAAAATGTTTTGTCGGTCTCCGATTTCCAGCAAATAGTGCCATCACACTAATAATAGTTAGAGTGGTTTGGTTTGATTTTGTTTGTTTGTTTGTTTTTGGGAGGTGTTTATAATTTACAACTATAAGCATTCAACCAGTTTAAGTAGTGTTTGGATGGATGTTTTTATCATTGATGTTTGTTTTAATTGAAATTTTCTCTTGGCGTTGTGTCCTTTTTGTGGTTTTGTTACCATGTACAGCACTTTGGTCACTTCGTGTGTGTAAAGTGCTTTATAAATAAAGCTTGATTGATTGATTGATTGATGGATGGATGGATGGATGGATGGATGGATGGATGGATGGATGGATGGATGGATGGATGGATGGATGGATGGATGGATGGATGTTGGAATGATGGATGGATGGATGGATGTTGGAATGATGGATGGATGGATGGATGGATGGATGGATGTTGGAATGATGGATGGATGGATGGATGGATGGATGGATGGATGGATGGATGGATGTTGGAATGATGGATGGATGGATGGATGGATGTTGGAATGATGGATGGATGGATGGATGGATGGAGCCTTTAACTCTCCAATATCAACATCGGAGAAAAAAACTATTAAAAATTCTTCATATTTTTCTTTTTTATGTTCACCTGAAGCAATACGGGTTATAATCACAAATGGGCAACAGTGTTTACCTTTATATGTAAACAACTCCACAGTTTGGGTTTTTTGTTTTCCAGCTTGTTAGTTATATTTAGGATGAGTCCATTCTTCAATAAGAGAAGAACCAAAGCAGCAAACAAGCCTAGAAACACACAAAGCTACAAAGCTTTTTCAGGATGCACAAACTCAAAGTTCATCTGACGTTTGATCTGGTGTGGTTCTGGTGTATGGATCTGTCTCCTATAAGACTGTGTGTCCACATCACCAGAAATCTACGCAGAAGCTGAATCAGGCAGCGAGGAAGAGGAGACAAAGCTTCATCCAGCTGAGAGCACGGATTTGATGAGTGAAATTGAAAAATGAAATGGCCTCCTAATCTAGCTGCCAAAAAAAGACAGGAGACCTCCAGGTCAGTCCCAGTTCACACACACTTGGTTGAAAAGATCCAGAGTAATGAAATTTGGTCGGCTAAAAAATGGAAGGGACCAAAACCCGCTCCAGTATTGTTAAACAAAACCCACTTTGGGAAATAAAAGATGATTTCATTTTCTGGCTCTGCTTCCGCCCGTCGACTCAGTGGAGATGAAAAGTGAAAGAGACACGAAGAACCTGGAATTGAAACAGAAGGGAGGTGAGAGAGGTGGTGAACCATAAATCACAGAGAGAAGCAAGAAAGATAAGAAAAAGACAAACAAGGCCAAACTGAAGGGAAGACAGATGAGTAGAGGAGTAAAAACTACAAGATAAAGCTGGAACACAAGATGACGGATGGCATTAATATTTATCTCCTGACAGAAAATCCAGTCGAGAAACGTAAGAAACAGCTGATCTTAAACATTAAAGCAACGTCCTACTGAATCCACACCAGTGCCTTAAGCCCGGGCCACGCTTGTTGTAGAAAAATGTCTTGTCGTTAACAGAATCGTGATAAAAAACGATGAATGTGAGGGTGATTTGCAGGTGTGGCGTCCAGTGTCACCAGTCAAATCCAGCCTCCAACACTGACCCAGTGTCAAAATATCTACGACTCCAATCTGCAATCGACCAATGAAAACACACCCAGGAAGTGACGCTAAAAACTAGTGACGTGTAGCATCATAGATATATATATTGCTAGATGCCTTACATGCGCTGATCGTCAATTGGACGAACGTCCCTACACGGTGGTCATCTTACTTCAGACAGCTGGCCCCTTTGGTAGCATTGGTGTCAATGGTGAATGTACTATTTAAACAACTCTAACTTGCTAAGTTTTCAACCAATTTTCAAACGGTTTAATTTGTTATAAACGCCAGAGATGTGGCTGTGAAATATGACGGATTTGGCCCGTTAATTTAAAAATGTGCAAGTATGTCGTCTCACGCCTATGTGTTATAAGGTTTGTAATAATGCAACATGCTCGTAAATCCGTTAATATTTCATCGAGTTAAGAGTGTTTTTGTTTAAGCTTTTCACTCACCTTCCATCTGCTACCATTGAGAACGGAATGTAAGCTGTCTGAAGTAAGATGGCCGCCGTGTAGGAACGCTGTCAACTCCCAGTTAAGGCAGCTAGCAATATAATATATATGATATATATGAGTAGCATTAGCAACAATGAAGGGACACCCAGGAAGTGACGCGAAAAACTAGTGACAAGTAGCATTATGCTGCGTTCGAGTTACCTCGGAACTAGGAACTCGGAACTAGGAAAGACGTCACACCCGAGATAACAGCGTTCTGGTTACCGTAGTTGGAGAAGTTAGAATTCCAATATGGCAGCGCCCTCGAAAACTGCTGTTTAGGTAGCTCTCAACGAACACAGACGACTAATAAACAACACTTTTAGTTTGTTCAGCTTAGAGATGCAAGCGCTACATGTAACTTTTATTTTAAACACACTCTTAGATGTGTGTCTTGTAAAATAAATGCTTTTCAACCACAACTTACTGTTGTCGATACGGAGAGCTGCCATCTTGAATCACGATGTCGGAGTTCTGACTTTGCGGGGCGTTTTATTTGATTTTTCCTACTCGGAAGTCGGGATTTCCGAGTTCCGAGGACAAATTGAACGCACCCAGGAAGTGACGCGAAAAACTAGTGACGAGTAGCATTAGCAACAATGAAGACACACCCAGGAAGTGACGCGAAAAACTAGTGACGAGTAGCATTAGCAACAATAAAGACACACCCAGGAAGTTACGCAAAAAACTAGTGGCGAGTAGCATTAGCAACAATGAAGACACACGTGAGAACATGTGGACCACTCCTTTTTAGAGTTCGGTTCAGAGTCTAACAAAAACGCGGGCCCTTTTTTCTCCTTTCATCGTTGTTGCCTCGGGGATCTGTCTGATTTTAGTGAAGTTCGCTCGTGACGTTAGTGTGTCCTGCTAGAGCGAGCAGTTGTGCAGTTTGGCTAACTGAAATCTTGGGCCGTACAGCGTACCACCTTTATAGAGTCCACACCGTGTGACATGAAGCTGGATAAACACCGGGCTTTAGTTAACCTACAGCACACACTTAAAGGAACACTTGGCAGTTTTGGCTTGTTTTTAGCACCCCCTAGTGTTCGTTAGCTAAAGCAAAAGTGAAACTTATCTCCTGGCTGTGCGTTGGTCTTTTTAACACCTTAATCTAACAGCTGAAACGTCTCCTCAGCCTTCATTAGTGTCTACAGGAGCGGTTCATCACTAAATCAACCAAATCAGCTGTGTTCACGATGCATGATACTGGCTCAAGAACATGATTTTAAGTTGCACAGTATGGCTTTAACTAACCCTAACAAGTCTTTCAAACTCATTTCAGCCATATTAATGCTCTGACCTGATAATAACCAGACCTCTAACACATCGTCATCATTCTGTTTCACATAATAAACCATCTAAAGCCGACAGACTCACTGATAAAATCACATCTGACACCTTTATTAGGACAGGAACAGATAGGCTTTGCTCCCAGGATCTCAGTGCAAATGCAAACAGATGTCACACAAACAAGCACAAACACAATTAGAACAAAACAAGGTCATTATTTGTGTTGACCCTCTGTGCATGACTGAATGACTCATTTCTACTGGCTGCAAAGGGATAAGTCACAGGACATCAGCATGCCCAAAAATTCAATTCAACTCATGTAAACAACGCTAAACAAACACGAGCCGGGGGCAGTTTTCAGCATGGGTCACCCAAGTTTACTCAAGTTTACCCTGATTACCAAAGATCTGAGCCTCAAGAACAGGAAACACGATGATTACAACTCAGACAATCTTCACGCCACAAACATTCATCTCTAATTCTTAAGTTAATGAGGTCCTTCCCTGAGAAACCATGTTTTAATAATAATAATAATAATAATAATAATAATAATAATAATAAATTTTATTTGTAATGCACTTTACATTTCACTGAAATCTCAAAGTGCTACAACATAATTGAAGTCATCTAAAAACCCAAGCAAACATTAATACATAGCAAACATTAATACATACAATACTAAACAAGTTAAAAACATTTAAAACATTTAAAACAAGTTAAACATCGACAGTATGAAATAATTTAAAAGGCCTGTTTGAATAAAAATGTTTTTAGCTGTTTTTTAAAACACTCCACACTCTGTGTAGCTCTCAGAGGTTCTGGGAGCACGTTCCACAAACGTGGAGCTGCAGCTTGAAAGGCCCGATCTCCCATGGTGTGAAGTTTGGTCCTGGGCTGTTGAAGGTATTGAGAGTTGCTGGAGCGGAGATTTCTTGAAGTGATGCGTGGAGTAAGGAGCTCTTTAAGATAGACCGGAGCATTTCCATGGATACACTGATGAGTAAGGAGGCAGAGTTTATACTGAATTCTGTAAGGGATTGGTAACCAGTGGAGAGACTTAAGAACCGGTGTGATATGGTCATACTTGTGACCCCTTGTCAGAATCCTGGCAGCACAGTTCTGGATATGCTGAAGCTTCTGCAGGCATTCACCAGAGATCCCAACAAGGAGGGCATTACAGTAATCCAGCCTGGATGAAACAAAGGCATGGATCAGCCTTTCAGCATCAGGTTGGGAGAGAAAGGGTCGAAGTTTTGCTATATTTTTGAGGTGGAAAAAGGAGACTTTAGAAAGGTGACGAACATGGTTTTCAAATGATAAATGTTGGTCAAGTTTGACACCAAGGTTTGTGACAGATGGAGAAAGACTGATGGTCTTGCCTAACATAGAGATATCACTGAGGTTGGATGACTTGATCTTGTGGGGAGTACCAATGAGTAGAACCTCTGTTTTGCTGCTGTTTAATTGGAGGAAGTTATCAGACATCCATGCCTTTGTTTCCTCCAGGCATGCACTGAGAGCAGATGGTGTGGCTGAAGAGGTAGTGGGATCAATTTTGAGATATAGCTGTGTGTCATCAGCATAAGAATGGAATGATATCCCAAATTTCCTGAAAATGCAACCTAGTGGGAGCATGTATATAGTAAAAAGGACTGGACCAAGAACTGGACCAAGAACTGTGTAAAACAAATGTTTTACTCATTGTTTTTGAGTGTTTCCTGCAGGCTGAACATGAAAATCGTCTCCTCCACCTATCTCCTGCATCAGCTTCTGATAGAAAATAGACTCTAGGTGAAACTCTAGGATTAGAAAATCCTGACAGATCTACGTCACACTGTCACTGAACATTCATGGACTCACCCATCTGGACTCACGACGGGGAAGGCTGTTGTTGGTTTAGCGTCCAGGAAACAGCAGAGAGCGTCTGGGCTAGTAGAAGCTAACCGTTAGCATTATGAGGCATTCATTCCTACTAGAGACCACTGCAAATATATTATAATGTAAGTGAAGGACCTCTTTAAATAAAGTATTTTTGTTCCAAAAAGCAGGAAAAACACAAATCACCATCAACATAAGTAGATGATTTAAGCTACGTTTACTCATCGTCAAGCTGCAGAAACTCAAAAACTCAAGATGCTAAAAAGTGTTTAATCATTTTTAACAGGGAATAAAAACTAAAGTGTGACAGCGTGTCACGCATCTGAACACGTTGTGTCTTTATAACTTATTTAAACAGTTTGCTCTCCTGCCAGTCACTTCCTATAAGATACAAGGACGTGATTTATTAGATTAGCTAAAGACTGAATTCTGTTTTATGAACCGTTTCTGTGGATCAGGGTTGTTTTAGTCACTGCTGCTTCATGTAATCAAATTCTCCTTTTTTTATAGATCTGTGTATTAAATTAACATGTGTGCTGTCAATCTAAATCCATGAGATTTACTGAGGTTTTTTTAGGTTTCTTTAACACTTTTGAACGATGTCAGCAGTTTTTGCATCCCATGATTCTTTTATTCAGACGTAACCTGACCAGGAAGCACACATCTCTGCTCCTTTCACAAACACCAGTTATTTAGTATATTAAGAATAAGTGTGCGTGATTTTCTTATTTCATCTTAAACGTACGTGTCTACAATCCTGCTCTTTTACTTGCGACACGCACACAACTGCATGAAACAATGCATGCTCACAGAGCCGGCCCAAGGCATGCACATTAGGCAACTGCTTGGGGCCCCCACACCACCAGGGCCCCCCGAAAGCACCAGGATGTCAGTGAAAAAAACATTTTCAATAACTTTATATAATGCCAACTAAATATTACACACATAAAAAATATTTATTATTGCCAGCACACATAGGTGGGCCCCATATGGAATCTATATCGGCAAGCCGTATGGGTTCCACCAGGGTTTGTCTGCAGTTTCCATGGTGGCCCCACAGGGGGTTGCCCGTGTTTGAGTCAAACCCTCTGAAAACCCATGTGGGGCCATTAAAATTCATGTGGGCAAAAATCTTTCTGGGCTAACCCCCATGGGACCACTGAATAAACTGTGGACAAACCCTCGTGGGACCCATACGGCTTGCCCATATAGTTTAGTTGAGTTTATTTAAGGATCCCCATTAGTCTTCACCATAGTGAAGACTATTCCTCCTGGGGTCCGCTCCATTCAAAAAATAAAAACATAAACATTATTACATATACAGTGTAATAACATATATTACCATATAGATTCCATATGGGGTCCACCTATGTGTGGTTTTATTTTGTAGTGATTGCACGTTTTACATATCTGTTCCAAATTTTAACTAAGATAGTAAAGTTAACTGTGTCCTTGGGCAAGACACTTAACCCGCCTTGCCTGCTGGTGGTGGTCAGAGGGACCGGTGGCGCCAGTGTACGGCAGGCCTCGCCTCTGTCAGCGCACCCCAGGGCAGCTGTGGCTACACTGTAGCTCATCCCCACCAGCGTGTGAGTGTGTGTGTGAATGGGTGGATGACTGATTGTGTTGTGAAGCGCCTTGGGGGGTTGTAGAACCCTAAGAAGGTGCTTTACAAATACAGACCATTTACCATTTTACCATTTAACTTGTTTACTGTGGATTCATTGTTTGTGTAAACTTGGAGTGATAAGTCATCTGGTGCTGACTTGGTGGTATGGGGTGCCCCATAGGAAAATCTGCTTAGGGCCCCACAAAAGCGTGGGCCGGCCCTGCATGCTTAGCAAAAAAGCAGGCAAGTTTTCTAAATTCCTGCATTTATTTACTTTCTAATCGGGTATTTTTATTTACCTTTTTGTGCTTTCAAACTTTCCATTAGAGCTTTTTATTGCCTGAGTTTGTTTTTTATTCATGTCAGAGCCGCCTAAAGTCTGAATGTTAAACAAACGCCACATTAATAAGTGATGGTACAAGCTGCACTCGGCTCTGTGGTTAGCATAAACGTGCATGCATTTAACGAGATAATACATCAAGGGAATGTTTAGCAGATGGAAATGTCTGGAATAATTAAATGTTCACACGGTTTGTGGAATCAAACACAAAACCGCAGATCTGGGAAAGAAACAAATGAGCGTGCTGGATGTTCTCTCTCAGCGGTAGAATTTTGTTTTGTTTTTGGCAAATCTTGTTCTGATGACACAACAAATGCAATCCAAGCATTAAAACATTGTAAAACTTTTTAAAGCAAGTTTCGTGATTTCAAATGCATTTATGTCAGCGGTGTGAATGAATGGTGATTTGTGGGGTTCAGTGATCTAAATCCATCGTGGATGACAACGTCTCAGTCAAAAGAACTAAACGGTTTCCTGCTACCAAAGAGGAATGAACAGGAAAATCTCTTGGTTTTTGATTTCGATTCACATCAATTGAAAAAGACATTTTAATAAAACTCTGATTAAGATGTTTCATCACTGCAAGGATCTGAAAAATCCATTTGAGAGCTGTTGTGATGAGAGAGAACAAATAATCACATCTCCCTCCTCTAGCTGAGGGTTGAAGACCACGTTCACTGAGAAACTGTTTTAACTTGTTATTTTTTTTTAAATGGTCACTGAGTTTAACATGCAGGCTAAATGTGAAAATAGCCTTCTACAACTTAGCCGCTGGTAGAGAATAGATGAAGAAACGCTCAGATTAGAAAATCCTGACAGATCTACGTCACACTGTCACTTAACATTCATGGACTCACCCATCTTGACTCACGACGGGGAAGGCTGTTGTTGGTTTAGCGTCCAGGAAACAGCAGAGAACGTCTGGGCTAGTAGAAGCTAACCGTTAGCATTAGCAACTCCACCACACAGCAGAACTCCTCCAGGCTTGTGTTATTTGTGGAGATAAAACATCAACGTTGCAGAGCAAACAGAGTCAGTGGTAGAGTCGTGTTGCTGTTAGCCAATCAGAGGAGAGATGTCCACATATCAGGAAGTAAGACTCCACATCCTGCTGTTTTCTGCTCCCCTCTGCTCTGGATCACTTCTAGTTCCTGATGCAGGAGCACCAGAGGCTCATTTATACTATAGACCACTGCAAATGTATTGTATGTAAAAAACAAGTGAACTTGGTCTTTAAAACCTCCTCTACTGAAGTTTTGATTCAACCTGGGAACTCATGGCTTGTATAAATACCAGATGCCCAAATCAACTAATTACCCTCTTTAACTTATGAACTCAGTAGTTGGACCCTAAAAACAGCTCTGGCTTCATTTAAAGCATCTTTCTGATATGAGCATGAGGTTATCGTTGGATCTGAGCATCTAGAGCTCTAACTCAGACCAGCAGCACACCCAACCCCAGCCTGCCTCTGGCTGGAATCAACATAACGTATTGCAGCAGACAGCTCCGTGTTCACGCTGAGTGAAAGGCTCAGCTGTGTTATATGGAGAGGGGGAAAGGTCTAAGAGAGGCTAGATGAGGTGAGGAAGAGGTGCCACCTGTTGCTGCAGCGGCAGGTGAGACATAAACTAGGATGTTTGATCTAAAACTCAGGATGGAGACAAACAAGACACCTGTGTCACCGGCTGGTCCAGGTCGGTGCTCGTTAAAGGTCAGGGGTCAGAAACGAACTCTGAGGAACTTTCTCATGGCTGTTTCGTTAAATTAGAAACTTTTATACGGAAATAGTTTTGAATGAGAGGTTTTTGTAACAAGGCTACAAAAGTGCTTGATAGGTTTAAATATGCTACAAACCATTTAGACTGTAAATGTAATCAGGAGTAGTCGATGTGACTGAGTAGAAGAATTAATCAACAAGAAAAGTTCCCCTCATCAGCTCTTTTATAAACTGAAGTAGCTGTTTTACGGTGGTCGTGACGTTCCTGTCCTCGTCGGACATCTGAGCCTCCTTTCATTTCCTTTGGTTTCTTCTTTTCTCCCGTTACTTGTTCTTGTTTGAATCAATCATCTGAAGACAGACGATGCTGCACTCGGTTTACTTTGCTGAGCCTCCTTGGGGGGATTTAGTGATTGTGTTGAGGAGCTCTATAATGAAGTTTCACTCACATGTTAGTGACTTGATGGTGCTGCGGCAGGGGAACGGTGAACCTTATCCAGCTGTTAATAAACTACTGGAAACGGGTCGTGTTGCTGAAGTAAAGTTAAACCCTTGATAATCAAGAAATGGCTAAAATCTTGTAAGAAAACAACTAAATGATAGAGATGTTGTTAGACTTCCAGCTAAACCCAAAGAGATGAAGCACAAGACACATAAAAACTAATTTACACGTTAATGAGACAAGCTCAGAAAGATTACTACAGTCTAGGGTTGAGGGAGCGCGATGGTGGTGAGAATTCAGACTCACGTTATAAGACCGAGGTCTCGGTATGCTTATGGAATGATTGGAGGACCCAGGGAAGTGTGGCGGTTCGGTGAGGCCGACAACCGAATGGTCCAACGGTTGGTTTTGGGCCGAGCCGTGTTATTGGTGGAGGTTTTTAGACAAATAAGAGAAAACCACTTTTTAAAATCTCCACAGTATATTTATAGCTACACTATGTTAGAACGTTGTTAAGAGGCATGAAAAACGTTTTAAGTTAATTTGTTTTCCACATTTGCTGCTGCAGCTTCAACCCCAGAATGTCTAAAACTGGAGGTTTTGTTTCACAATAATAATTATTAGAGTTATTTTGGTGAAACCCTTTGCAGAAATCCACCCCAGTACCAGAGTTTCTGATAAAAACTCACACGCAAGGAAAGAATAGGAGAAATCCTACTTCATACATAACTTACAACATCACAGTAAATGGTGTAGTTTGTTGATATGTGACTAAAGGTACATTTCAAACACATTCATGTCACACAAATAAGAAAATAAATGAATGATCAGAGCTGTCAGGGTGATATTAATGATGTCTGATGGCTTCACATCCACATGTGAAGACAATATTTTATTATAAATCTCTTTTCAAACCCCTCAGAAGGTGAGTTTCCAGCATCACTTCATTAAAACCACCTCTGGCCTCCATGGCTGTTTGACGGCTGACTCAGCGATTTGAATAAAACACGTGGAGACTGAAGGACCTTCTGAAGGACACAGAGACATGCTCCAGTGCATCACGTGACCTCTCTCTCCTGTTAACTGAATCCTGTTCCCTCATAGGTCCATCTCAGCCTTTACTGGTTTGAGTCATGGAAATACACCAGTATAAAACATGGATCACTGTGAGGGATTATAACAAAACATGTTATTACAGTTTCACTTCATTTTAATTCTAATAAAGCTGCTGCTTATCAGAGCGCTAAGGTTAAAGGTTAAACTTTAAAATCAATCAATCAATCAAAATTTTATTATAAAGCGCCTTCCACTCCCATCACAGGAGGCCAAGGCGCTGAAGAACAACATAAAAACATGATAAAAAAATTAAAACAGTAAACGAGTATAAAACTATAAAAATGCATACATGCATATACATGCATATACATGCATAATACATGCATATACATGCATATACATAATGCATAAAACACATAAAAACAAGCAGCCTTCAAGCAAGGTCTGGAAACGCTTGACGATAAAAAATAAAAGTTAAGTAGTTCCTTATTTAATATAAAACCAGCGGTGAGGGTAAGATAAAACACTTTTAGCTTGTTGTCTTTTATTTTTAACTTTTCCAAACTAATTTTCTAGCTCACGACTCCTAGTGTTGCCATACTTAGAGAGTTTTAGACCCAACAAGCAACTCTTTTCAAAAAAGCAAGTAGCAATAAATCTAGCAACTTTTTCTGGAGTTTTTGAAGACTTTTGAGTTTTACTGAGTGTTATGGATGCAATTTTTGCCCATTGTTGACCTGTAGGATCGGGCCAGCAGCGGCGCCGTGCGTGTGCAATCAAGATGCATCAGGCTAACCTGCAGCGGGGCATGGGCGGGGCCTGCTGTGAACGCTCTGGGACAGGAGAAAAGCCTACGGCAACACGTCAGAGTCAAGATTTATTTTTCTTTCCTTTTTTTGGTCTGTTTAGTTTAAGTAGGATTTTATCCAGAGAATGTTGTGGGTAAAAATGTTTAATGTGATTCAAGCAAACCAAAACTATATATTTAACTCACTCCACCAGAGTGTGTATTTGGGGTCATTAAAGAACACCCAGATTATAATCTGTCTTTTATTACAACACCACACAGAGCCTAATTCTAACGCTTTAGTTCTGCTGGTTTCCTCCCGTGTTGCACTAAATCATTCATCAGCGAGCTACTGCACGCCACCGCGGAGCAACTGGAAGCTTTGTCTTTTCCGTTTGGGTCAGAGTGGAGCCTCCTGGTGAATAAGCTCTGCGTTTTAGAGCAAATCCTTACACAAGAGGGGAAAACGACCTCGGGCGTCTGGAAGGAAGGAAAGGCGATATTTATTCTTAAGCTGTTTCAGCTGAATGGAAACTGCAGCTTTCTCAGGTCATATGGAGTACTTCTCTCTGATCAATATCTCCATCTATAGGCATATAGAGGGTAATAAGAAACATCTCAGGTAAAGGAGATGTGCTGCAGGATGAGTCAAAGCTCTGTTGCATAAGTGCATTAGCAGACTGCAGCCTTGGGACGCCTCCGAGAGAACTCGGCTCCATTGTGGTCGGTAAGAGCTCGTCTGTGTCTGTCAGAGGAAGAGATGTTCTGTAAACACGCTAAAAACTCACGATCACTTTAGCCTCTAGACCAGTGGTTCCCAACCTTTTCTTCACAAGGACCCCTTTGCTTGAGCCAGGGCCCTCCAATCCCAACGCTTACCCCCACAAACACATCTAAAGTGATTAACTACAAGCTTTATACAAACATACTGAGTCTTGGTAGCACTGTTGGTTGTGTTATTGGGATTTTATAAATGTAATTTTTACACATATAATCTTTGTCAACTAGCAAACTCAGCACAGACAAAACTGTGGGGAGAACCACTGCTCTAGACTATTTCATCCTGACAGACCTGCAATTAAATACAAATAGAGACAAAAAAAAACCTTTTTATGAACTGAAAAAATTAGTTTTATTAACACAGAAGAGGATTAGGGTCACTGGAAAGTTTAGTGTGGGAAAGATGTGCATGCGTGTGTGACATCAATTTTAGCTTTGTTACTTATATTTTACTACCTTCCTTACGTGAGCGGTCTTTAGTGGGTGCAAAGTCAGTTTCGTTGTACACTGTGTGATGACAGTTATACAATCTTGAATCTTATATTTATATAAAGCACCAATTCACTACAAGAGTCATTTCAAGGTACTTTACAAAGTAAACTTTTCCAAACGAGGCAACAAGAAGATGCATTCCAGGGGTTGAGCCAATTAGCACAATGAACACATTTTTATATCCGTCCACGTCAAGTAACGCAGGAGCCAAACCAGCTGACAACAGTTATCTTGAGTCTGGATTTATCGAAACGACGATAGAACATCAAAATATTTTGTGTTCCACTTTAAACTCAAATGCACTCTAGCAGCAGAAAAAACAGCACTCAGGCAAGGCGGGTTAAGTGTCTTGCCCAAGGACACAACGACAGCAACAGACTGAGCGGGACGCGAACCTGCGACCTTCTGATTGCAAGGCAGCCACTTAACTCCTCTGCCACCATCGTCCAAATAATCTGCAACTCACAAATGAAATATTCCCAGAAAATAATCAACCCACAAACCAAAAGCACATCCTAACAGACGTGTGCTAATCTGTATTAGAGCTCAACATTTAACTCCACAAGGTGACGACCGGTCTGATAATCTCTCATCCTGGGATGTCAGTATAGATGACGCCTACAGTAAAAAAGAAACCTTTTCATAATTAATTGTTAATGAGCAGTAACCGCTGAGCAGGAGCAGGATTATTAGTCCTTCCTGTGCGGAGAACAAAGGACTAGTAATCCGTGCAGAGCTGGCTTTTATAAATCTCTCCGAGGGACTAAGAGGCTTTTCTAATTGACTGAAGAAATTATGCATGAGATGTAGAATGAGAGAATAATGGCCGAGACGGGACGCACAAGCAGGTGACAGACGTTCTCAGTTAACTCAGAGCCTGTGAGGTTTCCTCAAGAATAACTACAGCTAGTGACCATTAGTTAGCGTTAGCGTCAGCAGCCCCGCATCCCGCCATCTTTACTCTGCTGTAGTTGGTTTGTTTAAAGTCAGGCGGGGCGGGAGGGGGGGGCGAAGCTAACTGGTAACGCATCTTTGGACAAAGGAAGCATTAGATGGGATTAATCTGGATTAACGAGAAAAAGTTCTGATGGACAGGAAAAAATAATCATTAATAAAACTAGTCCATCCATCCTACACGCTCGCTGAAAAATAATAAATATAGAACAACACATTTCTATGGCATCTGACACCATTCACACCTGATTTGTGTTTTTATTAATTATAACTGGGTTCCAGAACCAAAACTAATAGACCAGATTTCAGAATAAAAGCAGAAATTAGTAAATGATCATATAAAACGTTCTTCTTATATTTGCTGAAATCATAAATGTGACCTTCGAGTAATACATCTGACACAATATGATCAAAAATGATTTAGAACTCCTGATTTTTCTAATAAATCAACGTACACCAGCAGCGTCTGAAAACTAACGAGTGTCCGTCACTTCAGTGGTTGTCATAGTAACAGAATTTCTTTGCTTCCAAGTTTGCATCCTTCAAGGTTGCCGAGCTTTCATCAAACTGCACACGAGACGTTTTATCAAAGAATCGTGAGATTCAAGATTCCAGCTCCTCTGGTATAAATGTTGTCATTTGTGTTAAGATGTTAAAGGAATACACTCTTCCTCTCACACTGATGAAGGACCCTGTTAGGCAAATAATGGGAAAAAAGCTAAATTTATGAGAGAAAAACTACTCAAATGGGAGAAAAGCTTTAGTTTGGACAGAACAAAGAGACACATTAGAAAGAGAAAAGAGTAAAAGATAAGAAAAGATAAAAGAGCAAAGAAAATAATGAACAAGTAAAGACAGAATACGCGAGTGTGAAATGAAAGAACCATACCAACGTGAAGAAAGCAAAAAGAACAAAGCAATGCAAGGATGTTGCATAAATAAAATTCACTCGGATAATTAAATCTGCTGTAGAAAACTGACTGACGTAAACTAACAGGTCAACTTTCCTGAAAGCCAATTTAAAAATAAACAAAGCAGCTCCTGATGGACACAGAGAAGAAGATCTAAAGGGAATCCACACAAAGGATGAGAGGGAAACTGAGGTGAGAGAGGGAGCGAGAGAGAGACAGAGAGAGAGAGAGAGAGAGAGACAGAGAGAGAGAGAGAGAGAGAGAGAGAGAGAAAGACAGAGAGAGAGACAGAGAGAGAGAGACAGAGAGAAAGACAGAGAGAGAGAGAGAGAGAGAGAGAGACAGAGAGAGAGAGAGAGAGAGAGAGAGAGAGAGAGAGAGAGAGAGAGAGAGACAGAGAGAGAGAGAGAGAGAGAGACCCTCGGGCGAGTGTTAAACTGACTTAATCAGAACAACTTAGTGACCTGGATAAATTCTGCTTGACTGGAGAACACGACTCTTACGACAAATCACCCCTTAGGATCACGATACACAGTGTGTGTGTGTGTGTGTGTGTGTGTGTGTGTGTGTGTGTGTGTGTGTGTGTGTGTGTGTGTGTGTGTGTGTGTGTGTGTGTTGTGTGTTTCACTGTAAAAACAGAGTGGTAAAGTGATGCATTTGATGCACCTTTAACTTTAAAATGATTTAGGATGAAAATTTATTTTCTTGGAAATAAGAATAAATATAACAATGGACCCTAAGAAGGGTAGTAATAATAATAATAATAATAATAATAATAATAATAATAATAATACATTTTATTAGTATAAGTATTTAATTATTAAGTCCTACACATGAAGTGTTTCACCCTTAAGCCCAGAGTAATGCAGAATGAAGTCACCATGTCCTCACGGTGAACACCACCTTCAGTGTAAAGTTTTGTTCTCTCTCTATTTTTCTCATCTGTTTTTAACTTCTGTAACTTTTACACTAAACTCAGTAACTTCTTATAAGATCTGGATCGCTCTGAAGCTGCAAAGTTCGTTTGATAAATGAACGTGCAAACATCTCCCAGGACTGAGGGAAGAAGAAAATGCTCCAGTTTTACCTAAACAAGTTTCTCCTCCCACATCCTTTTGCAAGAGGCACAAAAATCCATGCAAGAGCATACGCTTTCTTAATCTGCAACAGGAAAAATGAACAAAATCAGCAGTGACTTTGTTCTAATACATGCAGACATCTACTAGGATCAGGCATGAGATGAGTGGAATGAGTCTTTTTTGTCATGTGTTAAACATTTTAGTCCAAAAATGTCAAAAACTGGAGCTTAAGGAAAAGACAAGATTGTAAAGTCTGCAAAAAAAAGTCATCAATAAAAGCTGCACACCGGAACATTTCAGCAGATGACTTATTCATTTAGCACCAATACTGTCTGGATGGGTGTCTAATGCCTTTATAAAAATCCCTTTTAGTCATTTAAAGTGTTTCACGTTCAAAGACGCATGCACGCTCTGATCGTAGAAGCACGATGGCTGAACGGTGAAGAATAGAGGCGGTGAGGGATTCTGCATCTGCGGGTTTTGGAGAAGAGTTTAAATTTCAAGAGTAGGAGACCAACGGGCAGCGTTTCCTCTCAATATTGAATCGAGTTGATTTGCAGAGAAACGGGAGTTCTGAGGGAAGCTTTCTGGTGATGTAAGCCCACGTTAATGAGCTCTTAGAGGAGGATGCGGCATTTAGGATTCTGCAACATGTCGGTGACTTTGGGCAAAAGACGTCGAATGACTCAGTCGTTCAAAAACTGCAAAATGAGTGAAGCAAAGATAAAGAAAAGAAAAGAAATAAAGTGACCAGTGTTTACCAAACAGACGATTAGCACCTCTGTCTCTATCGCCACCTTTACGTGATTATGTGCTTTAATGGATCGATACACAATTATGTGTGCATGAGTGGGAGTCCATGAAAGCAGGAATGTGGCAGGAACGTCCTGCTCTTTGTGCCGGCCCGGTTCTGTTACAGGACTCCCCTTTGTCCCGCAGTAACAAGTGACAACAGCACAGACTGTCCGCTTCATCATCTAGAGGGAGATAAATCGGCCCGAGACAAACTAATAAAATGTTTGGACATCAATTACACGAGCTGACTCAGCTCGGTTTAGATAGAAGCATATGAAGAAACAAAAAAGTGTAATACATCTTTTTTATCTCACGCCCCGTGACTGAAAATTATTTTCCGACTCAGTCATCAAACTGTCAGTGACCTAACATATTACATATAACACAAGAATGTCCAATATTCAGTTACGCCCACGGTGATCTAATGCTCTGCTTGTTTAAAGGACTCCTTCCCATAAAAACGCTGTTTCTGTCTAGAAACATGATCGCCACTCTGAGTTTCACCTGCTGAGTTTGAAAATGTTCTCCCACCCCCATCGCCTCAATTCGCCAGAGCAAAGAAACAGACGGGACAACGATCGAGTCAGAAAAAAACAGTCTCTTCCACGTCACAGGGAAAATTAGTATTCATAGCCCTGCCCACATTGTCTTGTGACCACCCACGGGAAGGAGAGCGCATCTCAGCTAGTAGAAGCTAACCATTAGCAACTTCACGACATGGCGGAACACGCTCAGGCTTGAGTTATTTGAGGCGATAAAACATCAACGGTGCATTTTTTTTACCCAAGAAAGAACGAAGGCAGCAGAAGAGTCATGTGACGTCATTTTCTGTGGACAAAAAGCTCTGGCGCTCCTGTCTCTGGCGGTAGGCGTCAGTCAGAGGAGTGTGGGGGGAGGGGTGATTACGAGTCTTACTTAAAGTAACACCAGATAGTTTTTAACTTTAAGCTAGAGCTTTAACGTTGATCTCAGTGATTGTTGGGTTAGAAACTTGACCAGTTTCATATCTGACACCACTCTGAAGCCCTCTGCTGACCAAAAACCACACTAGATAGTTTTGTGGAGCGGGTAGGTGTCCTATAGGAGGATCTTTTGTGACATCAATGTTTATGTTTTTCGCATTGCATCATGGGACCTGGGTGGCAACAAACAGCGTATTTTGCCTATAATTCAATTGTTTGGCATGCTTGGAGGAGGATTTAGTGAAGCAGATGGATCATTCTAGCTGTGTGGTTGATCGTTTGGCCCGTGGGAGGCTTGATAAAAAGTTTTATTGGAATTTCCTCCGTAAAGGAGCGCAAAATATGAAATAGATGATTGCGGGTGACCCGACAGCAGCGGAGTTTGTGTGGCTCATTTGTTCATGGTAAGTGCTTGTAACTAAGTATTTGTTAATAAGAGAAGATGCTTTTTAAAATATTCATCTTTGTGTAGTTTTATATCCACGGAGTTGTTTAGTTTTCGCGTTCTGATTCAGGTGTCGCGATCGTTATAATAATAAATATAAGCTTTGCAGTCGCCGTGAGGATTTATCCACCCACAGGTGATGTGAATCATGCTGACTCTGCTCGCCGGCCGGTGCCGACTTCAGCACGACCACGGCTTTACCGAAGTCACGGCTTCCTGTTTTGCAGAATAGTTCAGCCAAACTTTCCTTGAAACACAATAATCGTAGACCTCCAGACGTTTGAAAGCCTTTAACTGTCCATGAGTGAAGGGTCCAGGGCTTTCTGTTGAATAGGAATAAACGTCTCCCCAGCAGCGTTGTGGAGAAAACACCGGCGAATCGGACCAACGTTTTCTGTCATCCCAGAGCTCAAACAGGCTTTAAATAACTTTATTTTTGTCTTCATTACAGATTTTAAGCTTCTCTCTAACCCTCCTCCTGTCTTTAGACCTTAAAGTGTTTATATTTTGGGGATTTCGCCCGTAAACTCGCGTGAAAGTGTACGTCGCGTATTGATAGCAGGCCGTCTTCTGTCACACAGACACTCGCGCATGCGCACAACGATGAAAAAATATGTCAACAAAGATCCTCCTATAGGGGGAGCTCTTTACTTGCTTTACGGCTGTTAGCTGTAAGGCTAGTGGTTAGCATTTTCAGTTCGTGCAATGGCCAATAAAAAACAAGAATAAGAAGTTTGCTTTTTCTGTTGGCATCATGGTGGAGCCTGGAAGTAAAAGTAACAGAGGAATGTCTTTGGAGGTGAAGCATAGAGCTAAAACCAGAGTGAACATTGGCGCGGCCTACGCTAGCTTGAGGGAGCTAAAGGAGGCTACAAAATCACGGACAGATGGTGACCTGGCTTTGTTGCTACTGGACTTGTAAGTAATAATATTTGTGTCCAACAGTGTGGATCTTTTTACTTCGTGGTTTATTTTAGTATTAGTTGGCTTGTGTTAGCATTAGCTCGTTGTTAGCTCTAGCTACAGCAGGGTTGTTCACGACAGTTGTAATTCCACTTTTAACCAGTAGGAGGAGTAGCAGGAAACTCCTCAGTGTTACTTTGATATTCATGACATACAAAGTCTCTAGCAGCAACACGACTCTTCCGCTGCCTTCGTTCGCTCTTCTTGTTTAGGCGCAGGAGAAGCAAAACCTGAAAACTAAATAAAGTTAGTTTAAAAGTAAATCAGAAGCTGGCTCTAATATTATTACAGTCCCAGTCTGTTTGGTCACGCTGGGAGAAATTACCCAGCATCCTCTTCTGAGTCACGAAGCCTAAATGTGTGACTTTAGCGTTTGCTTCTCTGTTTCCCAAGATAAGGAGGTGCTAAATGCTGCTAAGGTAATAAAAAGTATTTACTGAGGACGTGATTCAGTGGTTCTGTCTGATATTTATGTGCTGCAGAACAACACTGTGGGTAAACAAGTTCTTTTCTAAGCTGTGCAAGCCTAAAGTTCAGAGCCAGAGAATAGAAGAGTTCAATTACTCTCCTGCTGTGTAAATAGCAAGTTTAATGAAGTCTAACTGAGTTAAAGGTCCAACTTACTGTGGAAAAGTTAAAAATTTCCACCATTTATCAGCAAAACCCTGCAGTTCTTCTGTTTTATTAGAAAATGAGAATCATAACACCTTCTTAGCAAAGTTTAAACACAATTTGTCCTGCTCTAATGACAAGTTTTAAAGCCATTTTAAAGCTAAACTAGGAGTAGTCTGTGTCAACACTGTAGTTTTTTGAAACAGAAAATTCTTTTAACCATTTAAGAGATGCACATTTCTAAATAATGAGCATGCATAAACATATACTAACTGCCTCTGAGCTTCATTTATTTAAAACTCGTTCTGTAAAAATCCCAAATACTTCATTTTAAAGCCATACTCTGCAACTTTTTCATATTTTCAATCATGTTCTTGAGCCAGTTTGTGCTAAAATGAGCCTTAACAGGGTTAATGATGTCACTCAGACCCCCACCGCCCTCTGTGGCCAGAATACCACACTTGCAACTTCAGAGTGGCGGTCCGCTCCCTGTTGGACTTAGTAAAGTGGAGCTGACATGCCTGGTGCTGCAGTCTGCTTCCAGCATGTTTCCTGCATGTTTTAGATCATGAACACAGCTGATGTGTTTGATTTAGTGATGAACCGCTCCTGTAGACACTAATGAAGGCTGAGGAGACGTTTCAGCTGTTAGATTAAGGTGTTAGAAAGATGAACGCACAGCGAGGAGATAAGTTTACCTTTTGGTTTCACTAACGGACACTAGGGGGTGCTAAAAACAAGCCAAAACTGCCAAGTGTTCCTATATAAAAGTGATTAAGATGAGGATTTCTCTGATGAAGTAGACGTCTGAGTGTGAAAGTAGAGAAGATGATCAGCTTCTTCTCCAACTAAACAATCTGAGTGAAGAGTGGCTGTAAGCCCTCTCAGTCGGATTGCTAAAGTTCTACCAGGTGCAGATGGAAAAGGTGGGAGGAACAGAAGAGATGAGTAATTAAAAAGTGAAGAAAGGAGGACGTGAACAGGCTGAATCAGGACATTTTAACAAATGTTGTTTAATGTAGACGTGAATTATGAAACTTCATGCAGCTCTAGCGTCTTTCCCCGCCCACGAGGGCATAACTTTAGCTCTAAAGCCATTACGCCATATTCCTGTCTCTCCGTTTCACACACACACACACACACACACACACACACACACACGCACGCACACACACACACACACACACACACACGCACACACACGCACACGCACACACACGCACACACGCACAGAGCCATCTATACATTAACTAGAGCAGAGGTAATGTAAAACACTTAGAGAGGAGATTTCAGGTAAAATAAAAACAACAAGAGAAGCTAACATACTGGAATGATAAAAAAAATAACAAGGAAATAAAATCAAGTGTGCAAAGCAAAACCAAGAAAGCAAGAGGAGAAAACTGTTAATCTAATGCAGAGAATGAGGACCGTCATGGGGCTGGGAGTGCGTTTTTCACAGCAGGACCACCCGGACCACAGAGAATTGTAATTGGCACCATAGCAGCAGAAAGCAGCGGGGTTCCAGCTGCAGCAAACGCCTGCAAGTTCAACAACACGGGACAGAAACATAACAACACTTACTGCAAGCTCTCCTAAAGACCAGCAGCTTTACATCAATTCAGAACGGAGGTAATGAGGTTACGGCTCTCGGCCTCAAATGGGAAGAAGTGAAAATAATGCACACACGATTTGATGACGGCACACTTAAAAGGGACATATTATGAAGTTATTTGCACCAAATCCCTCTCACATAAAGCAGGTTTATGCTGAAAAGTTTCAGCACCTTCCAGAATGAGCCGTTTCAGGATTCTGTCACTTTAAAGAAAACAAGCTGCTGCTGGCCACGCCCACCTATCCCCTGATTGGCTGCTTTGAAGTGAGGAGCTCAGATATCTGGTAGAGGCTAGGAGTAGATCTGCTGCTCTTTCATTGTTGACTGAGGAGAGGGAGTTCTATGCTAATTTTCCTGATTGTGACATCACAAATGGGGACTTTTTGAAACGACTGGTTTTAGGCACATTTTTTAAAAAACAAACACAGGAAATTGATTAATGTTTTTTTTCACAATAGAAGTGTCTACAGAGGCAGTAGAGACCCACATGGCAGCACAAAAGGTGATTTTTTAATTAAATGTTTGATTTAAATTAAAATGACAAATCTGATATATTTTAAAAAGTATTTTTTTCCATATTCAGCACTGCAGTAGAAACGAGTTCCTCATGTTTTGACCCAGTCAGACTCTAATCATTACTGCCGATTCATCCAAGGAAACTAAAATCTAAACGTGGCACATCCGTCTTCAAAGACTTTTACAAAATAAAATACTGATTTGCATGTGTTATTAAATGTTTCTATATTTGTAATGATACTAAAAAGTCACGCTTAACTCCTCTGCCACCGTCACCCCACATAATCATGTGTTTGTTGGGATGCTTGTTACAAATTTATTCAGCTTCAGTGTGACCGTTTTTATTTTCTGAAATGCTCAACAGTTCAATCTAATTATGCAACAGTCTAGCAGCCATGTTAGGAATGTGTGTTTGACCCATTTGGACAAACCACCAGCAGAGATAAGACGGGTGGATGGGTTTGGTCGTGTAGCTGTGAGGCACATTTGTTTTGTTTTACACTGTAAAAAACAGAGATGAGGCTTTTAAAAATGACCTTTTCTGATTTACACCAACTCCTGACCGTAACGTGGGTTTTCAACCTACAGTTATCGACTTTTGTCCAAGTGAAGCCGCTAAATTTTCCAGTAAACGCACACATTCCCATTTTACAAACAAATGTTGAGGAAAACAAAGCCTGCAGCAGGTCACCTAATCCAGCCGTGATCACTTAAGTCAGGAAGATCTCCTCAGCACAGATCAACTCAGCTGTATTTACTCTCCTGTCCTCTCTCTCGCTGATGCTGCGTCTCCTGCTTTCAGCTCATCTTCCTGTTGCTTCCTTTTACTCCACAATCTGTCCCCTCGATCTGCCGAGCAACACGACCAGAGGAAAGCACGAGGAGTAATCAGGTCAGTAGCACTTATCTGCAGAGGCTGAATGAGGGATGACGGGGATGCTCAGGGCTTACACACACACACACACACACACACACACACACACACACACACACACACACACACACACAAGCTTCCTTAACTCTTCCCCTTCATCCCTCTGCTTGGCTTCTGTCACCTCGTGTTACGCTGACTTTCACTTTTTCATTCTTCGCAGCACTTAAGTGAATCTCTCTCCTCCTCCTCCTCCTGTCTTAGTTCTGACTCAATCACAGCCGACTCAGTGAGGAGTTTTCATCTTTTACCTCTTTGTTCCACGTTTTCACCTCCACACGCTCATTTCACCCAGATTTCCACACTTTTTTCCGACCACCACCTTCCCAAAGTTTCGGATTCCCCCACCTTCAGTCAATTAAAGCTTCTCCACTCACTCACAGCCCTCCACGGTGTCGTATTGATTTCCACTTACCTCCACGTAGAATGCAAACTGAAACGGTATTTTAGAGGTGGCGGTTAAAGAGCTCATCGCTCATGCCCCTCATTACTTCTAATCAGTAAAAACAAGCTTTTTTCCCTAAAACAACCTCCTAATGTAAAGAATTTAACTGAATTAGTGTTTTTGGGTCACTTCCTCGGTTTTACAATACAAACCTTTAAAATGTCAAACAGGGATTCTGTTTCTCTTCATTAGCTGACCTGAAATGGATCAATTAGCTTCTCCTAAATGTCGATAAATTAAAAAAATGAAGAAAATGTATCTAATAAATTGTTCTGGAACTTCATTCTTAGACTTCTGGGCTAAAATTAGTTTCTGCAGGGTGAGCCGGCTCATCCTTAGAGACAGAGTCAGGAGCTGGGACATCCGGGAGGAACCCGGAGTCATCCAAGGACACGCTGGAGGGATTATAACGCCAGGATCGGGGTCACACAGGTGGAGCTGGAGCTGCTTCCCCACAACTCAGACCCAGATAAGGCAGACAGACAAATTTTGTCATATTTTATGCTTACGCTGCCTGTCGAGTACAAAGATAGCTGTTTAAGTCAGCATTTATCTATCAGCGTAAAACAACATTTAAAATAGAGCTTTATTAAAGGAACACTTGGCAGGTTTGGCTTGTTTTTAGCACCCCCTAGTGTCCGTTAGTGAAACCAAAAGATAAACTTATCTCCTGGCTGTGCGTTGGTCTTTTTAACACCTTAATCTAACAGCTGAAACGTCTCCTCAGCCTTCATTAGTGTCTACAGGAGCGGTTCATCACTAAATCAAACACATCAGCTGTGTTCATGATCTAAAACATGCAGGAAACATGCTGGAAGCAGACTGCAGCACCAGGCATGTCAGCTCCACTTTACTAAGTCCAACAGGGACCGGACCGCCACTCTGAAGTTGCAAGTGTGGTATTCTGGCCACAGAGGGCAGTGGGGGTCTGAGTGACATCATTAACCCTGTAAAGGCTCATTTTAGCACAAACTGGCTCAAGAATATGATTTAAATATGAAAAAGTTGCACAGTATGGCTTTAACAACAATCCAGCCCATAATCATGAACTTTTACCCAAGCATTCCTCTGAACCGGTCCTGCAGACCGAGTGGGAACCTTCCCAACAGCTTTTGTCACAATGACAAGTGGCTAAAAAGCCCTGAAGACCTAAAACTGGCTCCAGTCCTCGTAGGGACAGACGGGGCCAACACCAACCAAAACAGATGTGAGGTGACAAGCCGACGACTTTAGAAACACGTTGAAGGTCAGACTGTTTGTCACGTTTGTTTGGATGAAAAAGTGCTCCAGGAAGAGCCTCGGCTCGGCAGAAAAACCCGATACCGCGATGAAACGGACCCAAACGCTGAATAATTCACACTCCAGCTGTGCTCGGCATTTCATTCGTGCATGTTTGGGTCCTACGCTGGCAGTTCACCCTCTTATCTCACCGCCTGGTACACACACACACACACACACGCACGCACACACACACACACACGCACACACACACACACACACACACACACACACAATAACCATGTCACCCCACCCCCACACAGTGTGTAGTAATAACAATGTGGGGCAATCAGATCAGCCAGATGTTTGCTGGCGCGTGGCGTGTGTGTGTGTGTGTGTGTGTGTGTGTGTGTGTGTGTGTGTGTGTGTGTGTGTGTGTGTGTGCGTGTGTGTGTGTGTGTGTGTGTGTGTGTGTGTGCGTGTGTGTGTGTGTGTGTGTGTATCTACTGTATTTCCATCCATGCAGGAGGAGAGCTGCAGCTATTCTTGTGTAACAGCCAGATAACGGTAAAACACACGTTACCCTGTGTGATGAACTCGTCACCCACTCAAACCCCGTCTCCTCGTCTCTTTTTCTACCTAATGAACATCGTTTCTTTGCTTTAACGCTGACGTTCGTCCGTCGCGTGACTTAATGGACCTCAGCATTAATGCACTGGTGTCCAGATGGCCCGGCTTGCTGTTCCCGCTCTGAAACTGGAGAACTGGGCTAAGCTTCCATTATACCGGCTTAAAAAACACACACTAATCACCCACCAGCACTCTGCACAACTGCTGCAGCTTTTAGAGGAAGCCACCAGGATCTGATTGTGTCTAATCTCAGTCCCAGTCTCCCTCTCAGAGAAACTCATTCACAACCCGCGTGTTTTTCCCCGACGTCTCTTTCATAAACAAGCTTTTTAAAAACAGATTCTTTAATGTTACGTGACCAAAACAACAAGGTGTTCCAGCTTTATGCCAACAATAGGTCTGTGTGGTCTTTATATGTACGAAAAGAAACTGGATGCAACGACCGGTGCAGCATCAGAACGAGTTAAAAATAAAGAAAAATTCATAAATGCAGCAAATTAAGACAAGAAGAAGCGTAATATGTAAGAATGCCTGTTAGAATACAGCCCACAGCTCTGATATTAACAGGAAAAGCAGCATTTATTCAGGATCAAATCTATATTTGTGTTGTTGAAGTGAAGCGTCAGCTCCGAGGCAGCCTCCTGATGCAGACAAGACTCTGAATCAGTTGATAAAAACATGTATTTTTGATAATTAACATCTGGGATGTAAAAGGCAGCGTGTGGACGTGCAGCACCCGGACCGTTTATAGGAGAGCACCTAACAGAGACTAAAGGTGTTGTTCCTCCTGCGAGTTTCTGACTCAGGCTAACTCTCTCTCCTCTCTGTGGCGTTCCTTGGGTGAATCGAGTCAGATTGATGCTCAAATACCAATCTGAGTCTGTCCAGCTCAGCGTTTTTCTGTGAGATTCAGTTTGAACTGACTTATCACAACTAGACATTGATTATTTCATCGTGTATGGGATGATTTTAGGCCCAAAACTTATTTGTACGGTTCTGCAGCAGGAAAAGCAAACACTTACCCACCCCTACTTCACACTGGAAGCATCGGCATCGCAGAACGACAGCGGAACGGTTTACTCGCAAGATCTCCTGCTTAGCCCTGTGTTAACTGCTGAAACTGACGTGTCTCAGAAGCGGTTTGCGGCAAAAATAGAACCCGAAGCTATCTTTAGCAGAGCGGCGTGCCGCTTCTGGGATGCACCTGAAAATTGACGTGCCTGATTTGAATCACCCTCACAGACTAGAATGGATTCTATTGGAAGCAGCGACGCTCCACGCCGCTGATCAACACTGGTTACTCACACGTTCAATGCTCATTATATCTGATTCTTATAGAGATTGCTTTATAGAGTCCACTCTAAAAAAACATCAAGTGTTTGAAGTCTTGTTAAAATGCAGTCAAGTTCTTAGATTTGAAATTAGAACGTGTCAGAAACCATGGGCTCTTGGCAGCCTGTCAGCAGCACACGTCAGCTAAAGTCTAGTTTATACTTCCCCGTCTGCGTCGGTACGGAGACACGCAACGCCATTATCCATGGTGGTCAACACCATCACCATTCCCCCTCAAAGACATAGAACGAGAGCCGAACATATCTAGTGACAGATTGAAGAATGTCTCATGGAAAAAGTTTTACGATATAAACGTTAGTACAACCATGGCTGAAGGAGAACAAAGATACGCAACAAACGTTTTATTTGTGTCTGGAAATGACAGAAAACGTGGGTTTAGAGGTGGTGACTGCATGGAGAGGTGAAGGAGAATGAGGGACACATTCATCAGTTAAAAAGTCTCTGAAATACATAAACACACCGTAAACAGTAACACGCTAGAGACGTGACTGCAATGATACAGGATACCCCAGAAACACGCTACGCCCTCTGCTGTCCTGGTGGAGAATTGCTTCACAACACTGACACAACAATGGAGAAGTAGGAAAGGAAAACGTCTCTGTCAGTACGTGTGTGTGTGTGTGTGTGTGTGTGTGCATCTGCAGGGCAACCCCAGGTCTCACGGCGTGTCTGTAATCTGGACTCACGATGGAGCTGCTGCATCCCACCAGGCAGCAGCATTCGGCTCCTTGCTCATGTCGGGTTTTATTAGACAGCTTTACTCATGAAACTGGTCAAATTAAGGAATTGCTTCTTAGTTAATGACCTTGTCAGCTGTGCATGAAAACGCCCCCAAGATAAGGTGTGTATGTATTCATCTGCATTCTAATAATCCTCCTGACGGGTTGCAGGTGTGTAAGAATACAGAAACAGACTAAAGAAGAAGCTCAAGTATAAATCAGAACTGGTGGTCAGCAATTTTAGAGAAACGACGCATTTAAAAAAGGTGAAGTGAAGCAATCTGAAAGGCAGAAATGTCTTTTTAATAAGAGAAATCCATCCTTCTCTGTGCGCCGTATCAGAATGTTCAGCTGAGAGAACATCTGCTCATTCTTTAGTCGTCCAGCTCTCAGACGTTTAATAGCCACTCTGCCGTCGCTCTCCTGACTCAGCAGTTTCACACCTCCCAGGCAAGATTTGCTAAAACGCATCAGGGCGCACGCGGGCGGTCACACTCACCCAAACGACAAGAGGTCGACACGCTGATAATAAACCCTGCTGGTGTCTATGGCTGCATCTCGTCTGTTAGAGGAGCGTTCACACCAGCCGGGAACAACCGTGATGCTCAAACAGACCTGAATCCGTTAGGTTGCTCTTACTTTAACGTTTTCAGATAGATTTTGTTTCTGAAACGTTGGTCAGATGTAATCAGCTGCTCTGACCCATCCCTGCAGACGGTTCGCCGCCGTGGCTGTCGGAGGAATGATTTACTGCTGCACGTCTGGAGCAGGAGGAGAGATTAAGCTGCCTCTCCGGTGAATCACTCGTCACAAAGTAGTTGCAGGAAAATATTTTTGCACTGCTGCAACTTTTTTACAACTACATAAAAAATGCCACATATATTTAAAGGGAGACTACGTAGTTTTGGCTTGTTTTTAGCACCCCCTAGTGTCCGTTAGTAGAACCAAAAGTGAAACTTCTCTCCTCGCTGTGCGTTGGTGTTTTTAACACCTTAATCTAACAGCTGAAACGTCTCCTCAGCCTTCATTAGTGTCTACAGGAGCGGTTCATCACTAAATCAAACACATCAGCTGTGTTCATGATCTAAAACATGCAGGAAACATGCTGGAAGCAGACTGCAGCACCAGGCATGTCAGCTCCACTTTACTAAGTCCAACAGGGACCGGACCACCACTCTGAAGTTGCAAGTGTGGTATTCTGACCACAGAGGGCGGTGGGGGTCTGAGTGACATTTCATTAACCCTGTAAAGGTCATTTTAGCACAAACTGGCTCAAGAACATGATTTAAACATAGGAAAAAGCTGCATAGTATGGCTTTAAGAAAAGAAAGAAAAATGCAGCCTGGAATATTTGGGACAAATTTTAGATTCTCAGCACATGAACTGTAAAAGATGCTGCTGGCATCTCAAAGGGTTTTGTTGCACAAACCTAACAGCAGAAAGGCTCCTGAAAATGAAAAACTGTCAGACTGATAATAAAGAACTTCCCCGAAGCCCGGCACACACCTCCTTAGAAACGGAGCTGGGATTCAGACCGCAGGTCTCTGGATTCACGGCTTAGTGGAGTCAAAATGTTGGATTTAAGAGGCTCTAACTGAATTACATTTATTCTTAATGCCAACACAAAAAACTGTTTTCTGCCTGCAGCCTTGTCTCATTTTCAACCTACAAAAATTCATGTTAAAACTCAGTCTGATGCTCTAAAACATCGTTTCTATCTTCCCACCTTTCTGGTGCAGTCGCTCAAAAGAACGTGAATTATTCCACATTTATTAGACCCTCTTGTTCTCATCTTCGTTGGTAAATCAAACAAGTTAAGTTCTCATAGGCTTAAAGTAAAAATAGCAAAACTTTACCATAATGTGGAAGTGATGAGCCTCTAGGGCCCGGTTCACACGGCAGGAGTTTTTTAATTGTTGGATGATTTTTTTTAAAACAAAAGAAACGACCACACGTGGCGATTAAAAAGATCACGGCTATAACAGTTTTGGTCCTACAGTGTGTGGTGAACGGCCACAAAGACACAAACCCATATCACAAAACATTCCCCGGTCAGGGAAATCTTACGAGGTCAAATGTGACTTTCGATAAAACAAACATGGAGGACGAACGTGTAGCGCACTTTTGTCGCCAAACATGTTTAAAGGTCAACTTTACTCCTATTCTAATCCATTTGTTGTCGTCTCTAGTGGAAATGAATGCTTTGTAAGCTGTACTCTGGGGAAAAAAAGCTCAAATGTTCCTGTTTCAGGAACTAGAAGTCAGCCGGAGGAGAAATAGCGTCTTATTTCCTGATATGCTAACATCTCCTCTGATTGGCTAACAGCAACACGACTCTACCACTGACTCTGTCTGCTCTGCAACGTTGATGTTTTATCTCCACCAATAACACAAGCCTGGAGGAGTTCTGCTGTGTGGTGGAGTTGATAATGCTAACGGTTAGCTTCTACTAGCCCAGACGTTCTCTGCTGTTTCCTGGACGCTAAACCAACAACAGCCTTCCCCGTCGTGAGTCAAGATGGGTGAGTCCATGAATGTTAAGTGACAGTGTGACGTAGATCTGTCAGGATTTTCTAATCCTAGAGTTTCACCTAGAGTCTATTTTCTATCAGAAGCTAATGCAGGAGATAGGTGGAGGAGACTATTTTCATGTTCAGCCTGCAGGAAAAACTCAGAGTGACCCATTAGAATCATAAATAATTATTAAAATATGAACTTGGTCTTTAATATCCTCTATTTATGATCAGTTCAGATCAAATCAGAGCACCACACACTGTAAGAATATCTGATGGGATTATTTTTAGAGCCATTACGGTGTCGGTACCGGATCTGCTCGAGTTGCTAGATCGCCTCAGGGTCCTGCGCCTGTTGATGACATCACTCTAGATGATTGGCTGAATGCAGGATTTATGGAAGTTATGGTTCAATGTTCGTAAAAGTTACGTTGACACTGAAGATTTTGATTGGTCCGGACAAATTTGCGGTTGTAGTCCTGTACATGTAGTCCAAAAATACATTTTTCAGGGAAAATATGTTTGAATAGCCAAAGGAAACGTAAAATAAAAGCAAATATATTAATTGTTAAACATAAACCCTCAGCAGCTGTGATTTTGATGAAATGGGGCAAAATAAAAATAAAAGAACTTTATTGAACAAATAACATTTTGACTGAATGAATGGATTTATTTACATAAGAACTAACAAAATATACAGAAGAATTCCACATGTATACAAATGGAAATAGCTGCTAATTATGTAAATAATACATTTTAAAACTTTCATATAAGAACTGTTGTGCTTGTTGCCACAGCCTGATGTTGGTTTTATGTATGCAAGTCATGAATAAACTTCGCATCATTTATACAAAATAAACGCAGCTTCTGGGTTCACTAACATCGCTAAAATAATTTATGAGGTGACTAAAATCATATGTGACCAAAATTTTCATCAGATTCAGTTTTGCACAACCATTACTAATAACGTAGCTTTGAATTCTGCTCCTGTGACTGAAAACAAAAGGTCCCCCCCCCAAAAAAATGTCTTCTTACTGATTCACAGAGAAGAACAAAACGATAGAAGAAAATGTTTTAAAGAGCTCTTCTGCAGCACTTGTTCATCTTTTCCCAGCATCAGTCCCACTGAGTGAGCGCGCTTCATTTTCCCGTCGTTAGCTTCCCGTCAGAAGAGGAATCCTTCATGCCTGCTTGTGTTTTACAGTCTCACCAAATAGTCTCATCCCAGAGAAGCGCTTAGTCAGCAGCGCTCCATGATGTCACTTTCATTTGTCCTTGTTGCAGCGAGACGCCGCAGCTGCTTCTAAGAGCGGACAGGCATCACAATACTCATCTCACAGACTGCTTAGTGGACTCATCAGTCATCCGGGAACTCTTCATCATAAACACCAACAAGGATAGGAGCCAGGAGTTTAGATATAAATCATTTAATATTCGGTTTTATGTCCGTAGAATGTTTTTATGACCTCTTAATGACAACGAGGGTCACGATCACCTGCTCTCAGGACGCCAACAGGACGTACACCTGATCCAGAACAGGGTCCATAAAAGCAAACGCTAAAATCAATGATTCCAGCTAAGTGTTTACTCGAAGGGAAACGTGTTTCCACCGTTCTACATGGCTGGAGACTGAGTGGCACCACAATAAAACTCCTGATGCTTCCGTTTTGTTGGTTTTCAATTAATAGCTTAGTGTGTTGTTTATTGAAACAGAGAAATAATAAGAGAAGGTAGCAGGAAAAGTTTTGTGACTGATTATAATCAGGAATAATAATTTAAAATCTGGTTAATCTGAAGTTTTTATTATTTGCAACGACTCAGAATCTCATCAGACTTCCTTTATTCCTGCTCAACATTAAGAACACATGAAAGTACCATTTATTCCCATTAGGCACAGATTTTCCACCCAGTCTGGAGGATTTATTCCTAAAGTCGTTTCTCTGTGTTTTCAACCCCAAAGCGAGGAATCGTAGTTTGCTGAATCATTTAGTAACAGCTCAGTAATATTCACAGCTGATTAGTGGTTATCTAACGATGTCTGATGATGCTTTCACAGCGCAGAGGAAAAACTGCCGCCTGCAAGCAACACCCAGAAAAGAGAATATTAAAATAAAACTTCATTATTTGCTGCATTTTGTTTATTTAAGTTGTCTGTTGGTTGAAAAAACGGTTTAAATGAGTAAAATGCAGAAATTGAAAGGCTAAATCTCTTTGATCATCATTTAAATACATATAATTTTCTATTTGAAAATTTTTTTCCCATCATTTCTACTGAAAACACTTCAGACTGGATGTTTTCTTCTCCTAGGAAACATCAGCCGATAAAAAGGCTTCGAGTGTTAAATAAACTCACAACAACGTGAAAAATTGTCGCTTTTACTTTACAACGGTGAGTTCATGAGTTCGCTGAACTCCAGCTGACCTGCTAAGCCCAGAAGCAGAGTAGCACCAACCTTAATCCCTTTACTGACTTGCACTATGTAACATTGATGACTTCAGTCTGTTACAGCAACACTGTTCAATTATTCAGCAAAAGCGACGTTTATTACCCTTTTTGTCAGAATTTTATGTTAGGGTTAAAAAAAGATGCAACTAAACATCAGCAGAAGCCGCATGCCTGCACAACAAGGTACAACATCATTTACTCAACACATATACACAGAGCTGGGCGATAAGGCCTCTAATCTATTCTCAGATATGATCTAAAGCATGTGCGGTACTGATGCATATTGAGATATATTCTTTTTTTTTCTTTTAATAATGTCAAAGTAGCTACGTTTACGTGGGCACAAGTAATCAGAATAAACGCCCTATCGGATCAAAAATTCGTCATGTAAACATGTCAATCGGAATATTCTGATTATATACGATTCGGCCTGATCCAAATTAAATTTCATTCCGATTGAGAGAGGTGGTTTTGTCCGATCATCAATTCGATTGGCGTCCATGTTCACAGCCATTCGGATCGTTGGGGTAAAATAATGCCCACTGCGCATGTGTGCAACTGCAGCGTGCCCTCTTTTCGCCTCTGCGCATGCTCAGTACAGATCAAAAACATGGCGGGCGGTAAACAGAAGTGATCTGTTGCCGACGCTATTTTTTACTGGAAATACTACGGGAGCTCAATATTACTGAACGTCTCGATGGCCGAACGGCTAAAATGCCGAGTTATACACTCAAGTGCATCTAAAGATGCAGGAAGCGGGAATTCACCGAAGTTAGAGAATAAGCAAATAAAATGCAGGGGAAAAGACGTGCGGACAAGATGGTGTTTGTTTACAATTTTTCTTCCGGGAAAGACAAGTCTGCGCATGCGCAATCTATGGTGCGTGCATCACGGCATGATCGGATCATTCCCGTTAGTGTCCATGTAAACAGAGATTTGGGATTTCCGATCAACCAAGATTTGAATCGGATTGGGGAAATTTGGCGCATGTAAACGTAGCTAGTGACTGCTTATGAACATTCTCACTTTCCAGATACATTACAGCAGAACAACTTCAAAAATGTTTAGAATGCCATTGAAAGAATATTTATTTTACAAAATGCATTTAAAAAATATTCAAATCTTTTTCTGAAATATTGCAACACAAAACTTCTCACAACTCAAAGATGAAGACATTTCAAATAAAATAGAAGCTAAATGTTACGAAGTTAAAAAATGTCTGCTTTCCTGGTTCATTATTTATACGTTTAATATCTACAAAAAATATTAACTGTAGTATCAAATAGTTTTGTTCTTACAGTGTATTCGAATCAATTTGAATTAGGGCTAAAATCAATATCACGGTATATCGAGGAGTTCACCTCGATAACGATAAATGGACCATAACTACATGTATGCGTAAAAATCAAAAGTTGTCCACTAGATGGGGCTGTCACGTGTATTACGTTGAGTCACGTTGTCATGTGACTCGAGGTGGTACAGCTTCTTAAAGGCAAATTAAAGTCTCCAACCTGCACACCTTTTCATTTTTTTCATTACCAAATTTATTGACATGGGAAAAATGATACCGATTAGAGTCAGAAATTTTGATAACGATAAATTTTCGATTTATCGTCCAGCCCTAAATCGAATCGTAACCTGTGTATCTAGATTCATATCGAATTGTTTATCACAGAGAGATGTGCAACCCTACCAAAAAGTCAAAGCCATGTGTGACCTACTTTTTATGTAAATTAGAAAGTTGAAAAAGACGAGAGAAAAACTTCAGATACGAGAAAGCCTTCCTTAACACGTCACTAGGGGGAGCCACGCCTCCTCAAACCTGCATGCCCAGCCAGCACACATAGGTGGGCCCCATATGGGATCTATATGGGCAAGCCATATGGGTCCCAACAGGGTATGTTTGCGGTTTCCTTGGTGGCCCCATGGGGGTTTGCCCGGAAATATTTTTGCCCACATAGATTTTAACGGGTCCTACATGAGTTTTCAGAGGGTTTGATTCAAACACCGGCAAACCCCTGTGGGGCCACCATGAAAACCACGGACAAACCCTGTTGGGACCCATTTGGCTTGCCCATATAGATCCCATATGGGGCCCACCAATGTGTGCTGGCTGGGTGTCTCCAGTGTCTGAGGCCTTCTGGGGAAACCAACCAATCAGCAAGCAGCTCATTATCATATTCATGTCCTGGCCCAGTGGGAGGGGTCAACGTCTCTTTTCACAGCAAGGCTGGTTTAGGGGGTTTAGAATGGCCTGTATCAGGGCTCCTGGGACAGATGAAAGCCTAAAGAACATTTCTGATGCTTTTAAGAGGCTCAAAGCTGTTTTAGATTGTTGATTAACTGCATTCTAGGACCTCTTTAAGATGCTCTGCTAAAAATATAAATATATTAAAGCAAAATATCAGCACAACATGAAACCAGTTAAACCAGTGCTGGAGCAACTGGATGTTGTCCAAACATGGCAGCACTGGAGATCACCCACCGATCAGAGCACCAACACTCAAATATCTCTAAAGGAAACTGTTCTTTACGTTTTTTCTCTGTTGACTTTACACACTGAAGTCCGTTGTGTCGGTTGTGTTTCTAAACCCTTTAGCTGTCCACTCTGACCGGGTAAAAACGCTAAATCATTGTAACAATTGGGATTTAGCAGCTTACGGCTTGTGCTGAATTCTTACTAAACCCAATAAATTAAATGGAAAAAGATGTCGCCTTGCAGGAGGATTTTAAATTGTTAGAGTGGCTCAGCGTCACTGTTGGGAATACTTTAGAAAGTGTGTTAATCTCCCAGAAAGCAGCTGCAGAAATGCAAATAAGACAACCTATAAATCCCCACATTAATACATAGATATGCTAATGCACACACACACGCACGCACACACACACACGCATGCACACGCACGCACACACACACACACACACACACACACACACACACACACACACACACACACACACACACACACACACACCGGATCTAATCAGGTCAATGGAAATGTCCATCATTTGACCGGAATCAGACAGGAAGAGGAAGAGGGGTTAAAGAGGAAAGTGGGATGAGGTCAGAGCCCGGGAGAAGATGGAGGGACGGAGAGATGGTATTAAAGAGTGAGCGATAGTTAAGTAACTATTAATGTGAGCAACCAAGAACAGGGTGATGAATTATTTAAATGCTGGCTTTATAATTTATGTTGATGGATGTTAATTCGTACCCGTCTTGCCGACTGCGCTCCTACGCACACATTTACACGGTCTCGAACACGCGGACCACAGCACAAACTCCATCTGTTGCCACAGAGGAGCGATCCATGCTTCAGCTTATTAGGACTTAGATGTTTGATGCTGTCACATTATTTATACATTAGACTTATTCTTGCATTCCTTTATGTTGTAATCTAAATGAAATGTGTTAGTTTTTATATTCAGGTTGTGTAACACTAGCTGTTAATCCTGCAATAATCTGTCAGGATGTTGTTTAGTAGCATTAGCTAAAGTTGTTCCTGACTCATTTCTTGTTTTGTTGTCAGATTCTATTTTGTTTTAGTTTCCTCCTCATCACTCAGCTTCCTTCCACGCTCCTGTATTTAGTAACCAGCCTTCCCAGTATTTATAGTCCCCAGTTTCCTTCCATCCAGCGTCAGATGCTACTTTTTACCTGATGTTTTCAGCTCCACCTTGGTTTTGTGCATTTCATTCGTCTCTACTCTGCACTTCGATCTGCTCAAAAGACACAATTGTTTGAATTGGAATTTTTAAATAATTCTGATAACATTGTGTAAATAAAAACAATAAAGTGTTTGGACCTTGCTTGGTCATCATGTAGATATAAAAGCAAACTTATTTCAGTTGTTCATCGTTCTTATGGTTATTGCTGCTCTTATGAAGGTCTATTTTTTTTGACTAACTGCTTTTAGAACACGGTTTAACGTGCTACAATACCAGGAATAATCATTATTTGCTTTGATAATAACTAACATGTGTTTTTATTAGGGGTGGGACTCGATTTAAAAAATTAATCTAATTAATTAGAGGCTTTGTAATGAATTAATCTTGATTAATCGCATTTTAATCGTTCAAGAAAATTTGCCTCAAAAGCAATTTTGTAATAAAAAATAATGAGGGAGAGGGTTAGGGTCATGAATGTAGATTTAGTTGTGCCTGGAGCACGTAAAAAGGTCTGCATGGACTTGTAGCCAAGATTCTGATGGTTTTTTAGTGCTGCAGCTTGATGATGTTCATTGATTTTAAGGGCATGTAATTTGCTGCTAAACTTGGGGGACCAAAGGGTTAAATGCGTTCATTTTTATTTTTCTGATTAATTAATCATGATTCACTCATTAAATTCCCACCCCTAGTTTTTAAATGAATAATTAGCTCCTCGTTAAAAAAGTAAAGTTAGTACTCAGTGTTCATAACAGCATCTGGTTGCTTAAATTCCATATTTGAAAAGGTGACTTGATTTTTAACTCCAGGAAAAGATTCTGACATGTAGAGAAAAATATTTGTGTTTTTAATCCTGAAAGTGTTTGTTTAGATTAAACTCTTTTAATTACTAAAGGCTCTAAACTCCCTGGATTTCTGAATGAATCCAGAAAGTTTGATCATCTCAGATTAAATGTTAGAACACGCTTGTCTGATAAACGTCTGACATCCTTTGCATTTAAACCGGAACTGATGGAAATCTGAATTTACACACTTGCATAAGCTTTTAAAACCGGTGCTTTACAGACTTGTGAATCCTTGAAAAGTTCATCTTTAGATTCCCTGAAGCAGAACAGATATTTCAGGTAAACCATTACATGCAACGGTTCTGTAAACCCATTTAACCCGCAGACTGTCAAAGTGGTGTAGGCTCCAGCTCAGCTCATTGACCTTTGGTGAAGTACCCCCCGCCACACACACACACATGTTCAACCACTCAGTGGGGCCTATTACCGGCCCATTATTGTGTTTCAATGGGCTGCTGTGATGCAAGCTAGCCTGCAGGCCCTTTAAAGACATGCACACAGTCCCAGTCTCCATCTCAGCTCATAAATAAGCTGCACTGACCAGCCAGCGTAGCACACATAAATATATACTTAGGACTAAACTACTCTCTGAAGGATTTTGCTGAAATGATTTAATTTTTCAACTTGACAGAATTTGAAAGCCCCCACGTGCCTCTAGAGCAGGTCAAACAGGGACAGACTAAAACTGTGATCCTGCACCAGATCAACATGTAATAAAAACGATATCAGCATAAAACATTCACTTTTAAAACAGCCCTGAGAAACTAGCAGCATCGCACACAAGATGCTAATTAGCCTGTAAAAGAGCTTGGGAGTCAATTTTGAGCCCTTTAAAAAGTGCTTGGTGCAAAAAGATTCAAACAACTGCAGTGATGCAATCTTCCACCAGAAATCAAAGTCAATATTTATCTTTTGTTCTGAGCAGCAAAAAAACAGAGAAGAAAGCTGATGTTTCTTTTGATTTCATCACCGACGTCTCCAAGGTCCAATTTTCTCTTTGTTACCACTGATCAAACACACACACACACACGCACACACGCACACACACACACACACACACACACACACACACAGTGTTCAGAATCCCAAACTGAAGGATAAACTCAACACAGGCTGCAGGATGGAGCAGCCAGTTAGCATCATTGCCCTGCAGGAGGAAGGTCCTGGGTTCGGAACTCTGCTGGAGTGTTTTTGTGTTTGTGTGTGGTTTCCATGAGTTAGACCACAGGTGTCAAACTCCAGTCCTCGAGGGCCGGCATCCTGCACCTCTTTGTTGTTTCCCTGTTCCAACACAGTTAATTCACCTGTGCAGCAGCTCATCAGGCTCTCCAGAATCCTGTTATTCACCTGCTGATTGAAATCAGGTGTGTTAAAGCAGGGAAACCTCTAAAACGTGCTGGATAGTGGCTCTCCAGGATCAGGGTTCCCTACCTCTGTTACACACACACACACACACACACACACACACACACACACACACACACACACACATTTACCCTTCTGACATGATTACCATCACTGTCACGTAACTAAACAGTTTCACAACATGACCACCCTCATCCTCTGAAACAGATGCACCAACGGAAACCAGATGGAAAAATATCAGTTGTTAATATCTGCCCAGTTTTATTTATCAATGCCGATATGTTAAAAAATGACTAACATCGGCCGATACCAATATTGATGCCGATATATTGTGCATCCCTAAAAGAAAACGATGCATATGAGCAGAAAATTACATATATAAACCAAAATAAGCCTCCAGACGGCTTCAGTCAACAAAGAACTGATGTAATTGAAACGGGCACCAAACCCATCCTCAGACTGAATAGAAACATGCAGACAAGAAACCAGAGCTTGATGGACACAGCAAAGGAACGATTACATCTATTAATAGAATTTCTTGGTTAATTATTCATCACATAAAACCAGAGACCGATGGAGGGGAGGTAGAATGCAGCGGGGAAAAGAAAATATCAGTTTAGGATGAAAAAAGAGTGAAGAGAGTAAGAAGGAGCGAGAGAAAAGTCGAAAAATCAAGAAAGAACTTTAGAGGAAAAGGAGAGATGGGGAAAAAACGATAATTGGACCATAGCGTGTGCCCCCCAGCCTGCGGTGTCAACCACCATTTGTGTCCTCTGTGCAGGGCAGCAGTTTGGTTCAGAGCAGAGAAGAAAAGATAAAACCACAGAAAATCTTCCCTCAGCAACACCGTAATAAATACAGATGTGGAATAAATGAGGAGGCGTTTTCTCAAGCCTGGCGCCTGAATAAGCAGCTGCTCCGCTCACCTTGGTGTCCAAGCTTATTAATACACAGCCTGGCTTTTGTGGAGACACAGCGGAGCACGAAGCACTGCTCCCATCGTTGAATAGATGGTGGGCGGTGAAACAACGCAACATGCAGTAGGCGTCGGGTCATGTGTCAGCAGTTCAGAAGGGATGTCTCATGAATTAAGTACAAAACTGTTAAAGTCTTATTTCACTTCAAATATTTTACTAAGCTCTGACTGGAGAGGTTTAACCAAATTTCCACAAGTGGGAATTAACACACCTGTTTTGACTCTCTTCTTTCCTTAAAGGGATTGTTACCATAGAAACCAGGTAATATTTGGTCTTGCACTCCGAGTTGCACGTAAACATTTTCTTCAGAAAGAAAATAGGCAAGAAAACAGTTGGGTCAGAAAAAGCCTCTTCTACGTCACAGGGAAAATCTGTATTCATGGCCCCGCCCACATTGGCTTGAGACCGCCCACGGGAAGGAGAAAGAAGAGTGTATTTCAGCCAGTAGAAGCTAACTATTAGCATTAGCAGCACCACAACATGGCGGAACACATTCAGACTTGTGTTATTTGTGGCGATAAAACATCAACGTTGTATTTTTTTATACAAGAAAGAGTGAATGGAGGCAGCGGAAGAGTGGAGTTGCCGTTAGCCAATCAGAGGTGAGATGTTTGCATATCATGAATATTGATGAGTAACCCCGACTTTCCACATGACGTGAAAGCAACGCGAAATGACCGCGAAACGTACTACGCGGCAATTAGCCGCCGTTATAGTGGACAGGGTTTTTTCCACCTGCAGCTATGTGTAACATTTTGGATGCATCCCAGAAGCGACGTGACGCTATCCCGCAGTTCAGATCTGGACAGACAGGAAGTCAAACATGAAGGCAGTGTGAAACATCCGGAAACTTCCAAAATAAAAGCCACGTGCAGTACGTCATTACCTGTGGAACCCCCATAACCGATGTAAACCAGAAAATAAACCTCAGACCTTTTTGGATACATGAAGCCGTCTTCCTCCTTACTTTTTATTGTGTGGACTTCTGAAATCACGCGTGGTGTTGCAATTCTCCCGTGATTTTGTGACCTCATGGGATCAATGGTGTGGAACGCTTTCGCTCACGTTTCACGTCACCTTGCGGGCAAAACGCTGCTATTTCATTACACGTCGCTTTCACAGCCGGTGGAAAGACTCCTAATCCTGTCTGACCCCTCCACTCCTCCAGCTAACTTCTACCCCATGAAACAGGAGCACCAGAGCTTTTATTCCTCAGAAAACGACGCACAAGGCATTCATTCTCACTAGCAGCAGATTTAATGAAAAAATGAGTGAATGAGAGCTTTAAGCAACTCGTTCTGAACAATCATTATAAACCTCTTTCTCAGCAGTCCAGATTCTTCAAACAAGAAATATGTGGGATTTGATCATATTTCAAGCAGCTGGAAGCCAGGAGGACTATTGAACTTGTAGATCTCTTTCATGCTAATCAATAAAAACAGAGACATGCCGGTATTACTTTGCAGAAAATGGCGCTCTGATGTCAGAAACCGCTGACAGCTCCTTTTCTACTGTTATCAGGGAAGGAGGAGGGGGGGGGGGGCTCATTGGGAAGAAAGGCAGTTGGATGAGTTTAAATGTTAAAAGACCAACAAAAGCATTTCTCTACCTTTGCTCCACTGATGGCTCCGTTTACGGTACGTCAGCGACTGGTTAAGCTAAACCAGACGAGCAGGGCAGGGTGTGATGCTGTATGGCCTGTATTTGACTTCCAGAGTCCTAGAACCCCCCAAAGCAGGATAAAAAACAGGATCACCCAGTCAACCCAAGGTGTTAAAAGCTTTCGAATAAAAAAAAGTCTTCAGTAGCTTTTTAAAAGTAGCAACAGGTGATGCCTGTCTAATATGGATTGGCAACGTGTCCCAAAGAGTAGGTGCTGCCACAGAGAAAGACCTGAAACCTCTTCTCTGTAGCCGCGCCCTATAGGGACGTTCAATGCATGCTGGTCAGCCGACCTCAGCACACGAGATGGAACATACGGCACGAGAAGCTCAGAAAGATAGACAGGTGCAAGGCCATTTAAGCATTTATAAGCTAGAACCAAAATCATAGCGTAAAGGAAGACGCTGTCATAGATGTCATTTTACGATAGAATTTCAGCCTCAGCTGCCGGTGTTTTACTGTAAAACCTACATTTTTACGGTGCATTTTCCAAACCTTACATCCTGAATCAGAACAACTCTAAACTTAAAAAAGCAGCAGAAACAAAACACGGTTTTACTTCTGAACATCCACTAAAGTAGAGACCGTTAGGATCAATAACAAGCGCTGCAGCGCTCCAGCGATGTGGAAACAAGTTTATCATAAAGAAAAGCAATTAAAGAGCTCCGTCATCCATCTCTAAGGGGCATTAAGCCCTGAAGTCCTGGTGCTCTGCACATAATCCTCTTGAGCCCTCGGTCCACTCGCCCATTTTTGTGGGAATTTTCCCCACAGCAGCGAGGACTTGAACTTTATTATGGATCCAGCTTTCATTGAACAAAATAACACGTTGGCAGTGAGTGATGCAGTCCAGCGCCCAGCAGCCAGGTGCTGCTGGTGATGAACTGTCCGCCTCCACCTGAACACCCTGCAGCATCACGACCTGATGAGCTGGGAAGTTTACAAACAGCGAAGGTAAATAAGGAACGCTCTCTCTCTCTCCTCCACGTCAAAGAGTGATTAGATTAGTGGTTCAGCACCACGGACAGCAGCCAGAGTCTAGGATTTTATCCTCAAAATCTTTTAAGGTCACATTTCGTTCTCACCAAAAGAAATAATAACAGCAAGAGGCGGCGATTTGTGACAAATGAGTCAGAAAGTGAAGTTAAAGTCAGAAGTTGAGTTTGTTCATTTCAGACCATTCCAGGTTTTGTGAAACTGAACCCATTTACAACTGGCATCATTTATTGTTACATCATTAAACACTTAATGTGGACGAGGCCCGTCCTCAGGACTGAATCACCACCAGGTTTGCATAATTAGTCTGGGAAACTTTTATTGTGATAAATTGAAGCTGCCAGTTTACAAGTCTGACCTGGTTAGACTTCAGCGTCTGGGGAAAAGTGGAACCTCTCACCAATTAACTGTTTTGATCCTCTGAGAATAACTTTATTACAGAAGCTTCATGATTAAAGCTAGAAATCTGGGTCACTAAACACCAACAGCCATGGAAAGTGTAGCACAACTCCTCAGGGTGACGGTTTAGCATTTTCAAAGTTCAAATGGAGTACAGCCGTGACCGAGCAGGTAGGGACTCACGTCGTCGGTGATGCTTCAGCAGCTGCACCTGGAAGCGGGTTAGTTGAGTTTTAGGAGAAATATTCCCGTTTGTTGTAAAAAATCTGCAATGATTCATTTGTAACTCGTCCAAATAAGTTAGAATGCTGTAAAAAAGCATGAAAATGTGCTCAGATGCAAATAGTTTGAGCCTCAACTAAGAATGAAAAGAGCCTAAACTTTCCATCAGTTTCAACTTTTTTATAAAACAAGCTGCCAATAAAATAGAACCCATGCTATGTAACTTTTTCATATTTTTTAATGATTTTCTTGAGCCAGTATGTGCTAAAATGACAATTTACAGGGTTAATGAAATGTCTCTCCGCTCCTCGTGAGCAGGATACCCCGTTTGCACCTTCAGCCTCTTCAGGCCGCTGACCTGAAGCCTCACTAAGTCACGCTTTACGGCAATCCATGTTTACACCTCAGAACAGACGAGCTACACCTGGTTAGCATTTACGTGTTTATCAAGGTGGAGCCTCAGAAGAGACAAAGATAACCTTAATTTTATGAAACTAAAATATTAAAAAGAACGTCCGACCTCAATAGGAGTCAAACAAGAGTCAACATGGGGAGTTTTCTGAATCAGAGACGTGTTTCCTGCATGTTTTAGATCATGAACACAGCTGATTTAGTGATGAACCGCTCCTGCAGACACTAATGAAGGCTGAGGAGACGTTTCAGCTGTTAGATTAAGGTGTTAAAAAGACCAACGCACAGCCAGGAGATACGTTTCACTTTTGCTTTCACTAACGGACACTAGGGGGTGCTAAAGCCAAAACTGCAAAGTTTGCCTTTTAAAAAGGTTTAAAAGCCCATGAGACCCAAATGGGACATGCGGTTCAGGAAATGAACGGCTATGTTTAGCTGAACAGCTGTTTGGTACTCTAATAGCTGTAATGTCACTAATGGCTACGTTTAAACGCGGTACCCCGACAGTCGTGCTTGAACGCCATCTGTGAGAGCAGCAGGAAGGAGACTGCAGGAAAAACCTGACGAATGAATGAATGAATGGTATTTTCTCCGCCTCAATAAAAATATGACAGAATGACATCTCGGTGTGTAAAGAGGGACTAAATTAGTAAAGAGGCTGTGTGTGATCTGTGGTTGTTAATTTGCTGCAGTGAGATGTGATTAGACAGCAGCACGTGCACCCCGGAGACACGAGGAAGGAGAGGCGGAGAACGAGTGGAGGAAAAGGTTAGTGTGAGCAACTGTCAGCAAATTCATCAAATTCAAATTTTATTTGTCACATACACAGTCATACACAGTATAATATGCAGTGAAATGCTTACACAACCGCCAATGACCTAAAAGAAAATAAAAAACTTGTACGTAAAATAAATAATCAATAAAAGGGAATTACTAAAGAAATAATTTACCTAGTAAAGTTAACTGTACAAGGCATAATAAAATATTGCGAAATATAAAAATATAAGGAGGGGGAGTATATATATATAACATTAAAAGTAACCGTAGTTGTGCAAATATGCATGAAGGATGACTAAATGAAAGTACCATGTGCATTTGCTAGATGTATAAATATTTAGTGCAAGTGTGTATGAATGTGTCCATGATGATGACCAGTCAGTGTTGTGAGTTTAAAAAGATGTTATTAGTCCTGTATGGAGATGTGATTGTGATTGTGATTGAGATTGAGAGACCTTATCGCCTGCGGGAAGAAACTCCTCCTCAGCAGACCATTAAACCATTTCTGCAGCTTTTCTCTTAAGTCAGATGCTGATAAACTGGGTTAGAACAAGGAGCACAATTCCAAACGTATGATTCCTGATTTTGTTTGTGAAACTTAAAATGCTGATTGAAGTCTCAGTCACACAAAAGTGGCTTTTTATTAAAAGCAACATGTGTCACAAACTATGAACTCAATGTTGCTAAGTGCTAATTCAAACCAACAACAGACAAGCTAAGTGGACGATTTAACATCCAGAATCATCAGATTTGAGTTCAATCAAAAGAAAAATGTATTCCATTCATTGTTGTTCTTTAGGATAAAGCAGGGGTGCCCAATCCTGGTCCTGGGGTGCCGGAATCCAGCATGATTCAGTGGTTGACTCATCTCTTCAGCAGCTCATCGGGCTCTGCAGAAGTCTGTTAATCACCTGCTGATTGAAATCAGGTGTTGAAAAGCAGGGAAACAACTAAAACATGCTGAATACCAGCCCTGCAGGACTAGGATTGGGCACCCAAGGGATAAAGATTGCAGGGTGTCCTACGGCCAGCGGGGAAAATTACCCAAAAACTGTTTCCTCACTACCACAGTGTTTGAATTTAACAAAAATAAAAAGACATTTGACAAAGCATTAGTCCTTATATGCTCCTAGTGCATTTTTTTGTGCAGACAGGTGTGTTTTGTGAATAATTTGGCTGTGCTTATGCAATTTATCTCACTTTTTCACATGATGTGTATTTTTGGGGGAATTATTAAAAATATTTTTAAAAATCCCTTACTCCATTTAATATAATGCTAAAGTTATTTTATAGTGTTTCTGCTCCTGTGTCATTTTCTGTGCCATTGACTCCCATATAAATCATGTTATTTCTAATAAGCATAAATATTAGAGTATTTTTTATTATTCTGTCTGGGTTCCCAGACCAGTCACACATTCAATGTTTAGTTTTTAACATTTTCCACTAGACTGCATATTTTCCCCATATGCAGCGGGGCAATGACTGAATCTGCATTCAAATAAAAAAAATATTTGTATGCCCATTTGTAACACTCCAAGGTGTTGAAAATTCACCGCCAAAACAAATCCTCTGGACATAACACAACAAATGCTAACATTTTTTCATTTGCCTACATTTCTGGTTTTGATCACAAACCTGGCAATAAAGGGGTTAAATCTCAGAAACACACATATTTTATTGTATTTTGTGGGGGCTGAAGCTAAGGATGAAATTCATGTAAAAATGGGACTTATGAAATATTACATGAGGAAGTTTTGTTTCAGCATTTTTTTGTGCACAAAGACTAAAATTGTGACTTTTTTAGAACACATGACATTACACAGAAACTACAAAGTGAGTATTTTTTATGCCCATTTGTGACACTCCAAGGTGTTGAAAATTCACCCCAAATTCTCTGGCCATAACACACACACAATTAGCAATTATTTTCATTTGTTTACATTTCTGGATTTGATCATAAACCTGGCAATAAAGGGGTTAAATCTCAGAAACACACAAATATTTTATTATATTTCGTGAGGGCTGAAGCTAAGGATGAAATTCATGTCAAAAAATTTGGAACTTATGAAACATTATCTAATATTTCTATAGGAAGTTTTGTTTCAGCATGTTTTGTGCACAAGGAGTAGAAACACTATAAAAACTAAAGGAAATGAGGGTTAAACACAATAAACCGCATGAGAAATGTAAATAAGGTCTGACAGAGCTCTTGTCTGATAAAAGCATCATTTATCGTCTCAACTTTCCAAATCCAAAAGTTGAACAGAAGCAGCAAAATAAAAAGTAGGTCCAGGAGAAGTAGGTCAGAGGGGCGAGGACTACAAAATACACCAAAGATAGGGACATCCTTCACACATCAGCGCCATCATCTTTGTCACCCAGCAGCAAGTGGTCCAGGAGGTTCTAGAAGCGCCCCGGCTGAGTTTAAGTGTTTAATTCTGTACCCAACCTGTCATTTCCTCTTCTAATAACCGTTGAATCTAAAGAAACAAACAGCCGTGGTTATTACAAGTTTAGGTGCATTTAACACAAGGACGTCTGTTTATTTGTCCATCTGTCCCCCGGTCTGGATGTGTTCTGTGCCGAGTGTGAGAACTGTGTGGTGTGCAGTGCAGCCTTGGGGGGGGGGGGGCTGCATTCAGAAAACCTCTATGGAGCCACAAAGCTGCATTCATCCAGCTGAATGGCTGTTTTCTACAACTAGGCACTAGTCATCCCAGCTCCATTGGAGCGCCTCTATGAGTTACCGCTCTCCCTGTCTTGGTATGCAGAGCCTGATCCAGCAAAAAAACCATCAGAAATGGTTGTTTTAACAGAGGCAAACATGTATCCCATCAGTGGGTTGATACATCAGCTTCAAAGGACGTATTACACATCCATCCCTGAATTCAAATCAAACATTAAAATAGCCAAAAATCTGGTTTTCGTGTTAATAGCAGCAGTTTAAACAGCTCAAAATGATTCCATTTAACTGAATTTAATAATTTAAGCTTTCAAAAAGAGCAGGAGTGTTTCTGGTGTCCTTTTGTCATCCAGACGGATGCAATTCTGATTATAAAAAGCTGCTAACAAAACAAATCAAGTAGCTACAGTTAGCCAACAAAGACGCGTCTCATTCAAATTCCACAAATGTCTCTTTCCAATTAACAGAGTGCTGGAGTCATGATTCCCTCCATTGACTTCCTGTCAGCAGAGTCCTTCTGCTTTCCTGCAGCACAGATCGGTGTAGAGTTTCGCCTAATCGGTCACTCGGAAAAGTCCAGACAGCTGTCAATCGATGGATTCGACCTTCAGGGGGGAGGAGGAGGATGTGGTCTGTAGCCTCGTCTCATATGCAAATGTTGGATTGTGCAAGTCGAGACTTGTTTTAGCTACATGGGTGGTCAGACCCTATTTAAAACTCCAATTTTACAAAAATCCTCCGAAATCAAAGCAGAAGAACTCCTGAAGAGCTCAGTGAGCCCGACTGGGTGATAATTAGTGATAAACACAAGCGACACCACTGTGCAGAAAATCTAAATGGGCATCTTTAGTGACTGAATACCCAAACCTCAGCCTCATCTGATGATTCCACATAAAAAACACCCAGAATCTGCAGATTGTTTCACTTAAGACTGGACCGTTTCATTAATAAAAAAGATGGTGACAGAGTAAAGCAGATGCATGTGAGAGAAAAGCAGCTGAGATGAACTCTGACCAAAACCATCACCAAGCCTAAATAAGAAAACCTGCAGCAAACAATAAAGAAAAAAGCAAAAGGGGAGCAGGAAATCAGCCTACAAGTGTCAGGCAGGGCTGCTTGGTGTTGTGCAGGGGAGGGGGGGGGATGATAGAGACCAAGAGAGAATAACTGAACTGTGGATTATTGGCTAATGGACTCTAACCCACCACCTCTCATTTGGAACCAATCACTGTCATTATGCTGCAACACAATATTGGCTGATAAATCACTGCTGGCTCTGTCTGCATCCTGGTCCTCCTGCATCCTTCTCCATGGTAACAGTTTATATTAGAAATGACTGCATTCATGAGATTCCCACCATGAGAGATGAAAAGTACAACAGATCATGATGCAAACCCGCCGTAAGGCTGACATGTTACAAACTAAAGCAGCAGGAAGTGATAAATGTATCAGTTCAGCAGATGGATCCGTGTCAGTCCCAAACATGTATAAAACGATCAGCTGGACGTCCCAGAATAACATGATAAACTCACCAACGCCGATTTTCTCGTCCTCTGTCGGCGTCCACATGATGTCCCGCTGGAGACAAGAGCGCAACCCCGACCAAGTGAGTCACCCGAGGGTCCGCTTCATGGATCTCACCCGGAGAGGAGGGAGAGACGGAGGGGGGAGCCAAAAGTTTGGGTGACGGGAGGAAAAACTACGATTTAAAAACGTTTATGTGTGGAAGTTAAAAACTAGGCGCGGCTGATCTTCTATCCCGTCGCGTTTGGGACGACGCACGGCGCGTAATGTTTGTCCATCTCTGATGGAGACGCCAGGCGTCACGGAGACTTCAGTCCAAACGGGCGCAGAGCTTCAGGAACCCGCGTGAGGCTACCGGGAGGAAAAGATGGAAAAAGCGCAGCTCCTGTTGTTTTTAAACCAACATGACGCAGATTTTCACTTTAGAGAAAAAACAAAACCAAGTTCGGTAGAAATCTCCCGCTCAATCATCCGAGTCCTCCTTCGTTCCTGCCACCTCTGGCTGATCTTGTCCCGCTGCGGGTGGGGTCCGGTCCGGGTCCGGGAGGTGTGGAGCCTCGTCTGGAGCAGGAGGCTCCGCTGTTTGTCCGCTGCGCTGCGCTGCGCTGCGCCACCTGACCGCTGAAGGCTCTGTCTGGATGACGCACTAAACTATCGCATCCAGCAGGGGATCCTTCATGATTTATGTGTGGGCAGAGGCGGCGTGGCGCGTCCGTTCCGACGCACGCGTAAAGGAAACGCAGGATTAGGGGCCACAGAGGCAGGCTGGGGCGCTTCCAGCACAACGTTTAATAAAAACATGGAAAACAATCACGTGTTACCTCACCAAGCTGTGTGTGTGAGCGCTAATAAACATCCTGCAGGTCAGAATGACTGCAGGTGGCTCTCAGGCGCAGCTTCCGCTGCACACGTTTGTAGAAGTGCGCCATCATGTGGATCCTCCTGGACAGCACACAGGGGAGGCGCACAAGCGTCCATGATCTCCAATAAAGGGACACTTTACTGATCATGTCTCATCAAAGCTGAGTTACTTTACGTGACAGCTCATATTTAATAAAACACACAGGAACATTTAGAAAGGGGTGTTAGATATTAATATTTCACTTGTAATTTCTATAAAAATCTGATATACTTAAAGGTTTTTTGACAGATTTGCCTTAATAATTTAATTTTAGGTTTTATAATTAGTTTTGTTGGATTAAAAAAAGAGAAAAAAATGCAGAAAACTCATTTAAACACATTTAAAGGTAAACTTTACCCGTCTTTATAAAGGTGTGAAAAAACACTTTTTAATGACTGTTTGCTCTGCAACGTTGATGTTTTATCTCCACCAATAACACAAGCCTGGAGGAGTTCTGCTGTGTGGTGGAGCTGCTAATGCTAACGGTTAGCTTCTACTAGCCCAGACGTTCTCTGCTGTTACCTGGATTCGTGATTTGGAATGGTAGGATGGCCAAGGAAGATCCCGACTTTCTCACCTCTGATTGGCTAGAAGGGGTCTATCTGACCATTTCTGTGTTTTTGCTGACATATCAGTTTGGCCTGCTACAGTCAGTTTTTATAGAACCTATGACTACGTCAACAAGTATAACTACCAGCTGTGTTGATTCACTTTTAAATCATTTCAACTGCAAAACTACTGAAGTCCTTGACACCATCGCACCCGAAAAGGTCAAACTTATCTCTGGCAAACAAAAAGCTCCTTGGAGGTTCACTGAATCAGTTACAAATCAGAAAAGAGAATGCAGGAAAGCTGAACGTAAATGGAGAAAAAGTAACCTACCAGGTCACTATGAGACCTTCAAGTTGCAGCTACGCATGCTTACAACTCTGAATTAGTCATTAGTGATAACATTAACAATTCCTGTGTTCTGTATACTGTCGAGAGGCTAACTAGTCTCCCAACACAGTCAGACCCTGATTACATATCCCAAATAAGTGTAATGAGTTTGCATCCTTTTTCAACGAGAAAATCATAAACATCAGATGAACCATTCATTCCTCCATGTCTACCAACACAACCAGACCACTGCTACAGCCACACAGCAACAATCTGGCTAGAATGCCAGCTTTCAGTGTGATTAGTGCTAAAACACCGGAGGACATAGCAAAAACCTTAAATTCATCCACTTGCTGTCTGGACAACCTGCCAACTAACTTCTTTAAAAAGGTTTTTAATTTGTTCAAAGCTGATGCACTGAAAATTGTTAATTGCTCCTTAATGTCAGGTATTTTTCCTAAATCCTTGAAAACTGCTGCTGTTAAGCCTCTTCTAAAGAAAAGAAAACTAGATCCCTTAGTGATGAATAACTACAGACCAATCTCTAATCTCCCTTTTATTAGGAAAATTATAGAGAAAGCAGTTTTGATCCAGCTGATAAACCATTTGGAAACAAACAACCTGCTAGATGGTTTTCAGTCAGGCTTTAGACAACACCACAGCACTGAGACTGCACTGATTAAGGTATTCAATTATATTCGTATATGGATTCAGGTAAAACATCTGTTCTGGTTATGCTCCATCTCAGTGCAGCTTTTGATACTGTGGACCACAACATCCTGCTTGATAGGCTCATTAACTGGGTGGGACTATCAGGCACAGTTCATAGTTGGTTCAGATCTTATCTCGAAGACAGGAGTTATATTGTTTCTATTGGTGATCATAAATCAAAGCAGATCACTATGACATGTGGGGTCCCCCAAGGCACAATTCTTGGACCACTGCTCTTCAGTTTCTACATGCTCCCCCTGGGTCAGGTCATACACAATAACAACATTACCTATCATAGTTATGCAGATGACACCCAGATCTACCTAGCTCTATCACCTAGTGACTGTGGTCCCGTAGACTCACTCTGTCAGTGTCTGGAGCAAGTTAATGACTGGATGCAGTCAAACTTCCTCCATTTAAACAAAGACAAGACTGAAGTTATTGTCTTTGGAGATCAGAAGGATAGGATGGAGGTTATTGCTCAACTTGGCTCCAGAGGAATAAAAACAAAGACTCAGATCAGAAATCTTGGTGTCATAATTGATTCAGACCTGAGCTTCACTGGTCACATTAAGGCCATAACTAGATCAGCGTTTTATCATCCTCATCAAATAGCAAGACTCAGAGGTCTCATGTCCAGACCAGACTAGAGAAACTCATTCATGCGTTCATCTCCAGCAGGCTGGACTACTGCAACGGTCTTCTGTCTGGTCTTCCCCAAAAAGCTGCTCATTCAGAATGCTGCTGCTAGAGTCTGAACCAGAACCAAGAGAACCGAGCACATCACTCCTGTTCTTAAATCTCTACACTGGTTACCAGTAAACTACAGAATCCATTTCCAAGTGCTTCTACTAGTTTATAAATCACTCAGTGGCATGGGGCCAAAATACATGTCAGATCTCCTTCCAGTATCTCCACCCAGCAGGACTCTGAGATCCTTAGGAAGCAGTCAGCTGGTAGAACCGGGTCAGAACCAGACAGGGTGAAGCTGCTTTTAGCTACTATGCTGCACACAGATGGAATCAGCTTCCTCGTGACCTCAAATCTGCCCCAACTCTAGTAACTTTCATGTATTCATCAGCCTTTGAGTGATTGTTTCTTATGCTGCACCTTCTGCACTGTATCTGCTCACCCTTTAACTTTGTCCTTTTCTTTTTAATTTATAAATCTAAATTGAATTTGTATGTATTTTAATTGTGCTGTCACATTGATTGTATTGTTCTTGCCATTCTTGCTAAATGGAAAGCACATTGAATTGCCTCTGTGTATGAAATGTGCTATAGAAATAAAGCTGCCTTGCCTATTTCATTTAGCAGCAAACCGTCTTCCCTCGCTAAGTGCAGACTCTCCTCCTGCCACCAACAGAGCAGCTGTTTTGGGGAGTTTTGTAAAGAAAATGCGAACTTAGTGCTATAATAACCATTTAGTTCTGTTTTGACACATTTATTTTCTGTTCCTTTTATAAAAAAAAACTGAAATACGTAAAATGTGAACTTATAATAAATCTTGTTGCATTTATCACACTGTTGGATTTACTTTATATCTGTTGGCTCTCAAGCATTGAGGTTAGCGGAGTACATATGTGTGCCTTACCTGGTATGAAATATAATAAAACTGCCCTATTTTGCCCAGCTGTGTGCAGCAGGTCTGCTTCTCTTCTAGAATAATGAAAACTGGTGAAAAATAGGTCTAAATCATAATCAGATTTGAATTAAATTTAGATTAAATGATACATATTTAAACAGATGATGAGAGATGTGTCCCAACAGCCTTAACCTATAAGACATAACATACCCTATAGCAGGGGTATTCAATTCTGGGCCTGGAGGGCCAGTATCCAGCACATTTTAGTTTTAACTCTGTTTCAACACACCTGATTTCAATCAGCAGGTGATCAACAGGCTTCTGCAGAGCCTGATGAGCTGCTGCACAGGTGATTCAACCACTGAATCGTGTGTTGGAGCAGAGAAACCACTAAAACGTGCTGGATACTGGCCCTCCAGGCCCGGAATTGAATACCCCTGCCCTATAGTAATAAGATAACCACAATTATTGACAGCCAACAGATATAAAGTCAATCCAACAGTGTGATTAATGCAACAAGATTTATTACAAGTTCACATTTGACGTTTTTCAGGTTCTTTTATAAAAGAAACTGAATCTGGTTTGTTGTAAAACAGGACAGAATGGTTATTATAGAGCTACGTTCACATTTCCTCACAAAACGCCTCAAGATCTGGATTCAGACAGAAAAACCCTGCAGCGAGGGAAGACGGGTTGCTGTTACATGAAATAGCCAATCGTAGGAGAGCCCTTCCAGCCAATCAGAGGCGAGAAAGGCGGGACCTTCCTTGTCCATCCTACGATTCCAAATCAAGCTTCCTGGACGCTAAACCAACAACAGCCTTCCCCGTCGTGAGTCAAGATGGGTGAGTCCATGAATGTTCAGTGACAGTGTGACGTAGATCTGTCAGGATTTTCTAATCCTAGAGTTTCACCTAGAGTCTATTTTCTATCAGAAGCTAATGCAGGAGATAGGTGGAGGAGACTATTTTCATGTTCAGCCTGCAGGAAACACTCAGAGTGACCCATTAGAATCAGAAATAACCATTAAATCATGGGTTTTCAGTAGTGTTGTAGTCAAGACCACACTACCCATGACCAAGACATTACCGAAATCAGAGAGAACCAAACCAAGGCCAAGAACATTAAAATATGATCTTGAGACTAAAACTCATCTTGAGGACTACAAAACTAGTTTTTAGCTAATTTGACCTTTAAATTTGACCTCCTTTGTTTCAGTTGTTGTGTCCAGGTAAGGACGACAAAGTTAACACCAATTAGGCAAACAAAACCGAGTCAGACTGTCACAGCAAGGACACCAGTAGGGACAGAGCAGGCTGGACTTCTAGAGGAAGCTGAGATCCATCAGTGTTTAGGTGAGATGTTCCACATCTTTCATAAATCTGGTAGATCGTTTCTGCCCAGCACTGAGAATCTCCACACCCGCCCAGTGCCTCTCCTCCTCAGCAGCTCTGGAGTAAGACAGAATCCAGCTCCTCAGGAGAGTTCTGGGGCCCAAACTTACGGCAGCGTAGAGCTGCCACCCACACAAAATAAAATTGGAGCGATATCACGTTATAACATCTTACTTTATTGTTCTAACAATATCCTTTTCACGTTTGTACAATATACTATCATGTTTGTACAATATACTATCGCGTTTGTACAATATACTATCACGTTTTTACAATATACTATCACGTTTGTACAATATACTATCACATTTGTACGATATACTATCACGTTTGTACAATATACTATCACGTTTGTACGTTTGTACAATATACTATCATGTTTGTACAATATACTATCATGTTTGTACAATATACTATCACGTTTTTACAATATACTATCACGTTTGTACAATATACTATCACGTTTGTACGTTTGTACAATATACTATCATGTTTGTACAATATACTATCATGTTTTAACAATACAATTATCACGTTTTTACAATATACTATCACGTTTGTACAAAATAATATTTATAATGTATTAATGTGATAGTATATTGTTAGAACGTGATAATATATTGTAAAAACATGATAGTATATTGTACAAATGTGATAGTATATTGTACAAACGTGATAGTATATTGTACAAACGTGATAGTATATTGTAAAAACGTGAAAGTATATTGTAAAAAACGTAAAAAGGATATTGTTAGAACAATAAAGTAAAGATGTTATAACGTGATATTGCTCCAATTTTATTTTGTGTGGGTGGCAGCTCTACGCTGCCGTACAAACGGCCAACTCAGGGATCTGAGGTTCAACCACCAGGCGCCAGCCACTTGGCTCCACACCAGACCTGTCTCTCTCATGGGTGTGATTCTCTACAGGTGTTTGAATCGCTCTTGGTCCGACCCCTCACCTGAAAACATGTTGCCATGGGACACCCTAATGGGCCGACTACCCAACCAACACAATTCCCAGGATCATGGAGGTCCTCAAACCCGTCCACCACGGTAAGGTGGCGATTCAGCGGAAGGGACTTTTTTTTTTTTTTTTTTTAGGGTTATATTTTTTGTTTGTTTTTTTTTTTTTAGTTTGGAGTTTTGTTTTTTTGTTTTTTTTTGGTTTTTTTTTTTGTTTGTGTTTTTTAGATTTTATAACCTTATTTATTTAGTCGTTTTTAAACGTTTTTTAGTGACTTCTCCTGAGTTAGTCTCTTGGGACCACGGTGGTCAGCCTTCTTCCTGCAGCTGATAGAGACGCATTTCTGAAACTCTCAAAAGAATCTGGAGCTTCGGTGGCAAGTGAAGCTCTTGGTTTAGCTGTGGATCACAGTGAAGACACCACCGCTGAAGAACTTCTCTACTCCTGCTGCCTTCGTCCTCTGGGCCGTTTTTGGTTCTTGGACTTTGTTTGACTCTTTGATCTATGTTGTTTATGGTGTTTGTTTGGTGATTGTCCCGCTCGCCCGTCTTGGCTTGTTTTTGGTGTTTTCCCACCCGCGCCCGCCCTTATGGGTTTAATCTCAAAAGTTACTAAAATTTAGACTTTATGCTGTTCTTCAATTTCTGCCATTTGAGCTTCAGTCCTTTTACGCTCATTCCAGATGAGACTTTTGTGTGTCTTCTATCTGGTGAGGTTGATTCAGGAGAACTGGATGGGGTTCTCCTGGAGGACAGGCTGGGAAAGCCATTTCTAGGACGCATAATAATTTTGGATGGGGTTTTACTGGGGGACATGCTGGGACGGCCAATTTGATCATGCTTAAGAATACTTGATGGGGTTCTCCTGGAGGACAGGCTGGGAAAGCCAATTCTAGGACGCATAATAATTTTGGATGGTGTTCTACTGGAGGGCATGCTGGAAAGGGTAGTTGCATCATATTTACTAAACGTCTTCTTTTTAGACAAAGGAAGCCCAAGTTCATCCGCCCATCTCAACGTTTTCCTCTCATTGGGCGATGAGGAATTCTCTGATGTTACAGATTCGGAATCTTCACTCTCTTCTAAATCTTCTCTGTTGTCTTTTTCAGAAGAGATAGAAACGTCTAAATCACCATCATCTGAAGCGCGTGCTTTACCTCTAATGCTTCCCAAAACTTTCTTTATGCTCAACAAATATTCAGGGTTGAAGCCACCGTACTTCAACTGTCCACACAAGTCTGTTTCATCATCGTCGTCTGAATCTGATGAGGTTTCTGCTTCATCTTGACTAAATTTATCATGTGAAACTAAATATTCAGCTTCAGTTTCCCCTGAACTTTCCTCTGAATCCAACAAATCTTCTGTGTCGTCTTTTTCAGAAGAGATAGAAACGTCTAAATCACCATCATCTGAAGCGCGTGCTTTACCTCTAATGCTTTCCAAAACTTTCTTTATGCTCAACAAATATTCAGGGTTGAAGCCACCGTACCTCAACTCAGAAACATCACAATCCTGTTCACCCAAGTCATCATCATCAGTTTCCTCTGAAGATCCCAACTCTTCAGCTTCATCTTCTGAGCTCTCCTGTGAAGCTAGCGCCCTTTGAGTCGTTTCATTGTCTTCATCAAAAGAAACAATCTCAAGTGTCTCGTCATCCTGATCAAACGTATTTGTTTCATCATCACTTTCGTCCAAAGCAAGTGACGTTTCTGCTTCATCATCAATAAATTCAACCTGTGAAACGAAATATTCGGCTTCCGTTTCCTCTGAACTGTCCTTTGAAACTAACAGATCTTTGCTATCTTCTTCATGAGAGATGGAAGGGTCATATTTGTTGCCTGAAGCTGATGCCATCTTAGCTTCAAGTTGTGCAAAAGCGTTTGTCATGTGCAACAAATATTCAGAGTAGAAATCTCCAGAATACGACTCAGAATCATCGTGCATGAACTTGTAATACTCGATTCCCTCTGACGTTAAAGTTCCATCTTCATCCTCATTGTCCAGTGAAGCTAAATGTTCTGCTTCATTTCCCCCTAAAATGTCCTTTGAAACTAACAAATCTTGGGCGTTTTCTTTAGAAGTGATGGAAGGGTCTTTATTCTTGCTTGATAACATCTTAGCTTCAATTTGTCTTAAAACGTTCGTCACATGCGACACATACTGAGAGTAGTACTCGTCAGAATACTCATCAGAATCATCGCATTCCTGTCCACACAAGTCTGACGCATCGTCTCCAGAACGGACAGATGTGGAATATTCACCCTCCTCTGAATTAAACCAAACTCCGGCTTCATTTTCACCTAAATTCTCTTGTGAAGAAGCCAGAGACGTTTCTGCTGTTTCAGAGACGATTCCTTCAAAAGAGGAGAATGGGAAAGAATCGTCTTCTTGATCGGACCAATTTGTGTCCCCATCGCTGCCGTTTGATGAAATCTCAGCTTGAATTTCTGCTAAATTTGTCGTTGAGAAACACAAAACCTGGTTTTTGCCTTCATCAAACGGCCACAGCTCAAGAACGTCTGCTGTTTCAAACATTTCTGCGTCGTTTTTCTCAGACGTTACAGAAATGCAATCAGAGCTGTTCTCTGAAGCTAACAATTTCTCTTCGTCCAAACCGAATTCCTCCCGTGAAGCCGTTTTAGGGACGCGTCCATCAGAGGACGATAACTGATTGTCCTCTGAGTCAAACAAACAAGCGTCTGAAGATTCAGACGTGTACCGGTATTCATAAATTCCCTCAGAGACCTCACAAAGTTTCTCATCTGGAAAAGCTGAAATGTGGGAATTATCTTTCCAGAGATTTTCGTTTAAAGCGACTGATGTTTTATCCAGATCTCTGATATTTCCATGTTTGAACGCGTCTGTAGTTTTACAGCTGAAATAATCTAAATCAACGACGTCCAACAGGGGGAAAAGAATCTTCACTCGTGTTTCTGAGTCGATAAGTGAACGTTGGTCATTTTTCTGGTCAAACGGTGTCTCTGTGGGGCCCTCTGCAGATTCAGAAACCTCCTCATAAGAAATAAAAGCTTTTATTTCTTTATCAGAGCCGGTTCTCATGTCAAATTCATCATCAGATTTTGAGTAAAAAAGATTGTCAAAATATTCATCTTCGTTTTCCTGTTTAACAAAGAAATAATCGTAGATTGTTTTAACTCCTTCAGTAACAAGAGTACCAAAGAGAAACTCTGCGACATCTGTTAAAAAAGCCATCTTCTTTCAGGACTGCCTCTCAAGTTCACGTCTGCTCTGGTCACAAACCGCTGTTGTAATGAACTGCCTTCTGTTGTTCCCTTATATAGCTACTGATGACGTGGCAACGTGACGTAATCAACTGCAACGTCGGAGGGGGAGGGGCGGTGGGGAGGGGGAGGGGCGTGCCAATGGAGTGCTACGTAGCAACGTGGCGGCCATCTTACTTCAGACAGCTGCCCCCTTTCGTAACATTGGTGTCAATGGTGCATGTACTATTTAAATAACTCTAACTTGCTCAATTTTCAACCGATTTTCAAACGGTTTGGTTTGTTATAAACGCCAGAGATGTGGCTGTGAAATATGACGGATTTGGCCCGTTCATTTAAAAATGTGCAAGTATGTCGTCTCAAGCCTATGTGTTGTAAGGTTTGTAATAATGCAACCCGCTTGTAAATCCGTTAATATTTAATGAGTTAAGAGTGTTTTTGTTTAAGTTGTTCCCTCACCTTCCATCTGCTACCATTGAGAGCGGAGCGTCTGTTGTCTGAAGCAAGATGGCCGCCGTTAAGCTACGCACTCGACTCCCGCTTTCGCCACCTTTATATACATGTCTATGCTGCCCACGGCGTCCAACGCTACTGACGCCCGCAACTATGGTTGCCCAGGCAACCCCACAAGTAAACAGCGTGGCGCTCAGGATAGATTTGTGCGCGCGCAGATGTCAGAGATAGGTGTCTGCAAGGATGCCTGATCAAAAAAACAGTAAACAATTAAATGGTCCCTGAAGCAGAACCTCCCGAATTTCTTCTGTTGTTTATTATTATTGTAACCCAGGTTCTTGGTGAGTTTTTCCTGAGTAAATGATAAATTATGAAGCCTCTGACTGAAAAGGACAAAGTTTGCTACTTTATACATCTCTGATGTGAATGTCTTGTGCACATAAATAATAAGTTAAACGTGATATAAAATAATTTACAACCATTTCTAGATTTAATATTGTCTTGTCAGCATGTCTGCATCACTAAAGGATTCATCCCTGATGTTTACCTGCTGCAGGATCACCTGCCTGTAGATCCTAATCAATAAAGACTCACCTGGTTTAGCTGATGTGGTTTTAACCAAAGTTCCTGTCTGACCTGAAGAACATTTTGTACTCTGATGGAGCTCAGATCACTGAAGGGCAAAGGGGAGCTTTTACATAAACGTCATCACTATGCTTGTTTTTGTGATTCTTCCCAATAGAAATCCTTGATAGAACACATTTTATTAAAATATTATTGTTTTATTATTTAACATTGACGGTGCAGCTGGCTTTAATATCCTTGAAAGAGGAGCAGTCAAAATCCACCATGAGGGTTCTTTCTCTGCTCCTGTAGGGAAACATCAGGAACTGGACTCGGATTCTGTTGTCCGGCTGCAGGTCTGGAAGGCTGCAGGTGAATTTAAGAAACAGGAAATCAGTTTATCGTTGTTTATTCTGCCGTTTCTTTGATTTCAGCATTGAGACTAACTTTTGTTTACCATTTACATTTCAGCTAGATGCTAATAACAGTTTAGTGGTGTTAAAACAGCAGCTGACCTGCATGAAGCATCTTGAAAGCTGTTTGCCTTTTCTTAAATTTTCTAAAATATATATATATTTTTACCTTTCTTTTAATTCTAAGCACAAACTCACTTGGTTACAATCTCCCCAGTGAAAAGGCCGCTTCCAGAAAGAGTCAGGGTGCACTTCCTCAGTGTCTCCTTTACTGGATTCATGAAAATCACTTCAGCGGTCAACTCACGGCCCACCATGGCTTCACCTAAAACCTGAGACAACAAAAGGAAATTTGGAAAAGTTTGCATAAAAAAATCAAGAAGAAACTGAAGCAAGCTGACTTGATACGACATCAGAGTCTCCTGCTTTGTGAGTTTTCAGCAACGCTGCTTCATTTTTTAACCAAGCCCTAAAATAAACATGACAGCAGGTGGGAATGAACACTACGTGTGTTTTATAATCAGGATAAACTCACAATCATATTTTAGGTGGAAGTTTCTTTGTTTTGAGGTTGTGTAGTTGTTTACAGGACTGGTACAACTGCTTAAAAAGAGTCACCTTTAGAAGGTGTAGACAACAGGCAATTTATATACATACACACACACACACACACACACACACATATTTACTAACCCTAACCCACACACACACTCACATATTAGGGGTGGGACTCGAATAAAAAAATGTATCTAATTAATTAAAGGCTTTGTAATTAATTCATCTTGATTAATCGCATTTTAAAGGGGTCATCACCTGAAATCTTCACTTTTCCACTTAAAAACATGTCTATAATGGCTTCCTAATGATTTTTCACTGGCTGAGAAGCCGATATTTAACATTGACGCGTTTGTTTAATCTTGCCTTCTTCAACCAGCTCACATGCACCCCACGAGCACGCGCTCTCCAACACGAGAACTTGAGTTCTGGCCGTATGTGTCGGCACAACGGCCTAATATAAACAAATATGAACCACAACCAGCACAACAAAGCTCATTTCATAACGTGAAACGCATAAATTATGTCTTACCGTTGACGACTCATGTTATAATCCGTGTTACGGGAGACAAAACTCCGATCGGTCTGTGTATTCCAGCTTCACAACAGCATAAGCGCCGATGCCTGGATGAGCTTGCTTCTCTCCCAACTCAACAACAAAGGAGGACGCCATTACACACGAGGCGAGGCCCGGGCTCGTAAATACACGGTTAGATCCCGTAGGTCACTGCCAGGTCGGGTTCAGTTATAACTTTTGTTGTTTTGGAGCAAGATGCTGAAGCTGCTTCCTGCTTCCTTCCACCAATCAACGCGCCCCTCAGTGCCGCGCGTGTCCGAGACAGCTAATAATAATAATAATAATAATTCATCGAACTTATATAGCGCTTTGTTAGGACACTCAAAGACGCTGCATGCACTCTCTCATTCACACACTGCTGATGATGGTAAGCTACTGGGTAGCCACAGCCGCCCTGGGGCGGTCTGACAGAAGCGAGGCTGCATTGTTGCGCCATCGGCCCCTCTGACCACCACCAACAGAGGCAATTCGGGTTAAGTGTCTTGCCCAAGGACACAACGACGGCGACAGACCGAGTGGGACGTGAACCCGCGACCTTCCGATTGCGGGGCGTCCACTTAACTCCTATGCCACCGTCAGCTGAAATATCGCGTGTGATCTCACAATAAAGGATTAAACAATCACATTTTTTCTTTATTTTTCCAATACAATTTAGTTTAATGGTCTAAAAGACTATAATAGGATGTAGATATCCACGGTATTATAGGTGCTGACCCCTTTAATCGTTCAAGAAAATTTGCCCCAAAAGCAATTTCTTTTTGTTAAAACTAATGAGACTGAGACTCAAACAATAGACATGGATTATTGTAAAGTCAAGCTCTTTTAATTTAGAAAAAAAACTTTTTTTTTTAATGTATTTCAATTCAAAACAGGAGGGGAAAAAATACACACACATATATATTTTTATTTTATCTTTTTTCCCCTCCTGTTTTGAATTGAAATACAATTTAAAAGCTTTTTTTTTTAGAAATTAAAAGAACTTGACTTTACAATAATAATGTCCATGTCTATTGTTCAATGCTCTCATTATTTTTAATTTAAAAAGTTGCTTTCGGGCAATTTTTTTTGAACGATTAAAATGCGATTAATCAAGATTAATTAATTACAATGCCTCTAATTAATTAGGTAAATTTCTTTAATCGAATCCCACCCCTAATATGTGTGTGCGCACACGTGTGTGTGTGTGTGTGTGTGTGTGTGTGTGTGTGTGTGTGTGTGTGTGTGTGTGTGTGTGTGTGTGTGTGTGACAGCATGAGTAAAGAGGGAGTTTTTTGTACTGACAGTGATGGAGATCGGTGGGTCCATCAGCTTAATGCGGTTCTCAGCCAGGTAGATGTTCTCTTTGTTCTGCAGGTCAGTGATTATGACTGAAACGTTCAAGCTTTGAGACGCTACCATGTATTTATGGTAGGTCAAGAACGGGACCAGGATCGGGATGGACAGATCTGATGGAGAGAAAATTAAAGGAACGTATTTAGGTTCAGTTCTGCATTAAACATGTAAAATATTCCTAATTTCTTCCAAAGCCACAGCCTGAGAACTAGATCTGAGCCGTGTCCACCCCAAGATAGAGAGCAACAGTTAGAATCACCTTCCCCAGGCAGCAGCTTCTGCTCCGTCACCTCGGTCTGGATGTTCCCGGCTGGTTGGCCGGTGTACCTCATGGCCTGGATGCTGGTGTTGACGGACAGCAGCCTGGTGGCGGTGCTGTCGCTGCTCAGAATCAGCTTCAGCTTCACATCCTCACCATTTACTGGTCTGGACTCCTGCAGCAGCACAGAATCAGATGGACGGGGTTATGTTTGTGGATTAAAACACCTCAATCAGTGAAATCCATCTTTTTGTGTTCACAGAGTTGTTAACAATGATGGGTTACCCCCTACACAGGCCAGTCCCTGTACTTGTCCCTGTAAGTACCTGTAGGTATGTATGTACCGCCATAGTATTATGCTGTATTGTGTTTCATGTGATTTGAGTCTTAACAAGTTCAGCTCAGCAGCTTTTAGATCTGACTGGTGTTTATTGAGTTAGATGTCTTTAACTGGACACAGATCAGAGACATCTTCTGACCAACAAACTGAACTGTATCAAGGTTGGATCCAAAGCAGCCAGACGACTAAGCGAGAGCAGACTCTGCACACCTACCTCTTTAAACTGAATGATGAGTTGTGGTGGTGGAGCGGAGGGTTTGTTGGTCTCAGCTGAGCTCACAGGGTCCGTGTTGTTCATCTCTGTGGTTCCGGTCAGGACTTTGTCACCGCCCCCACCAGTGTCTCCTTCTCCCGTTGTTTCCTTCTGCAGTCTGTCCAGGGCGTACCGAAAGACAGATCTTTCCTGCTCAGTTCCTGCCAGGGTGGTAATGAATCAGGTCAGGAGAACAGACACGTTTAATTCTTCAGTGTGCCGACATTAATAAAGAGTTTTAGTGTGGAAGCCGGACGTGTCCAGGTGAACTCACCTTCTCTCTGCTTGTAGCTGTCTGTGATGTTCATCCTCTTGTTGGAGCCGATGGACTTGGTGGAGATGTTCTGTCCAACAGTCATGTTGTCAGAGGAGATGTTCTCCATGGTGCCGTCCCTTTTTACCTGACAGGAAACACACCCAGCAACAGCAATCAACCGCTTTTCACACTAAAACTCTAGATTCTGATGACGGTAGAGTCGTGTTCACTAACCAGCCAGCAGACACAGTCAGCGTTGACCTCAGCGAAGACAAACGGGACGTCGTATTTCAGATCAACGTCTCCGTTCAGGATGGCTGTGACTGGAGCCGGACCACAGCAGAACATCCCTGCAGGCGCAAAACCAATCCTGTAGTTCCTCTTTGTTATGATTCCAAACGTAGGTCAAAGGTCACCTCACTGGTTATTAACCTGCTCTGTGTGTGTGTGTGTGTGTGTGTGTGTGTGTGTGTGTGTGTGTGTGTGTGTGTGTGTGTGTGTGTGTGTGTGTGTGTGTGTGTGTGTGTGTGTGTGTGTGTGTGTGTGTGTGTGTGTGTGTGTGTGAGTGTGTGTGTGCATGCCTGTGTGTGTGTGCGTGTGCATGCGCATGCGTGTGTGTCTGTGTGAGTGTGTGTATATGTGTGTGTGCGTGCGTGTGTGTGCGCGTGTATGTGTATGTGTGTGTATGTGCGTGTGTGTCTGTGTGCATGTGTGTGTGTGTGTGTGTATGTGTGTGTGTGCACATACACACACATACCCACACACACACACACACACACACACACATGCATGTGTGTGTGTGTGTGTGTTCTTGTACTTAATACATACTGAGGACCAAAACAACGTTTTTACCAACAAAGTGAGGACATTTTTGTGGTCCTCACTTTTTTAAAAAACGTTTACCTGTTGGGTTTAGAGGTCTGGTGTGAATTAAGTTTTTGTTGAGGCTAGGGTCAGGAATACAGCAACACTGGTTATGGTTAGGATTAGGGTTAGGCATAATACAGTCACTAACATGAAAAAAAAATGAATGGAAGTCAATGGATGGTCCTCACTAAGAGATAATTACAAGGATGCGTGTGCGTGTGTGTATGTATGTGTGAGTGCGTGCGTGTGTGTGTGTGTGTGTGTTTACCATCAGTAAACTAAATCCTCTGATTAGGAATTATTTATTATTTGAAAGTTGACAGTGAATCTGAACATAATAAGTAAGACAGAACAGGTGTGTGGATGTAAAAATAGTACACACCGTCACTCTTTTCTTGTGGCGTTGGATCCAGAACCTGCCATCCATCATATCTGCCATTTTTTGCCAGATCCGGTCGCCTCATCCAGCCTTCAACCCAGACGTGGAAGTTCCTTTAGACAGAAAACAACATTCAGAGCGAGGAGGAGGACGGCCTTCTCATCGCTGAAAGATCAGTTTAAAAAGAGCAGCTCCTAATGTGATTTAAATAGACACAAACAGCACCACCCTGTGGAGAACTACAAGAACTGCAGCTCAATCATAACAACGTAAAGAACGTTTGAATACTATAATCCAGTGTAAAGCAGAACAACTCTCTCCTCTGTCAGGACTTTGAGCCTCACCAGATGCTGTCCCTGGATTCCTTCGCTCTGACTCCGTAGTCAGAGAAGTAGGTGTCCACGACCAGATTCCTGTTGGTGTCGTGAGCAGACTGGTAGTTGGTGACGACTCGACACGGGATCCCCAGCAGACGCATCACTGACACACAGAGTTCAGCTAAATGAGTGTCAGGCTGCAGAGTTCTGATGCTTTAGTTGGTGTTATGAATAAAACACGTGCCTTCAAATTTAAAGGTGCATTATGTAAGAATGACATCCTGTGGACAAATTTGGGTACTGCAGCCCTTTTTCCAAACACACGAGGGACTTTCTCACTCCCGTTCCATGAGTTTCATGGCCGTTGTAGCTACGGCTCAGCGAAGATTCTAGATGACGAGCCACACGGTACGTTGATAAGTAGACAAATACATTCCACTGTAATATCCAGTTGTTGGTCATTGAAAAGTAGCTTGAGATATTATTAGAGCCGTTTGTTTTGTTTCTAATTCACTGTTAGCATTGTTAGCTCAACGTTAGCCTCTAGCCTGCTTCACTTGATATTAGAGAAAATCAAAAAGATGCCGTGGCTTCTTAGGGGTACAAGAAATAACTTCTGGGTCGCTCCTGTTTACTGGCTTCAGTGGCTGGAGTCAAGCTACAAACGCTGACTCGGCAACCCCACGGCCTCACAGATTGTAAACAAAGACCACGTCCCTCTTTGGCCATTTTAAAAGGAAAAACTGACAAACCCCCAGGTGGCTGAGAGGAAATCTGTTTCAGTATCCCCTTCCCTCCAACATGATTGAGACATTAGACTGCTCTGTGATTATTTCACTGTAAAATTCTTACAGATTGTACCTTTAACTAAAGGCAAAACAGAAAGTTAAAGCCATACTATGCAACTTTTTCATATTTTTAAATCATGCTTCCAGCATGTTTCCTGCATGTTTTAGATCATGAACACAGCTGATTTGTTTGATTTAGTGATGAACCGCTCCTGTAGACACTAATGAAGGCTGAGGAGACGTTTCAGCTGTTAGATTAAGGTGTTAAAAAGACCAACGCACAGCCAGGAGATAAGCTTCACTTTTGGTTTCACTAACGGACACTAGGGGGTGCTAAAAACAAGCCAAAACTGCCAAGTGTGACTTTAAAAATGATTCCTTTCTGATATGCTGGAGTGCTTTTCTGTGTGAGATTGTTTTAATGCAACAGCAGCACACTTTGGTTTAGCTGCACTCAGTCTAGCAGTTCTGAACATTCTAAACACTATTTCTCTGAACAGAGGCCATTCAGGAAGGTATACGGCAGGTAAGATCGTCATTATTTAAGACTTTTACACAGAAACACACTTTAAAATGGCTGAAACATCATTTTTAGTTGAGCTCTGACCTGGATTTACACACACACACACACACACACACAGCTCTTACAGGTGTTTACCTGAACACATGACGCCAGCGAACACCCAGCACTGTCCGTATTTGACTGAGGAGTAGAAGGAGGTGTACCACTGCTTAAGGATGGCGTAGCTGCCGCTCCAGCGGGACGGAGGCACCCCCCCTCTGAAGTCACCTCCCCAGTTTCCTTGCAGGATGCCTCCAAAGTTTGCATTGTTGATCTGGAGAAACAAAACACCAACACATGTTATTTCTTTATAACGTGTCCAAAATCATTTTCAAAGTTTATTACAACACCATGCCTGCTGGTGGTGGTCAGAGAGACCGGTGGTACCTGTGTACAGCATCCTCGCCTCTGTCAGTGCGCCCCAGGACAGCTGTGGCTACAGTGTAGCTCATCACCACCAGTGTGTGCATACGTGTGTATGGGTAAATGACACAGACCATTTACCATTTATCATATGTTTATTCTTTTGTAAGGAACGTTTTAAAGGCAGAAAAATGAAATAAGATGTAATCATGTTGATGAGTCACCAAAAAGATCATTTTCTCTAAACTCCTGACAATGACGAATATTAAACTGGTGTCTTGAGGAATTGTAAAATTAAGAAAAATGAAACCAAAACATCATAAATTTAAATTTTACATTTCAGAAGAAAAGTCATCTTAAAGGTTGAATATGGAACACGGACACTGTGGTGACATATATTGTCCAGAGGTGGTATTGCAACAACAGAACAGGTGTTGGTTCACTGCTGATACGTGAAGTGAGAAGCCAGCACCATGTCCAGTGATGAACCGTACAGGGTAAGGACTCATTTCTACTAATAAGTTTATTTTATAACAGTATTTACCGTTAGAACATCTTCTGGGCTCAGAATCAGCTGCTTGACTTGTCGAGTCATTTTACACAGTCCCAGCCTCGCCTTGCCGAGCGGACTTTTTACCGTAACGGTGCCCTCTAGTGGCTGGTAGATGTAAACATAAACCCAGTGTCGTGCCCGTCCAAATAAAATTTTGATTATTATTGATTTAAATATAGCTTTTGAAGGAAAAACTGTACATTCATTCTGCACACCTCTAAACGCCCCATGGAGGTGTTTTTGAAAAAAATATATAGCTTTTATTAAAATGTTCCATATTCCACCTTTAAGTTTTGTGACGGAACCACATGAGCGTCCTACCATGGAGGTGATCACACGGCTCACGTAGACGGGGTTACAGCGAGCAGAAACATCATCAGCAGGGTCACGCTTGTGTTTGATGTTCATGTCCAGGATTTTCACACAGATCTTCACCATGTCCTTCTCAAACTGGACAGGAGGACAAAGATGCTTAAACCACATTTTCTCCTAGAGATGAGATGAAATCTAACAGATGATGTTTGGTTTAAGCTGTGAAAAAATATTATGAAACAGCGTTTGTGTTTTTGCAAAAGAACTTTTCAATTGAAAGGTTTGACATCCAAAATAGTCAAATAGTCGTTAGTATCTGATGTGAGTTCTTTAAGGATGGTGTGAGTCTGTCTGCACCTGTGCAAAATCCCATTGCATTGGAGAGATATAATTATCAACTCCTTTGTAGATGACTCCATGTTCATTCATGACATACTCTTGTCTCTGTGCTTCATCAGGCTGAAACACCCAGTCGTCTGCAGAGAAAAGAGACATGAAAACATCTAAACAGCTGATCAATAAACCCGAGTTGGACGGAGATCACAAACCTACCAGAACACCAGGGGTTGAAGAGCACCGACAGGTTAGCCAGCACCTGCTCCTCCTCCTTGTGTTTAGCAGACAGGTTGTACTCCCCTATGGGGGCGTCTGCCGGGGCTGTGATGGTCAGAGTCAAGGTTCCTGTTTCAGGAGAAGAACCCTTCTGAAGTTCTGCCTTCCACACCGCCTTAGCAGAGGCTGAAGGCGCAACCTTGTTTGGGACACCGAAGCGAGACATCGTCCCCCGGGGCTCAGATGGATAGTTTCCTATGAAGAGGAGCCACTGATGGAGTCAGACACAAAACTAGACTTTTAGACGTCCATGCAGTCAAAGACTTCCTGCATGGAGTCCTGACTGGTCAGCACGTGTGAAATCATGGAAAAGACACAAACCTGTCTCAGCTTTCATGCTGAGCTGATCCAGGTCAGGGTTGAAAGGTTGAGCCAGTGTCAGGGTCAGGATGAAGGGCTGGCCTCGCCTCACAATCAGCTGATCCACGGAGATCTCATTGGTGTGGTGCTCATTGTTGTTGGTCTTGCTGTGGAGGTCCACTCCCTTAAAAACTACAATAGAACAGGGAAAACCCCGTAAATAAGTCTTAACTGACTCTAGCGTTAGCGTAGTGAAATGACAAGTTTTCAGAAACAGTAAAACTGTCTGTAAATGCACATAAGTGGAACTTTCTTCATGATTTTACCGATTTATCTTTATTATTTTTACACTCATATTGCAGACTAGATCATTTGATAATTACAGAAGAGGATTAGAGATTTCTGAGATTAAAGTCATAATTATGAGATTAAAGTCATAATTATGAGATTAAAGTCATAATTCTGAGATTAAAGTCATAATTATGAGACAAAAGTCAGAATTCTGAAATTAAAGTCAGAATTCTGAGAAAAAAGTCATAATTCTGAGAAAAAAGTCATAATTCTGATAAAGAAAAGTCATAATTCTGGGATTAAAGTCATAATTCTGAGAAAAAAGTCAGATTTCTGAGATTAAAGTCATAATTCTGATATTAAAGTCATAATTCTGAGAAAAAAGTCAGAATTCTGAAATTAAAGTCAGAATTCTGAGATTAAAGTCATAATTCTGAGAAAAAAGTCATAATTCTGATAAAGAAAAGTCATAATTCTGAGATTAAAGTCATAATTCTGATAAAGAAAAGTCATAATTCTGAGAAAAAAGTCAGATTTCTGAGATTAAAGTCATAATTCTGAGATTAAAGTCATAATTCTGAGAAAAAAGTCAGAATTCTAGATTAAAGTCATAATTCGGTAAGTCATAAATCAGTGTTTCTCACACAACCTGTCATGCATGATTTAATGCGGCTGCACGCAAATGAAGACATGATGTAGAAAGTTCTGGATTCGTGTCAATGAAAGGGTGAAGCTTTGCATCACTGTGGCAGAGACCAGGGCGGGTTGGTGGTTTAATACGTTCCTGACTAACGTTCCAGTGAGGAGAGTTCAGTAAGTGTGGGAATGAGGCCTGTTGTTACAGGAAAATGTCATCACACACACACACACTTCACACAAACACACCTCACACACACGATGATTAGCAGCTATTAGATGTCTCGGCACGCTGGGCCCCTCCTGCTGTCCAGGACCGGTGCACGTCCACAGAAACACAAATCTCACCTGAAGTTGGTTTATCAAATAAAAGTAAATTAAATCTAACCACAGATGCATCATGTGAGCTTTGTGTCAACATGAGACGAGAGTTGGTTTGGAACATTTTAGGACATTTTCTTAATTATCCTGGTCACAGAATTCTCTTCTTTGTCCTGGAAGGAATTTAGAGAAAAATGAGAAATGGTTGTTTTAGTCGTTACATTTGTGTTTGTTCTGTTTTAAATCTGAATGTGACACACTCCATCTCAGACTCTACAGGCCACAGGTAGCAGGTAGAGGTAAAAACGAGACGTTTGTTCCTCTAACAGAGAACGTTGTTTTGTTAGATCACACTCAGAAAAAGCAAACAAGGTGCGGTTATGTTTTCCTCTGATGAAGTCACCTGGAAGTTGTCGTGACTAATTGCTGGGTGTGTTGTTCTTGCCGTTTGTGTTGGAGGGACAAAAAAACTTCATGTTAAATTATTCTCTGAAACTAATTTGTACATATATGAATGCCATATTAAAAATATTTATTTACTTCATCGTGAAATGTAACGGTGCATTATATTTGTTTTTATTGTATTATATAATTTAGGGTGGATTTAAGATAATCCGTTCACAGCTTCCTCCTCCTGCAGCAGCTCACTTTAGTGACACTCTTTCTCAGGACCATAGAGCATAATGCATAAAGTACATTAAATATAGTAAACTATGATGGAATAAAACAACGTAGATGTGAACGCTGGATGTGATTTGAGACGATTCAGCTGAATGAGCTCATAACTGGTTTTAATTAGGATGTTGCAGTTGTTTCTAGTCTTTAGGCAAAACTAGAAACAGATTCTGCAACAGAATGTTAAAAATGTTGTTATAGCTCTGAAGGTGTGTGAATTTCAGTGAGATTATTATTGTATTGTGGTTAATCTAATAATCTAATCACATCAGGATCAGATTTCAAGAATTAATCTGGTTCATTTGTAATTAGCTGACCTTTTGTTTTATTTGGTTTTTAGCGAGACAACTATTTTCTACCTGCTCCATTGTTGTTTTATTTGTTTTTGTCTTTTGTCAATAAAAAAATCTGTTATGAATTCTGGGGGAAAAAAATGATCAAATCAAAATTTAAAAGTTGCAAAGATAAAAAAATGAATCTTTTTAATTCTAGATCCTTTGATTCTTGTTGAGGATTGTGGTTTTAGTTTACTGGGTTTAAATTCAAGCAAGACAAGTTTGAGCACATTTACCAACAGATGCTGAGTTAATAAAGGCATTAACGGTCAGATTAATGATCAGATTAACGATCAGATTATTGATCAGATTAACGGTCAGATTAATGATCAGATTAACGGTCAGATTAATGATCAGATTAACGATCAGATTATTGATCAGATTAATGATCAGATTAAAGATCAGATTAACAATCAGATTAATGATCAGATTAACAATCAGATTAATGATCAGATTAACGATCAGATTAATGATCAGATTAACGATCAGATTAACAGTCAGATTATCGATCCAATTAATGATCAGATTAACGATCAGATTAATGATCAGATTAACAGTCAGATTAATGATCAGATTAACAGTCAGATTAATGATCAGATTAATGATCAGATAAACAATCAGATTATTGATCAGATTAATGATCAGATAATGATCAGATTAACGATCAGATTATTGATCAGATTAAAGATCAGATTAACGATCAGATTAACGATCAGATTAACGATCAGATTAATGATCAAATAATGATCAGATTAACAATCAGATTAATGATCAGATTATCGATCAGATTAATGATCAGATTAACGATCAGATTAACAGTCAGATTAATGATCAGTTTAACAGTCAGATTAATGATCAGATAATGATCAGATTAACAATCAGATTAATGTTCAAATAATGATCAGATTAACAATCAGATTAATGATCAGATAAACAATCAGATTATTGATCAGATTAATGATCAGATAATGATCAGATTAACGATCAGATTATTGATCAGATTATTGATCAGATTAACGATCAGATTAACGATCAGATTAACAATCAGATTAATGATCAGATAATGATCAGATTAACAATCAGATTAATGATCAGATAATGATCAGATTAACAATCAGATTAATGATCAGATTATTGATCAGATTAATGATCAGATAATGATCATATTGACAATCAGATTAATGATCAGATTAAAGATCAGATTAACAATCAGATTATTGATCAAATTAATGATCAGATAATGATCAGATTATTGATCAGATTAAAGATCAGATTAACTATCAGATAATGATCAGATTAATGATCAGATTAAAGATCAGATTAACAATCAGATTATTGATCAAATTAATGATCAGATAATGATCAGATTATTGATCAGATTAAAGATCAGATTAACTATCAGATAATGATCAGATTAATGATCAGATAATGATCAGATTAAGGATCAGATTATTGATCAGATTAAAGATCAGATTAACTATCAGATAATGATCAGATTAATGATCAGATAATGATCAGATTAAGGATCAGATTATTGATCAGATTAATGATCAGATTAACTATCAGATTAACAATCAGATTAACAATCAGATAATGATCAGATTAATGATCAGATGATCAACATCTTTCTAGAAAAAGACAACAGGCGACTAGAACTGCGTGATCTCAGGTTGGTTTTAACATGAAACCGTTTCGATTGATCATCAGATGTAACAGCAGCCTGACAGGAAACGGACAGGTGAGGAGGTTTTAGTTCAGTACCTGCTGTGTTGGATCTGCTATCGGCCCAGCCGCGTGTCATCATCTCTCTGAAGAATCTGTTCCCCAACAATGAAACGGCTCGGCTGCTCTGACAGCTTACTCTGAGAACGGGTGGATTTTAAAGCCATGTCACACCCAATCACCCTTCATTCTTTTTTAATAACACGTGTTGCAACTCTCATCACAAATTCCTTGGCAGGAACCAGCTGCCAGTTGCAAAATTGTGACATCCATGACATCGAGCTGTGCTGCTTTACAGAACATTTCAAGAGTCAGTTCTACTTTTTATTGTCGTGAAAAATGAAGTCCTAAATGTTCACATGTTGATGCAGGTCTTTGCTCACAGGGTGTGATTTTTTTTTTGTTCCAATCAGGAGTTTGACCTTTAACCCTGTGACCAGGTCAACATCTGCTATAGTGCACGGTTTAGTCTCTAAAGGAACTTGACTGATAAAAGTCCTACTGAATAAAATTATAGAGGATATTTCAAAAACAACATTAAACCAAAGGGGCAGCTCTGAACCTGGCTTCCACAAATCCACGTCTTCATTTTACACGTAGACCAGGAAAGACCCTAATGACCTTCAGGAGGGACAATCAGGGGATGGATTTGTAAACTAGCTCATACAAACTTAACACTATGCATTTACCAGCTTAAATTATTTTTAGTCCTTTGGATAAGAAGCAAAACATCTTCAATGTAAGTTACAAAGGTCAACACCACCATGCTGCCCTACAGATGGCAAGGATCGTGTATGCAATATCCAGAGAGCCAGAGTTCTGAGAGGCCCACCGAGTCTCTGCATCCGGACCCGACTGAGCAGCTGGACCAGAAGGTACAGAGAAGAGCTGAAATCTCGTCAGATTACAGTGAATACCGTCAGTCAGAATACCAAAGAAAATATTCGTCTTTTGCACCAAAAACTTAACTCTGCATGTTCCGTACATTTGTTATAATTCCCGTTTGGACTAATCATCCGATGAGCTTGCATCAAAAACAATAAACGTTTCACAGGTAAAGTATTTTGTTAATAAATATTATATAAAAATACAACAAATGAAACAGTTACAGAATTTCATCTGCAGTACTTAAATCCTCCACCAGAGGGCAGAATAATTTTATAAAACCAGGTTATTGAGGAAAGCTCTAGTCCTGAGCTCTTGGAAAAAACATGTTGAATATTTAGAAAGTTAAAAACATTTTGAGAAACCTAGAGAGTAAAAGTCTGTGTTTTTAGTGACAGGCATGTTTGCTGTCATACGCTCTGTCACCTTAAAACAAGAAGATTACAAGTCTGAATCTGTGTGGAGTTTGTACAGGTGAAACTGGGAAAAATGAGAATCTGGTGTAAAAGTCCACTTATGTCAGTGACCCAGGTTAGACTGAGAGACCATCTAAAGGCTCAGGAACCCTCTGCAGGTGTTCTGGATTCATCAGCTGATTAGAGTGTGACACTTTGAGTCTAGAAGAATCTTTTGACAATATTCTGATTGTCTGAGATTCTGAATGTGGGGTTTTCATCAGCTGTAGCCACAATCATCACAGTTATGACAAATAAAGGCTGAAATATCTGGCTTTGCATGGAATGAGTCTGTCTCATAGATTAGTTTCACCTTTTAAAGTAACACTTGGCAGTTTTGGCTTGTTTTTAGCACCCCCTAGTGTCCGTTAGTGAAACCAAAAGTGAAACTTATCTCCTGGCTGTGCGTTTTGTCTTTTTAACACCTTAATCTAACAGCTGAAACGTCTCCTCAGCCTTCATTAGTGTCTACAGGAGCGGTTCATCACTAAATCAAACACATCAGCTGTGTTCATGATCTAAAACATGCAGGAAACATGCTGGAAGCAGACTGCAGCACCAGGCATGTCAGCTCCACTTTACTAAGTCCAACAGGGACCTGACCGCCCCTCTGAAGTTGCAAGTGTGGTATTCTGGCCACAGAGGGCGGTGAGGGTCTGAGTGACATTTTATTAACCCTGTAAAGGCTCATTTTAGCACAAACTGGCTCAAGAACATGATTTAAACATATGAAAAAGTTGCATAGTATGGATTTAAGTTGAATTACTGTCATAAATGAACTTTTGCACCAGATTCTCATTTTTCCAGTTCTCATTTTCTCCACGTGGATGCCAGAGGTTTCCTCTGGTTCTTGTTTCCTCCCACAGGCCAGGAAAACAGAACATGCATGGTTGTGCTGCACTTTTAAATGAAGCTTACAGTCTGAGTGAGAGCGTGCATGGTGTTTGTCTCATCCCTCTCCAAACACCAGGGCTGTTGTTTCATTTAAAAGCAACACATCATCATTTCATAAAAAAGCCAACAGAAGCTAAATAGCAGCAAAACTAACATTCTGACTGGTTAGAGCGTAAGATCCTCCTGAGAAGGATAACATGACCGGTCTTCATTCAAAATCAAGAACTTCACAAGGATTGTCTTTTAGAACATTTTTATTTAGAGGAAGTACTTGGCAGCCCGTTGGGAAACACACCAGAAGCATTAAAAGCAGAATCCAAATTAAAGACAGAATCTCTGATGCTGCAGAAAGTTTGAAAAACGTTGGAAGGCCCACGCACAGATTTTGTTTTTTTTTGCAAACGTCTCATAATCAAGGCTAAAAAAGTGTTGCAACAGTTGCATTAAACACCTTCCTTCAAAAGAAAAGTAAATGAGATCAAATTCATGGTTTGACATTGATGATGTAGCTCTGTTTAATGTGTCTGAACGAGCTGCAGTCGAAGTCGATCAGGAGAGTCCGTCTTCCACTCCTGTAGGGAACGATGGTGAACTGGACGCTGAGTCCTCTGTTTGTTTTCAGATCGTGAAGTCTGTGGGACACACAAAGGAAGACAAAGCAACATGAATAATGTTCTGGTGGTGGTGGTGTTACCGTTGTTGCACCATTCTGAACAACGCGGTTCCATCTGTCATCACTGCTATGCAGACGACAGTCGGTTCTCTGATGACTATCCTACACAGCTGCTTTAACGGTGTGAAATGTTGGATGGCTAAAACTTCCTCCAACTAAATGATGCATGAAAACCTCTGCCTGTTTCTGCATTCTGGAGCTACATTACAGTCATACTCACTTAATAATTGTCTTCTTAGCGAAAAGGCCGCTTCCAGAAAGAGTCAGAATGCAGTTTCTCAGCGTGTTCTCTACTGGATTCATGAAAACCAATTCAATAGTCATCGCTTGGTTCACTTTGCCTTCATGAGTCAACTGAAACACAATTATTTAACACAATCAGATAAAAAAGCAAAAAACTTCTATACATTTAGAAACTAAGAGAACAGATTTTCCACCTTATTCCTATCCCCCATGATCCTTTGTGTGAAATATGCGACTAACTTCTGGTCCGGCGTTTGTTTACATGGAGACCATAGATGGACGATGTGATTTGTTTATGCTAATCCTCTTTTTAGAGACGTAACCTATGGGAACACCAGCTATCACGGCTCAGACGGGACACTGTTACAATCCTTCTGCCTGATGCAGTAGAGGGGTGGAGCACAATATGAAAATCTGGCCAAAGCTAACGTACAGTAGCATTTTAGCTACTTTCTTAACTGCCTCGTCTGACGGCAAGGCAATGAACCATCTTTAAAGCTCCGAGGCTAATCAGTACCTACCAAGGGGGAACCCCAGGCTCCCAGACCTGACTGACACCAACCAGGAAGTGACAAAAATTGCAGTTCCCCCCTCATCCACTAGGGGCTGGTTCCAAAACAGCAAGTTCTCATTAAAAATGCCAACTTCACAGCAGGAATAAACATGTTTACAGCCTGGTTCAAAAAACATTTCAGGCTTAATAGGTCTAGTTTACATATATGACAAGCATGACCTCAGACTGCACCTGCGCCGCGCATGCTCCGCTCCTCTGCAGCGGTTGGAGATCTGCGGGGCCGCCGCCACCTCAGAAGGTAGGGAGACCGAGTTTTGCAGATTTCCGACCTCTGTGGAAGAGCAGGGCGCAGGCTCACGCGGCCCGGGCGCCTGGCTCTGATCGATGCGGTCTGAGGTTGTGCTCGTCGCTTGTGGAGATCTCAGAGGGAGACCACAAAAACTCCACAGCTCGGGGAGTTGATGTGTGCTTCACGTTAGAGTCGCTCAACCGCAAACCTTCGATAGCTTCAGTTAGCTCAGTTCGCTTGTAGCTGTGAGCAATGGCAGACTAAAAATTTTTCTCTCAGCTCCACCTTTTTGTCCATTTTTATATTGTCCTGGAGTGTCGAGATGTGCGACACGACCATGTTGGCGGTGATCAGAACCGCCCACTAGGCTTCAAACCTGTAGGTGACATCACGGCGGGTTTGTCCAGTATTTTAACAGTCAGTGGCACCTACATAGTAACACGGTTGGTCGTGTTTTGTTGAAAGAGGTGGGATACAATCTTATTTACTCAAAAGCAGATGTAGAGCCGAGTCAGAGCCTTAAATCCCCAAGCCTGGGTTTTAGCTTCCACATCAGGTGAAACTCAAACAGCAGGTTTAATGATCATTTTCAACGCATCTGATCATGTTTAATGTTAAACACTGAGCTCTGTTTTAATTCAATTCAATTCAATTCAATTCAATTCAGTTTATTTATATAGCGCCAGATCACGACAAGAGTCGTCTCAAGGCACTTCACAAAGTAAACATTTCAATACAGTTCAGTTCATAAGCCAATCAGTAAAAAAGTTTCCTATATAAGGGACCCAGCAGATTGCATCAAGACACTGACTAGTGTCATTGTGTTGGTACAATCCTCATACTAAGCAAGCATAATCACTTGTCTGCTTGTTAAAAGCAAATTCTAATTATTTTAGGGTCTAAAGTCAGTGTTTTTATTTTTGAATTATTTTTAATTCAGGTTGAGAATGCAGTCAGACAGGGAAAGTTCTCATGCGCTGAGGTACAGCAAAAGTGGAATGCAGCCACACTCTCTCTTAGTCCGAGGTGTTCGATCCAAACAAATGTAACTTCCTCTGGTTGTTAGTACAACCACCAACAGCACAACATCTTCCCAAGCCAAAAATGTTTTTAGATCCTCTTGAAATGATCCAATAAACTTCTACGAGAAACCAAACCTCACCATGCAAACCAGTGGCTGTGCGCTACTTCCGATATCCCGCCGGATGTTGCTCGCATCACCGTTTCCCAGGAATAAGGTGGATAATGAAAGTGAAAATTAGGTTTTGTTTTTCACACTGATGCCTGAAACACGTTTGTCTGGAGCAGGAAGCTGCTGCAGGTCACAAACGTGTAGTTTGCCTTCCAGAGCATAAACAGATAAAAATGTGCAGCAGTTATGTTAGGTTTTGATGGCTTTTCAATATTTTGGAGATAAGTATTTTAAATCAGTTTTTCCCCCTAAGGTGTGAGTTTAGGAAGCAGTGAGATTTGTCAGAAACTGTGGCTGGACTTGGAAAACGCTGACCCCTGACTGTAAAAAGCCAAACAGAGTTTTTTTTACTGACTTTGATGTTGATGGGTGGATCCATCAGGATGATGTGGCGCTCAGCCAAGTATCTGTTCTCTTTGCTCTGCAGGTCGGTGATTATAGTGGAAACTGTCATGTTCCTGCACTGCACCATGTATTTATGGTAGGTCAAGAACGGAACCAGGATCGGGATGGACAGATCTGCAGGAAAGAGAATAGACGTGACCGAGGTTTAAAGTCGTTTCTAAAAACGGTACAAAAACCAGACTCATGCTGTAAACTCAAATAAACGATCCCAGTTAGAGTCACCTTTCCCAGGCAGCAGCTTCTGCTCCGTCACCTCGGTCTGGATGTTCCCGGCTGGTTGGCCGGTGTACCACATGGCCTGGATGCTGGTGTTGACGGACAGCAGCCTGGTGGCGGTGCTGTCGCTGCTCAGAATCAGCTTCAGCTTCACATCCTCACCGTTTACTGGTCTGGACTCCTGCAGCAGCACAGAATCAGACGGACGGGGTGATGTTTGTGGACTAAAACACCTCAGTCAGTGAATCCAAAGGGATTCGGGTAAATCTAAACTCTGTAGGGTCATGATTCAGACACAGAAAGCTCTGATCCTGATTCAAATCAAGCAGGCTCACCTCTTCAAAGCGAATAGAGAGCTGTGGTGATGCAGTGGAGGGTTGTTTATTCTTCGTGTCCTCTGCTACACCGCGTCCACTAGTACATGTCATTATATCAGCCATTTCTTCAGCTCCGGTGGTCAGCCTGGACAGAGCGTACACGAAGACGTCTCTTTTCTCTTTACTTCCTGTTATTCAATCAAGAAAAGCACAAGAATACATCAGTTTTACTAAGTAATTGTCAAGACTTAAAATCTATATTTTAAATAAATGAAATGTTTTGCTGCTGCCTGCTACGTTGCAGACGTGTTGTTAATGATCCCAACAGTGACACGATGCTGCAGTTTGATTTTTACATTTGAACTAGAAAACAAAAGGATTTCAGTGTTTGGTCGTGTGAGTGCACCTTCTTTGCATTTGTAGGCGTTGGTGAGATCCATCCTTTCGTTCGAGCCCACGGCCTTGGTGGAGATACATTGTCCAACCTTCTTCGTGTCAGACTGTAGTTTTATCTTCGAACCATCTTTTTTGATCTGACAGGACACAACAAAATCAGTATCAGGAGATTTAAGACAGTAGGCCAGCGTTGGTTCAGTCTCCACCACTAACCAGCCAGGAAACGCACTCAGCGTTGACCTCAGCAAAGACAAACGGGATGTCGTATTTCAGTTGAACAAGTCCATTCAGGATGGCTTTGACTGGAGCCGGACCACAGCAGAACATACCTGCACGCATAAAGCAAATCCTTTTATTCCAGGTCATCAGTTACACACTTTTAATTCTGATTTATGATAAACTATGGGGTGCCATTAGTTAAGTCAAAGAGTCATAATTTAAAAGAAGTATTTTGGGTTATTTATCCTACTATAAGAGAAAAAAATGGGAGTTTAGTTTTCAAAGTCATATTTTCATTTTGTTATTCATACAAATGTTAAAGTTCCCAACTAAATATTTAGTTAGCAAGCTAAATATTTAATTTGAGTTAAATATTTAGTTTGTAAACTAAATATTTAATTTGAAGCTAAATATTTAGTTAAATATTTAGCTCCAAATTAAATATTTATTTTCCAAAATAAATATTTAGATCCCAGCTAAATATTTATTTTGGAGCTAAACATTTAGTTTGCAAAATCATCATTTAAATAAATATTTAGCTGGATCTAAATATTAATTTTGGAAAATAAATATTTAATTTGGAGCTAAATATTTAGTTTCTAAACTAAATATTTAGCTCCAAATTAAATAGTTAGTAAATTTAATATTTATTTTACAAACTAAATTTTTAGGTCTAGATTAAATATTTAGCTTGCTAACTAAATATTTATAAATTAATATTTATAAATGTATGACTAACATGGTAAAAAAATGACTTTGAAAAGTTTACTTTGATTTTTTTTTTGTCTTACGATGGGCTAAATATCATCACATGAGCTATGTTCATAATCTAAAACATGCTGGAAGCAGACTGCAGCACCAGGCATGTCAGCTCCACTTTACTAAGTCCAACAGGGACCGGACCGCCACTCTGAAGTTGCAAGTGTGGTATTCTGGCCACAGAGGGCGGTGGGGGTCTGAGTGACATTTCATTAACCCTGTAAAGGGTCGTTTTAGCACAAACTGGCTCAAGAACTAATAGATGACTGCCTGGAACTGCCGACACATGAACCTAAATTGATAACGCAAATTTATAAGAAACTCCTATTACTAAATTCCCCGCCTGTTCATACACATAGATACAAATGGGAGAAAGACTTTGGAGAACCGATTGCAGAAGATTTATGGAACAGAGCCCTTGAGAAGATTAGCACTTGTTCACATAGTACAAGACACTGTCTTATTCAATTCAAAATCATACACAGGCTTCATTTCACAAAGGAAACACTACATAATATATACCCCACAGTATCGCCTATGTGTGATAAAGGCAAAATCTCCAAGGCAAATCATCTCCATAGCTATGTACTGTGCCCCAAAATTAGCAATTTTTGGTCTGAGGTGTTCAATGTGATGTCTGAGGTGGTGAAATATAAGATAGAACCAGACCCTTTACTCATTGTCCTTGGTGTGTCTGAAACCTTTAAAAAATTTAAAAAAACACAGCAATGCTTCATTTCATACGGTCTTATTATAGGGAAAAAATTATTCTTACGATGTGGAAGAGTGAAAAAACCCCAACAGGTAAAATGTGGCCGGAGGAATTAACTAATACACTACATCTGGAAAGAATAAGATACATTTTGGAAGACAAACTCCAATATTTTGATGCAACTTGGCAACCCTTTATACAGCACCTTGCTAATATCAAGCCGATTTAACCTTGCTACTCTAATTATTTAGCAGGCCCTGGTGACGCTCTAAATCAAGGTCTTCGTCCGGAGGGAGGGGAGGGAGGGGTGGGTTAAATCTCCCATTAACATTATTTTTAGCTTTATCTTGCTTCCCTAATTATTTATTTATTTATTTATGTATTCTTTATTTAACCAGGAAGGTCCCACTGAGATTAAACACCTCATTTTCAAGGGAGTCCTGGCCAACTAATTGGTCACCCTGACAGGTTCTGTTTGCATTGTTGATATTCATATGTTTTGTTATTTTATGTTTGTATGTTTACATTGTAAAAGCTTAATAAAAATACATGGGAAAAAAAACTGTCTCAAGAACATGATTTAAAAAGATGAAAAAGTTGCATAGCATGGCTTTAAGTGAAATCAGTAAAAAAACAGTCTTTACCTTCACTTTTTTCCTGTGGTGTCGGATCTAGAACCTGCCAGCCATCATATTTGCCGTCTTTGTCCATGTCAGGTCGCTTCATCCAGGCCTCAACCCAGACGTGGAAGTTCCTTATTATTATGAAATTCTTTGTTAAGTTACAGTATTTCTATGGTCAATTAAAAACATGTTAATGAAGTTTTTTGTACAAAATCCCTCTCACATAAAACGATTTCAGTCGTTTTGTTATTGAGCTTCTCAGTACCTTCCAGAATTAGCTGTTTCAGGACTCTGTCACTTTAAAGCCCCAGTGTGTAATAGTTTTACCTGTTTACTATCAAATTCTGTGCATCCAGTGCACAAACTTGTCCTTTTTCATTAATATTTCTCACCAACATCAATTCTAAATATTCCTCTCAGCTTCAAATTTTACATTTTTAATACATAAATTGTGGTCGACGCTCCATGGTCATCCTCCATCTTGAAATACGGTAGCTATTTAGGGACATACGAGCTCTGAGTTACGCGTTTGCACTATGACTGTAACCTGAAAGAAACAGCAGAGGGCAGCAGTGCGCCGTGGAAGCATGGCGTCTGACAATGCAACTAAGAAGAGACGAGACTAGCTGCTACACCGTTGCTGTAACTTTGTTAGTTTGAATAACAAACAATGAAATCAAAAGACACATCAAATATGTCAGGTCTTATTGATTTCCAACACTCAGCAGCTGCATATGATGAGAACCCCGCCCACAACAGCTAGACACCAGCCTCCAAGTGTTGTTCCTGACTCACCTCAGCTGATCATTTCTTTTCTTCATAATAAAGCTCCCAATCTGGTCCCAAAGTATCAGTTCCAAAGTCCTTCTTCAAGAATTTCCTTCTATTAAAGTCTCCTCTCTTACCGCAGCCTGCCGTGTCTCTCCCAACACGCTTCAGCGGTGGTTCGCTAGCTGGTAGCTATGTTAGCATTAGTTACTTTATTTCCACAGCGTGTCCCTGGCTCCAGCCAAACCTCATCGGCTATCCGATTGCTAAACAGCCAGTGGTTGATGTTAGCTTCATCTCGATCTTCACTGCGGCTCATACCGTGTGCCACGATCAGCTGATGGCTAACCGGCAGACTCTTGTTTACTCCGCTGCTCTGATCCACATGACACCGGATGCCACAGCTGATGCCACCCCTCCTCCGTGTGTGAATCGGTGGCAGGCAGCTATGCTAGCTTCCTTCAGGACTGGTAGGTTGATATAACAGCTAACAGCAGTGTTTCCCCTAGAAATGTTTACAGCCGTGATGCTTGTAGACTGAGGGGGGTGGCGGATCGCGCCGCCTCGTCGCGGGGGTGGGGTGGGGGGGTGTTGGGTGCCAGCTTCGTCTCATCGGGGGATGGGGGGGGGGGGGGGGGGGGGGGGGGGTACGCCTGGCATTATGCATTAACACTGAACAGTCATAACTGGTGGAGTAGTTATATGCTTTGTGGGGGTTAGGCTAGGAAATAAATCATTCTCATGCTTTTTATAAAAAAACGAACCAGATGGCTGGAAGTAGAAATATCAGCCTTGACCAGAAGAATTATTACAGGTTCCAAACTTCGTGCCGTCTCTGCATATTACTGGGACTGTCATCCCAAACTGGACTGAAAAAGTCCACTTTGTAGTGAATAATAAAACAAACTGACCCCCCCGCTAAAACCAAAAGCATGTTTTTGAATGATAGCGTCTACAAAAGCAAATCAGACACAGATTAAACTTGATGATTAAAGTAAATGTTTTTATAAAAGAGAACAAAGTGAGATGAGATGTGCACTGATCTGTGTGCACCTCAAGAGGAAGATGTCTGTCCAGATACTTTCTTTATGCTAATTTCCATCATTATTGCAGATCTGAGCCTCTCACCAGATGTTGTCATTGGATGATTTCTCTCTACCAGATTCAGTATAGTAGGTGTTGATTGTGAGGTTAGCGTTGGCGTCGGCGTCGTGAGCAGACTCGAAGTTGGTGACGACACGGCAGGGAATACCCAGCAGGCGCATCACTAAACCAAACAGGAAGTAAAGTTCTTGTTAATATGTGTTCATTTAAGTGTTTAATGTAAGGAATTGCTGTCTTGATTGATTCCTTTCTAAATAATGTTTTTAATATATTTGGCCCTTTTGGCCTTCCATAGTTTTTGTACTAAATTAGGAATAAAATTCTGATTTTTCTAGATAACACTATTAACTAAAGGTGATGGATTTTCCGACATTAGAGTTAAAGACCAAGTTTACTCGTATTTTCAACACACCTGCAGTGGTCTCTAGTATAAATGAATGTCTCGTGAGTTGATCTCTGTGGGAAAAAAGCTCTGGCGCACCTGTTTCAGGAACTAGAAGTGAGCCAGAGCAGAGGGGAGCAAAAGACGGCAGGATTTGGGGTGTTTCTCAATCTCAAGGAACCTCGCCTTGATGCCTTGGTCCCACCCCGGTTGCCTAGGAGATACGTCATCAGGAACCGCCAAGGCGTGTTCCAATCGATTCCAATGTTCATGTGCTTCCAAGGCATCTGTCCTCCGTTTGTTAGCCATTTAGCTAATTTAGCAAGGTTACATGAGAGGTGCCTTGGTGCCTTCTCTTGGTCAACAATGTCCCAGAATGCAGCGCGGTATTTTCAAACAGATGTGATCAGGAGCCGGCAGCAGCTACTTCAGGGCAAATGTCCACTTTAAATGTAAGTAAAGTAATGGTAGCTATTGGGCTGATATGTAAAATGTTTATTTACATCCAACCAGTTATCTATGGTTGGTTAGTTGCTTAGTAGTTGCAGCTTTGGTGGCTAGCAGGTACTAACTCACTTACACATTTGAATTAACCAATATATACACAATTAAAAAAGTAAAAGGCTCGATATTAAAACTTAACATTACTATGATGGGAGGGACGTTAACAGGGCGCGTAAGCAGGGGGCGGGCTCTGGCCAGCCGCGGTCACGTGGGACAAGTCTGTTTCATTTAACCGTTTTCTTTGACCAAGGAAGGACAGCGTCCTCGTAAGCAAGGCATCTGGCCTGGCAAGGCAAGGCGAGTTTCCTTGAGATTGAGAAACACCCTGGGAGTCTTATTTCCTGATATTTGGACATCTCTCCTCTGATTGGCTAACAGCAACACGACTCTACCACTGACTCTGTTTGCTCTGCAACGTTCATAGACATGAATACGTAGACACCCTACTGGGTGCTGGAGAGCGTAACAGCATCACCGCCATATTGGATGGGTCTCTTAAATTAAATTAAATTTAGTTTTCTACTTTATTCATATATAAATGTTATTCGGCAAAGATACCAATAATTTGGGGAACTGCTGCCACCTACAGGCTCGGCATGCATTTGAATGTGCTTCACAATACACAGGATTTTTTTTAGTTCAAATCTCTTTCAGGCTGAAAACACAAGATTTTTTCCTGGATGGGCGGGCAGGAAATTTGGTTTAACCAAAACCCGGCTCAGTGTTGCGTGTCCTCAGACTCATCCATATAAAAACCGTTATGCATGAATGAAAGAGCGACACAATCAGCTGTTACCTGAACACATGACGCTAGCGAACACCCAGCACTGTCCGTATTTGACCGTCTTGTTCGAGTTGTACCACTGTTTGAGGATGGTGTAGCTGCTGCTCCAGTAACTGGGGTTCATCCCACCGCTGAAGTCACCACTCCAGTTCCCCTCCAGGACGCCAGATGGGTTCCCATTGTGAATCTGGAAGGAAAGAAATTCTAATTTATTTATCTGGATGTTGGGAAAAATGAGAAATGGAACATTTTCAAAGTTCTGATCACTATTTTTAACTTGACATGAGGTGTTTGTTGCCTCCTTCTATCAGCTTTTCTATTATTATCATTATTTATTCATAACTGTATTTATTTAAAAAAGGGTACAAAAACAAACTCCAGCACTGCTCTGTATAATTTTGGTTTTTAAATGTTTCCGTTTAAAAGAAGAAAACTTTTAGGAAGCACGAAACCCACCATGTTGGTGATGATACGGCCGACGTAGATGGGGTTACAGCGAGCAGAGACATCCTCAGCAGGGTCACGATTGTATTTGACGCTGAGGTCGAGAATCTTCAAACAGATTTTCACCATGTCCTCCTCAAACTGGACAGGAAGTGAGCAACACTGAATATTACTGAAAAAAACCTGATGTTCTTTATTTTCAGGAATCAATATGTTGCCATCGTGTGTGTGTGTGTGTGTGTGTGTGTGTGTGTTCTTGTACCTGTGAAAAATCCCAGTGACATGGAGAAATGTAACTGTTATTTCCTCTGTAGATGACTCCATGTTCATTCATGACATACTCTTGTCTCTGTGCTTCATCAGGCTGAAACACCCAGTCGTCTGCAGATAAAAGAGACATGAAAACATCTAAACAGCTGATCAATAAACCCGAGTTGGACGAAGATCACTAACCTACCAGAACACCAGGGGTTGAAGAGCACCGACAGGTTAGCCAGCACCTGCTCCTCCTCCTTGTGTTTAGCAGACAGCTTGTACTCCCCTATGGGGGCGTCTGCCGGGGCTGTGATGGTCAGAGTCAAGGTTCCTGTTTCAGGAGAAGAACCCTTCTGAAGTTCTGCCTTCCACACCGCCTTAGCAGAGGCTGAAGGTGCAACCTTGTTTGGGACACCGAAGCGAGACATCGTCCCCTGGGGCTCAGATGGAGATTTTCCTATGAAGAGGAGCCACTGATGGAGTCAGACACAAAACTAGACTTTTAGACGTCCATGCAGTCAAAGACTTCCTGCATGGAGTCCTGACTGGTCAGCACGTGTGAAATCATGGAAAAGACACAAACCTGTCTCAGCTTTCATGCTGAGCTGATCCAGGTCAGGGTTGAAAGGTTGAGCCAGTGTCAGGGTCAGGATGAAGGGCTGGCCTCGCCTCACAATCAGCTGATCCACGGAGATCTCATTGGTGTGGTGCTCATTGTTGTTGGTCTTGCTGTGGAGGTCCACTCCCTTAAAAACTACAATAGAACAGGGAAAACACCGTAAATAAGTCTTAACCGACTCTAGCGTTAGCGTAGTGAAATGACAAGTTTTCAGAAACAGTAAAACTGTCTGTAAATGCACATAAAGTGGAACTTTCTTCATGATTTTACTGATTTATTCTCATTATTTTTACACTCATATTGCAGACTAGATCATTTGATAATTACAGAAGAGGATTAGGGCCACTGAAAAAAAAGAAAAGCAAAGAAAGAGAATTCTGACTTTAATCTCAGAATGTAAAAATTCAGAATTCTGAAATTAAAGTCAAAATTGAATAAAAAAATCAGAATTCTGATTTTTTTTCTCAGAATTCAGATTTTTTTTCTCAGAATTTTGGTTGTTTTCTCCAAATTCTGACTTTTTTCTCAGAAGTATAACTTTATTTTCAGAATTCTGACTTTTTCATTCTGAGATTAAAGTCTTTTCTTTTTTTTCTTTTCAGTGGCCCTAATCCTCTTCCGTAGATAACTGAATATTCAGATTTTTTTAGGTTCCAAAGAGATTTCTGTTAAAGGGACACTTTGCAACTTTTTCATATTTTTAAATCGTGTTCTTGAGCCAGTTTGTGCTAAAATGACCCTTTACAGGGTTAATGAAAGGCCACTTAGCCCCTTTCGCCCCCTGTGGCCAGAATATTGCACTTGCAATTTCACAGTTGCTGGTCCGGTCTGCTGACCTACCTGGATCTGCAGTCTGGCTCCAGCATGTTTTAGATCATGAACACAAGTGATTTAGTGATGAATCACTCCCATAGACACTAATAAAGGCTGGGAGGATATTTCAGCAGTTAGATTAAGTTGTTAAAAAGAAGCAAGGAGAGACACGTTTTACTTTTGGTTTCGCCAACGAACACTAGGGGGTGCTAAAAACAAGCCAAAACTAACTAGTGTCCCTCTTATATATACAGTCTTTGGTGTCCCTTTAAATATTTCAACCAAACAGGTGAGAATCTGATTCAAGGATGTTGCACAGAAATATTCCTGCAATTCAAATGTTATAATGCATAAGAAGTCCGGCTAAAGCAGGTGTCTGACCCTGATGCTGGATATTTTAGATGTTTCCCTTTTCTAACCTGATTCTTTGGTTGAAACCTCTGAAGCTTGAAGGACGGAGATCCTCTAGGACAGGAGAGAAACCACTAAAATCAGGGCCCTCTGATCAACGACTATTTGGGACGTTTTTTTTACTCAGCAGCAGAATTCAAATTTGAAAAGTGACCTGAAACAGAAAAACCTTCTTGGATAAAAACAAAGCACATAGTTGTCCCTCTCAGTTGCCTCCCAGCGTGCCAGGATGTTTAATAGCTGCTAATCATCATGTGTGTGTGAGGTGTGTGTGATGACATTGTCCTGTAACAACAGGCCTCGTTCCCACACTTCCTGAACTCTCCTCACTGGAACGTTAGTCAGGAACGTATTAAACCACCAACCCGCCCTGGTCTCTGATACAGTGATGCAAAGCTTCACCCTTTCATTGACACGAATCCAGAACTTTCTACATCATGTCTTCATCTGCGTGCAGCTGCATTAAATCATGCATGACAGGTTGTGTGAGAAACACCCGACTCATCGATGTGTAGAGTAAACGTTTTGATGCTTTTAACTGTTGGTTTGATGTATACATGTTTTGTTTTAAAGGGACACTAGCCAGTTTTGGCTTGTGTTTAGCACCCCCTAGTGTTCGTTGGCGAAACTGACAGTAAAACTTATCTCTTCTTGCTGTGCGTTCATCTTTTTAACACCTTAATCTAACTGCTGAAATGTCCTCCCAGCCTTTATTAGTTTCTACGAGAGTTATTCATCACTAAATCAAACAAATCACTGCATTCATGATCTAAAACATGCAGGAAACTTGCTGGAGCCATACTGCAGATCCAGGTAGATCAAGCTGAATTTTTCTAAGTCCCAGCAGATCGGACCAGCAACTGTTAAGTTGCAAGTGGAATATTCTGGCCACAGGGGGCGACAGGGGCTGGGTGGCCTTTCATTAATCCTGTAAAGGGTCATTTTAGCACATACTGGCTCGAGAAAATTATTTAAAAATATGAAAAAGTTGCAAAGTGTCCCTTTAAGAAATAAAAACTGATCACAACTGGTCTGACTGAAAAACAGAAAACATCATAAATGCTCCGGGACTCTGAGGTTTACTGTACCTGTGTTCGATCGGCTGTCGATCGTCATTGTCTCTGCAGAATCTTCTCTAATGATGGAGAAACAGGTGAAGGGTATCTTGCAGGCTCTCTGCAGCACAGTGACAGGTGTCTCTGAACAGGTGGATTTTTATAGCGCCCGTCACACCCAGGTGCATTTTACTTTTTAAAGGAATTCATGCTACAACCCCACAGGCAATTTCCAAAGAACAGCAGCTGAACCAGATTGGAAACAGGTTTACTTTCATACTCCCACACAACCTTCAGGTGAATTCCTGCACCTGTACAACAAAGGCAAATCAGGAGCTGTCAAATTCACTCACTGTCACTCATCTTCAGCAGCGCTTATACCACGCTAGGGTTGCAGGGAGATGGTGTCCAACTCCAGCAATCACCGTGTTAGAGGCACGGGAGACCCTGGACAAGTCTCCCATCCATGTAAGGGACACACAAGCCCTTTTTATAAGACACACCGTGCCGGCAAATCAGCGTAATATTACCGCAACGTGTGTCTTATGAACGCGCCATGGCGGCATCACGTTCCGGGAATTTTGCGGCATTCGTGCCGCCACGCTTGGTAGTAATATTGCGGCTTCGCCGGTCTTATAAACGCACACTAAGCCTTGGCGCAAAAGAGGGAGGTGTCATGACCATGTGATGAATTAATGCTGCGCTCCGGAGGGGAACTATGTTAAAAATGAAAGTAAACACGCGCTCAAGTTTCACGTTTGTAAACAGAACCAGCTGAGATGATAAACTGGACCGATGCGGTGCTCCGGGAGCTTCTCTCCGTTAGATCTGCAGCTCAGATCATCTGACAGCTCACAGGGATGGTGGAGGACAGAAACCTGTAGCTGTTGTTAAAATAAAAACTTAAGGAGCACGGCTTCGATCGCAATAAAAAGCAAGTTATGTCCAAAATACACGGAAGTCCGCGACAGTGCGGAGACCGCCCCCATACCTCCTTTTTGTCGCCATCGCATAATCTTTTATAAAACGGATATGATTGCGCAACATTACCGCCACGGTCTGAGCTCTTATAAACGACCTAACGCTCCCTGATGCCGCATCGGCGTTGCGGCAAATTGGCGACATTGTTTTATAAAAAGGGCTACAGAGACAATTAACCGGTCACACACTCATTCGCTCACACCTGAGCAAAATTTAGGGTCTCCAATCAACCTAACATGCATGTTTCTGGTCTGTGGGAGGAAACACACATGCATATGTCAACTCCACACAGAAAGGCTGCAGCCGGGATTCAAACCTTTGACCTTTGTGCTGCAAGGCAACAGTGCTACCGCACCACCATGCAGCTGTCTGTGAAGCTTATGGTGCAGAAACTAATTTCTTTATTATCAGTATTAGATGATTCTTCCTCCCATTTTGGTTGCTTCTGTCACTGTTCAGTTATCAGTTTTGTATCAGGTCTCTTTATGGCTAAATATTTAAGTTTTGGTAAATATTCAAGTCATGAAATCAGAAAACTTTATTTATAACCTTTTTAAATGACAAGAAAAACACAAAAAAACTAACTAAATAACCAGTAAATTAAAAACAATCAACAGATTTAAAGGGACACTTTGCAACGTTTTAATATTTTTTAATAATTTTCTTGAGCCAGTATGTGCTAAAATGACCCTTTACAGGGTTAATGAAAGGCCACCCAGCCCCTGTCGCCCCCTGTGGCCAGAATATTCCACTTGCAACTTCATAGTTGCCGGTCAGGTCTGCTTAACCTGCCTGGATTGGCAGTCTGCTTCCAGCATGTTTCCTGCATGTTTTAGATCATGAACACAGCTGATTTGTTTGATTTAGTGATGAACCGCTCCTGTAGACACTAATGAAGGCTGCGGAGACGTTTCGAACGCACAGCGAGGAGATACGTTTTACTTTCGGTTTCGCCAACGAACACTAGGGGGTGCTAAAAACAAGCCAAAACTGACTAGAGTCCCTTTAAAACAAGAACTCAGGTGTACAGGTGTTGGTCATAAAATCAAAATATTGTAGCGAGTAAGTGCTCGTGAGTCAGGAATGACAGCAGTTTTGAACAGAGAACTACTTTATTAGTGAACGGCAGCAGTCAGGTCTTCCACAGACACTCCGCTCTAAGTTATGGTGCACCCAGAAAACTCTCCTAAATATGCCGCTAGGCACTCCTGGGTAGCAGGAAGTAAACCCACTCTAGTAACTGCTACATTATCCCCCCCTGACGTTTAGCTGTCCCAGCAACCGAGAACACACAAAAACAGTCTAACACCAAATAACCTAACTGAGGGAGGCATAACATGCCGTCCCTACTCTATCAGTCAAGAACAAAGTCAGTGTAGCTGCCCAACTTGGAATTACGAGTCGAGATGCAGAGAGCTTCGACTGATGCAACTTTATTCTCTCCTTTTTTCCACCTTCGACCATATGGCACCGTGAAAACTACAAAAATGTGCCAATATGGTGTTAATTTTACATGTCCTTTAAAACTCAAATTAAATGAGCAAGTTAACTGAACAAATTATAACATTTCATGTCACACTATAAACCACGAATTTTACAGCTGTCAATATAATATGAAATTAAACACATTTCCATCACTTAAAATGAATAAACAGTCAATTACAGTCATTACCAACCTCTTTCTGCTTCCAAGGGGTGCTAATTTTGTTCGTGCTAACCGGTACTTCCACGTGTCTTCAGTCTCTTTTTACCAACTCCAAAGCGACGACTGTGTCATTTCATGCTAAACAGAACCGGAAGTGCGGCACGCTGACACAGGAAGTGCTATGATAACTGTGAACGGTGGTCTTCAAAATAAAAGCACGAAATAAAATGACCCTTTTTTGCTGACATTTACACTCCCACCAAATCCTGATACAATGAATGAACAACAAATCAAACAATGAAACTGTGCAGGATTTCTAGACTACTAAATTACAACTATCAGAGGCAAGGAAATGAGTGTACGTCATATAGAAAATAAATATGTACGTCATCTTTTTTTTTTTTTACTCGTTTTCAAGGAGTAGTACTAGTTTTTGTACTGGTCTCTCAATAACTGAAGGTTTAAATGGAATGTCCTTTTGTTTTTGAGACTCTCTCCCACCAACTCGCACTTTAACCCATCTAACTAAACCGTCGTGGTCTAGGATCGTTTCCATCACTCGTCCTAACTGCCAATGATTTCGAGGGAGGTTATCATCCGTGACAATGACAATGTCGTTAACCTTGAGGTTGCGCCGAGGGAAGTGCCATTTTTGTCTCGTGGTTATGTTAAGTAAGTACTCCCTTTTTCCATCGACCCCAGAACTGTTCGATTAGCTACTGGACTTGTCTCCATCTTTTTGTAGCGTACAAGTCTTCTTTCACGAACAGTCCAGGGGGAGGAAGTGCAACCTTGGCTTTCATCATGATGAGATGATTTGGCGTTAAAGGTTCCAGTGCATGAGGATCATTGATTCCACTAACTGACAATGGGCGACTGTTAACGATGGACATGGCCTCATATAGTAACGTCCTGAAAGAGGCATCATCAAGTCGACCTGGGCACTGTGCGAGAGTGGCGTTCAACACATTCCTGACCGTTCTTATTAGTCTTTCCCAGATGCCTCCTGCGTGGCTAGCAGAAGGGGCGTTGAAGACACATTTGCACTGCCTTTCGGACAGGAAGGTCTCCAGTTGTGTAGTGTCGCATTGCTTAAGCGCTTCCTTGAATTCATTCTTTGCACCAACAAAGTTGGAACCCTGGTCACAATGTAGCTGTTGGACAGCTCCTCTAAGGCTAATGAAACATCTCAGCGTATTGATGAACGAGTCCGTTGACAAATCTTCAAGCATCTCGATATGAACAGCTCTTGAGTAAAGACGTGAAAATCAGACCATATCTTTTATGTTCTTTGTGGGCTTTCTTTACAATGAACGGACCGAAGCAGTCCATGCCACTAAACGTAAAAGGTGCTGAGGCTTCAAGACGCTCTGGAGGGAGTTCAGCCATCCGTTGGTTCTCAGTAGGTCGTTGAAGTTTCCTGCAAAGCACACAGGTGTGTATCATTTTTGCCACCAGCTTGCTCCCACCAACAATCCAGAATCCGTTGATTCTGATTTCCATTTGTGTTTGGCCTCGTCCTTGATGACATGTCTTTTCGTGATAGTGTAACACAATCAGTTTGGTTATATGACTATTGCTTGGTAAGATTATTGGGTGCTTCACTCCGTGACTGAGGGACGATCGTTTTAATCTTCCACCGACACGGAGGAGTCCTTCAGAACAAATGGGATCAAGATTGAAAAGAATACTTGAGTTTGGAAGGTTTCCATTAGCTTGAAGCATTTTTGTTTCTTGCAGGAAAGCTTGTTGTTGTACGATCTTTATCACTGCTTCGATGGCTTTCTCACGCTCTTTGATTGTAACATGTTCGGTGTAAGGTGACTAAGATTTCCACCTTTTGATTCTTGCAACTACGTTTACAAGTTTCATCCAAGAAGAAAACTGATTTAGACAATTGAGAATGTCATTGAAGGTGTTGATTACAGTTGTGAGCACTTGCACTGTCTTAACTTCAGGATCACCGATGAGTAACTCAGTCGAGGTGCTTGGTGCTAAATGCTACTCACGTTCCCAAAGAAACCGTGGTCCTTGTAACCAGTTCGTTGAGTGAATGTCTGAAGCATGAAGTCCTCGGGATGCGTGATCCGCTGGGTTTTCTGAAGTGTCCACATAATGCCATTGGCTGGGATTACTGTTGTCTCTGATTAATTGGACACGATTTGCCACGAATATGTGGAATCTGCGAGCATCGTTGTTGATATATCCGAGTACGACCTGTGAATCAGTCCAAAAGAACTCGTCATCGATCTTCATATCAAGTTCTGCCCTTAGCAAAACGCTTACCTTTGCAGAGATCGCTGCTGCTGCGAGCTCAAGTATCGGAATGCTTGTGACCTTTGAGGGTGCGACCCTGGCTTTTCCCATAACAAGACTACAATGAACTTCGCCTTTGTCATTTTCGTACCGGAGGTAAGAACATACACCGCATCCTAAACAGCTGGCGTCCGAGAAATGGTGTAGTTCTACTCTGACAATGGTTTGAAAATCATGTGGGTGGTAACATCTTGGAACTGAGAGCTCCTGCAACTTGGCGAGACCATTTATCCATTTCTCCCACTGTGGTTTCACATCTTCTGGTAGTGGGTCGTCCCATCCGATTGTGACAAAGCTCTTGGAGAATAAGTTTCCCACTTAGACTGAATGGAGCAATGAATCCCATTGGATCATAAAGTGAGGCAATGACGGATAAACAACTGCGACAGGTTGCAGACCAATCTTTCAGATTGATGCTAAAGCTAAAGGTATCGTCCTTTAGTGACCACTGGATACCTAAAGCGCGTTCTGACGGAGTTGGGTCAAGTCCAAGAGGTTCTGTGGTTGCTGACCTTTCTGAGACATTTAAGATATCGAGAACAGTTTCTTCATTTGAGTTGAATTTATGAAGGCGTAGGCCCCCTTTTGCACAACTCTTGTGCTTGGGTGATCAGTTCCTGTGCTTCTTCGATTGATGAGACGCTGACAAGTCCATCGTCGACGTAAATGTTTTTCTCCACGAACGTTGACGCTAGTGGATATTCAGCTTGATGTTGTCGTGCGAGATGCTTCAAACCAAAATTGGTGCATCCGGGAGATGATGCAGCTCCAAAAAGATGAACTGTCATTCGATACTCTTGTGGTTCTTTCTCTAAGTCACTATCTTTCCACCAGAGAAATCTCAAGTAGTTTCTGGATTCCGAAGTGACAGCAAACTGATAGAACATTCTTTCAATGTCACAGATTACTGCTACAGCTTCTTTCCTGAATCTGCAAAGTACACCTATTAAAGAATTAGCCAGGTCAGGTCCAGTCAACAGGCTATCGTTTAGAGATATATCATGGGACTTAGCCGAGCAATCAAAAACAACACTTAGCTTGTTCGGTTTTCTGGGGTGAAAGACTCCGTGATGTGGCAGGTACCACTCGGTTTGTCCTAAAGATGTTGTAGGAGCAGGCTCCGCTTCACCCTTGTTGATGGTTTCTTCCATGAATGTTCGGTACTGATCGTAGTATTGCTTGTTGGCCTTTAGCTTTTACTTGAGACACTGTAGGCGAACTGTTGCTAGCCTTTTGTTGTTCGGTAGGTTAGGTGGATTGTTGCCCTTGAAGGGAAGAGGCGTCTCATAATGTCCGTCTTCTGTTTGTGAGATGTTTTTACTAAGGAACTGTATGAACTGAACATCTTCTTGGGACACGTATTTGTTCTCATAGATTCTTTCAGAAAAGTCCAATTCTAGGGTCTTTATCATGTCCGTCGTTGCTGGAGCAGGCAATTCCTTTACTGTGAGTCGATGTACGAAGCTTTGGTTTCCTTCTCTGTCTAGGTGGGGGTTCGATGAGCCAATTATACACCATCCTAGTTCTGATCTTTGAGCAAAGGGCATAGTTTACATTGTTTTAATGTATTTCAGAGACTTTTTAACACGGACTAATTTGTCCTTCATTCTCCTCCACCTCTTCATCCAGTCGCCACCTCTAAACCCACGTTTCCCGTCGTTTCCATCCACGTTTGCTCCGTATTTTGTACTCCTTCAGTCACGGGTGAATAAATGTTCATATTTTCGGACTTTTCCATGATGCGTTCTTCAATCTATTCTGGGTCTGCCGCTAAATATGTTTTTACTTATTAACGGAGCAACGGCGGTGCTGGTGACGAAGTTACAGGAAGCGTCATCCTGACCAATCACAAGCTTGCGGTCTCCGTCACTTTCGACGGATGTTTAAAATTTGGGGCATGTCTCCGTCACTCACCCTCCGCGAGCCAGTCGGAGAGCCGTTGCGCCGACGCAAAATGGCGGTGCGTGCATCCGTTTCACGCAGACGGACCGAGTATAAACCAGCCTTTAGGCTTAGCTTCATCATTTTGTTTGGAGCTGTCGGATAGTAACGGTTGCTATGATGTGTGATTGGACAATAGCCGTTCTGGGGGCGGGGCCGGCAAAAGGCTAATTGCTGTAGTTTAGCTCTTTCTTGTTCCAACTGTTGTTGCATTTCCACCTCCTTTAATTTAATCTCTGACAGCATTTTTGCTTCTTTAAGCTTCCATTCACTTTCTAACTTGCAAAGATGAGCCTGTTGCGCTTGAATTTCTTCCATTGCCTTTGATTGTTCTAGTTTGGCAGCAAGCGCTGCTTCAGCATCTACTCTGCTGTTGCGAGTACTGGATGAGCCAGAATGATAGCTCAATTTCTCTGATGACTCTGATGAGCTTGCAGTTTCAGTCACAGTGTGGCCAAAAACAGACCCATATTCATTCTTAACACTTCTCTTACTCTCTCTCAAGTTGGTCATTATGTTTTTCATCAACAGTCTTTAAACGCTCATTTATAAGACGACATATTTCCTTTGTCAGTGTAACACAGGCGTCCATTTTATTGACAATTCCTGGAGTGGTGTTAGGATGGGTTCATACTGTAAACTTACAGCGCTATGCATTGCTTCGATATTTTGCTGTAATTTGTTGAGGTCTTCTACTGAGCAAAGCGATTTTAGTTTTGTTCTAGTTTCTCTTGCTACTAACTTCCAAGAGTCGTAAGTTTTGTTGAATGATTTTTCACGTTTTTTGATATCTTGGGTTTGCATTTCTAGGCCTTTCTCTGTTAGCTTCCTTTCACGTGAGCTGGATTTACGTTGTACGTTTGTGGGGTTGTCTGTTTCCTGATGCAGAGAGCTTTGACTGATGCAACTTTATTCTCACCGTGAAAACTACAAAAATGTGCCGATAAATGGTGTTAATTTTACATTTTGTCCTTTAAAACTCAAATTAAACTAGATAAATTGCATTTCTTGCAGAAATACGTTTGAATGCTTTGTTGCTGAATACGATAGCTGAAACAGCTGAATTGAAGCTAAAACTAAGATTAATTGTCAAAATGTGCTGAATGTATTTGAAGTTTTAGGAGCAAAAATTGTTAAAAACTTTTAAAAAGCCCGAAAAGTAAGTAGAGAATAGAGAAAAAAATCCTAAACAGCAGAAAACTGAAATCTCTAAACATAGTTTAAAAAACTGAGTAGCTAAAATGTTTAAACAGCTCATATTTGAGTATAAGTAGTTACATTTTCACAATTAGTTTAATTGTGAAATTAGCAGGATATGCTGAATTTTGAAACTGATAGCTGAGTAGCTGAACTGAAATAAGCAGTTTTCTGCTGCGAAAATTTAGCATAATTGTAAAAATGAGCTGAAAAGATTTAGTTGCAAAAAATCACTAACAAGTGTAATAAAGCCAAATAAGTAAGTTGAGAAAAGAGAAAAAAAATCTAAACAGAAGAAAACTGAAATCTCACTACACAGTTTAAAAAACTTGACAGCTGAAATGTTTAAACAGCTGGTATTTGAGTAGGATTAATTTAATAGTTAAATTTTCACAATTAGCTGAACTGTGAATTTAGCAGCTGAAACTGATAGATGAACATAGATTAGAACTGATGTGAAGTTGAAAATGAGTTCAATTGTCAAAGTTAGCAGAATGAGATAAAAAATAAACTGTTAGAACGAGCAGAAATTGAACTTTAAAGTTTCAAAACTTTCTCAGCCATTCAAAGACCAGGCATAGTGGACGGCTGGTTTCCTGAGTTCAAGCTGATCGATTTGGTGTATAACATGTCTGGGTGCGTATTTCTGTTAACTTGGAAGAAGCTTGAACTCTCTCAGCCAATCAGAGAGCAGGGATGGAGGGGGCACTGGGTTCCTGAGACCAAGCCGATCGATTTGATGTATAATATGTGTGTGTGCGTATTTCTATTAACCAAGAAGAAGCTTGAACTCTCTCAGCCAATCAGAGAGCAGGAATGGGGGTCGGGGGCATTGGGTTCCTGAGACCAAGCCGATCAATTTGATGTATAATATGTGTGGGTGTGTACTTATGTTAACCAATAAGAAGCTTGAACTCTCTCAGCCAATCAGAGAGCAAGGATGGGGGGGCACTGGGTTCCTTGGGGCAAGCCTATCGATATGATGTATAATATGTGTGGGTGTGTATGTCTGTTTAGGCAGCAGAAATGTGAATACTCTCAGCCAATCAGGGAGAAGGGATGGAACAGTTGTGGTTTCACACCTTTTTACTGGCTTCTGGGGTCAGACATATACAGACAGACACACTGCCAGACAGACAGAAAGATAGACAGAACACACACACACACACTCACACACACACACACACGCACACACACACACACTCACACACACGCTCACACACACATGCACACACTCACACATGCACACACACACACACACACACACACACACACACTCACACACACAGGTGAACTTGACTCATAAGGAAAAGCCTTTGATCCTTTGATCTTTAATTGTTTATAATTAGGCTTAACGAGCCGTCTGCATGTGTTAACGACCTGTCTGCATGTACTTACAGTCAGCTTCAGCTGTTAGATGTCCGTTCAGAGGCCTCCAACGTCTCATCACCATTCGAAAAGTATTGCACCGATTTGAAAAATTCCAAAAGCGTGAACATCAGAAGGCTTTGGTGGTGCTATATTGAAATTTTTGTGTGCCTACCTAGAATATTTGTAGGAGATATGATGAGATGATTTCTGCTGTCTGACACAGACCGGAGCAGAAAATGCCTGTTTTATATGGGAGGAAAATGTGGCTGAATCATCCTTCTGACGCTTGTAACTCAAGAACCGTGACAGCTACAGCTAAAACGAGGACATCCCATCGAAGCAGACGAGTAAAACTACTGTTTTTGAGTAATTGATGAGTGTACCCTAAAAAATGTGGTCGTAGCAGATTTTTGTTTAGAAAAAATCATCAGAATCAGGAGATCACCTGTTCTGCAGCTCCAAATGTCAAATTGCAGGCTCCGAACGTCTCCTCACCATTCGAAAAGTATTACACCGATTCGAAAAATTCCAAAACCGTCAGCGGCCGAAGGCTTTGATGGTGCTCTGTGTGAATTTTTGTGTGCCTATCTTTAATATTGTAGGAGATATGACGAGTACAGTTTAGCTCTAAAACAGCGATCGAAGCACCTGAGCTGAGAAAAAATTGAATGGCTGCCAATGGGAGAAAATCAGGATCACTCCTCCTTCTGAGCCTTGTAGCGCAAAAACCGTGGCAGCTACAGCAAAATCCAGACCATCCCATCGAAGCAGACAAAAAAACCTACTGTTTTTGAGAAAATTACGCGTCTACCCCAAAAGATGTGGTCGTAGCAGAATTTCCCCTCTGGATTGAGATCTGGAGCTGTCAGTCACAGTGGGAAAGGAATGACCATATTTGGGACAGCACAGCTCAGCTGCTGGAAGGAGAAATATTTTAAAACCTTTCCAAACTAGTTAACGCTACGACCACAATTTTTGGAGTACGTCCATAAATTATAGCTCAAAACGGAGGAAAATCCGTCAGCTTTCATCCAGCGCAAGTCTCATTTCCCTCGGTTCTACGGTTCTCTCAGGACACGGCCTGAAGTCGAGCAAAGTCTGTTTTTGGCCCTATTCTTTTGAATGGGGGGAGGAGGAGACGTTCCTGAACTTTCCAAAATCGTACCTCAAGTTTAACCTGTGATT
>SSNS01000141.1:1244228-1273426 GCA_006937985.1 Aphyosemion australe
GATCTGCCTCCCATCCTACTTTTAGATATTCTAGGAACCACCAGTAAACCTGCAGTCTGAGAGCGAAGTGCTCTGTTAGGAACATATGGAACAATCAGATCACTGATGTATGATGGAGCTTGATTATTAAGAGCTTTATATGTGAGAAGGAGGATCTTAAAATCTATTCTAAATTTAACAGGCAGCCAATGTAGGGAAGCTAAAACAGGAGAGATGTGGTCTCTCTTTTTAATTCTCATCAGAACTCTAGCTGCAGCATTTTGGACCAGCTGAAGACTTTTGACTACATTCTGTGGACCTCCTGATAGTAATGAATTGCAGTAATCCAACCTTGAGGTAATAAATGCATGAACCAGTTTTTCAGCATCACTCCTGGAAAGGATGCTTCTAATCTTAGCAATATTCCGAAGGTGGAAAAAGGAAATCCTACAAACCTGTTTAACGTGGGATTTGAATGACATGTCCTGGTCAAAGATTACACCGAGGTTCTTTACTTTGTTCTCGGAGGCTAATTTAATACCGTTTAGATCAGGTGACTGACTAAGCAGTTTCCTTTTCTGAGGTTCTGGACCAAAGATGATAACTTCAGTCTTGTCTGGATTTAGCAGCAGAAAGTTTAGAGTCATCCAGATTTTTATGTCTTCAAGACAAGCCTGTAGTCTACCTAACTGATTAGGTTCATCAGGGTTTATGGATAAACCTGATCTGATTCTAATGGGTCACTGTGGGTGTTTCATGCAGGTTGAACATGAAAATAGTCTCCTCCACCTATCTCCTGCATTAGCTTCTGATAGAAAATAGACGGTGAAAAACTAGGATTAGAAGTCGTCAGACTGTGGTAGTTATGTGGTGCAATTGTGTCCTTTTAATACAAGATTACGCGATGGCGGTATAAAGGGGGTATGGGGCGGGCTCTGCGTTGCTGCGGACTTCCGTTTATCTTGGACATAACTTGCTTTTTATTGCACTCGAAGCCACGCTCCTTACGTTTTTTTGACAAGCCGCTCCTAAAGGCGGCTGTCTTCCACAGTCCCCGTGCAGCCTATGGTGATCTGAGCTCCAGCTCTAATGGAGAGAAACCCCTAGAGCTCTGCATCGCTCCAGTTTACCATGTCAGCTGATTCTGTTTAAAAAGTGAAACTTATGCCCGTGTTTACTTTGATTTTCAATAAAGTTGCTGGCCAAAGCTCGGCAGTAACTCCCCACGTGATCATGACACCTCCCTCTGTTGCGCCAAGGCGTAATGTGCGTTCACAAGTCTGGCGTTGCAGCAATATTACTACCAAGCGTGGCGGCACTAATGCCACAAAATTCCCACAACGCCATGCTGCCACGCCGCGTTCATAAGACACACCGTGGCTATGCTAGTTGTTACAAGCCCTACTTGAATCTATACTAACAGGAAAAATGTGGGTCTGCAAGTAAAGAATAATGTCTTTTCTTGGAAATCTGTACAAGTTCCCCAAACAGGACCGACAACATTGCAGAAACTGTAATTTAATGCGTGAATAGTGGCTCTATGACTTCTACAGACAAACGAATGTTTAAGATTCCACAAATTATTCCTCATGGCTTCTCCAACACACCCCAAAACGACAGTCAGCTGTTTATAGTATGCACCTTTCGGCACTGGGCACCACTCCATCACTCTGAAATGTTGTGGTTTATTTCTCCTCCTTTCTGTCACACCGCCAACAGCGTTCACTGGTTCACAGCCAGGTTTCATCATGAATAAGAACAATTCTCAGAATCAGCTTCTTATTAATAGACTTAAATACAGCTGCTAACGTTTAGCTTTGATTGTTTTTTGTTTATTGCAAAAGAAAAAGTGAGTAAATCAAACTTACCTGATCATTTTCAAACATTTCTTCAAAAGTGTCGCCAATTTAGACACCTAGAAATAAAATAAAATATATGTATTGCCTACTTTTTTGACTCCATTGTCGAGGCGGCTGACCGCAGCTGTGGCCGCAGGGTGGTCGGTGCCTGTCGTGGCGGCAATCCCCGAACCCGCTGGTGGACACCAGTGGTTAGGGATGCCGTCAAGCTGAAGAAAGAGTCCTATCAGGTCTTTTTGGCCTGTGGGACTCCGGAGGCAGCTGATAGGAACCGGCAGTCCAAGCGGAATGAGGCTCGGGTGGTCGCGGAGGCAAAAACCCGGGCATGGGAGGAGTTCGGTGAGACCATGGAACAAGACTTCCGTACGGCTTCGAAGAGATTCTGGTCCACCATCCGGCGTCTCAGGAGGGGAAAGCAGTGCACTACCAACACTGTTTACAGTGGGGAGGGTGTGCTGCTGACCTCGACTCGGGACGTTGTGAATCGGTGGGCCGAGTACTTCGAAGACCTCCTCAATCCCAGCGGCACGTCTTCCAGGGTGGAAGCAGAGTCTGGGGACTTTGGGTTGGGCTCTCCAATCTCTGGAGCAGAGGTCACTGAGGTGGTCAAAAAACTCCTCAGTGGAAAGGCTCCGGGGGTGGATGAGATCCGCCCGGATTTCCTTAAGGCTCTGGATGCTGTGGGGCTGTGTTGGTTGAAGCGGCTCTGCAATATCGCGTGGACATCGGGGGCAGTTCCACTGGATTGGCAGACCGGGGTGGTGGTCCCCCTATTTAAAAAGGGGGGCCGCAGGGTGTGTTCCAACTACAGGGGGATCACACTCCTGAGCCTCCCTGGGAAGGTCTATTCAGGGGTTTTGGAGAGGAGGGTCCGTCGGATAGTCGAACCTCGGATTCAGGAGGAGCAATGTGGTTTTCGTCCTGGCCGTGGAACACTGGACCAGCTCTATACCCTTGGGGGGGTCCTGGAGGGTGCGTGGGAGTTTGCCTAACCAATCTACATGTGTTTTGTGGATTTGGAGAAGGCGTTCGACCGTGTCCCTCGGGGGGCCCTGTGGGGGGTACTCTGGGAGTATGGGGTACCAGGCCCCTTGATACGGGCTGTTAGGTCCCTGTACGACCAGTGTCAGAGCTTGGTCCGCATTGCCGGCAGTAAGTCGGGCCCGTTTCCGGTGAGAGTTGGACTCCGCCAAGGCTGCCCTTTGTCACCGATTCTGTTCATAACTTTTATGGACAGGATTTCTAGGTGCAGCCAAGGTGGTGAGGGGATCCGTTTTGGTGGCCTAAGGATCAGGTCTCTGCTTTTTACAGATGATGTGGTCCTGTTGGCTTCGTCAGAACGTGATCTCCGGCTTTCGCTGGAGCAGTTCGCAGCCGGGTGTGAAGCAGCTGGGATGAGAATCAGCTCCTCTAAATCCGAGACCATGTTCTTGAGTCGGAAAAGGGTAGAATGCCTTCTCCAGGTCAGGGACGAGGTCCTGCCCCAAGTGGAGGAGTTTAAGTATCTCGGGGTCTTGTTCACGAGTGAGGGAAGGGTGGAGCGTGAGATCGATAGGTGGATTGGTGCTGCGTCTGCAGTGATGCGGGCGTTGTACCGGTCTGTTGTGGTGAAGAGAGAGCTGAGCCGAAAGGTGAAGCTCTCGATTTACCGGTCGATCTACGTTCCTACCCTCACCTATGGTCACGAGCTTTGGGTAGTGACCAAAAGAACGAGATCACGGATACAAGCGGCCGAAATGAGTTTCCTCCGCAGGGTGTCTGGGCTCTCCCTTAGAGATATGGTGAAAAGCTCGGTCATCCGGGAGGGGCTCGGAGTAGACCTGCTGCTCCTCCATATCGAGAGGAGCCAGTTGAGGTGGCTCGAGCATCTGATTAGGATGCCTCCTGGACGCCTCCCTGGTGAAGTTTTACGGGCACGTCCAACCAGGAGGAGACCCAAAGGAAGACCCAGGACACGCTGGAGGGACTATGTCTCTCAGCTGGCCTGGGAACGCCTTGGGATTCCCCCGGAGGAGCTGGCCCAAATGGCTGGGGAGAGGGAAGTCTGGGCCTCCCTCCTTAAGCTGCTGCCCCCGCGACCCGGCTCACTTTACCGTCAATCTCCGGAAAAAAAAAAAAAAAGCATACACACACACGCTGTTTGTAATAGTATATTACTACTATTAGAGACCGGCCTTTATTTACCCCCGCTGACAGCGAGACCAGCTAATATAGGTAATGGAATACAGGCCAATAATAGAGGATTTACGGTATGTTAATGCTATGTTTAAGCTATATGGAGAATAACTGAAAGAAGCAGCAGTTTTTATCACTTTACGTTTATCAATTTGGACGAATCAAATTTGGACAACTTAGAGTGGGCGTTACCAACTCCTTCAGACACCAGATCCTCCCAAACACTTAAAGATTATGCATCCTTAATGTGGTGTAAATATTATTAACTTAATGTGCAGTGAATATGTTAACTATTCATAATACATTATTAATATGAAAGTGAATATCCTGACAGATTAACCTTAACTCCAACAAATACTAATTTGGTGTAATTTAAGATATTGTGGCGGCCCTGCCCGCTGCTAGGCAGGGGTAGCGGCCTCAAGGCATTGTGGGGGTGAGTTCGGTATTATTTTATTCATGTTTTCTTGTGTTTTGGTAACTTCTGTTGATTTAGTTTGTGTTAATGTTGTTTACTTTTAGTTAGTGTTTCATTTTGTGTTGTTTTTAGCCAGTTGGCACCGTGAGTTATGCGTGTATGTCGGGGGGTAAAGAGGGGAGCCGTTCGGCTAATAAAGTGTTGTTGACTTGCTGCTGGTGTGTCTCCTTGGTAGGGGTGCTCCAAAAAGGGTACTTCACGATTCGATTCGATTTCGATTATGGGAGCTTCGATTCTTCGATTCTTTGATTATAATGGTTTTTGGTTCGATTCGATTATTGGTGCCACGATTCTTCGATTATTGACATTTTTAATGCTTTTTTTTTCATTCTAAAACTACTCTCAGTAAGTAAATACATTTTTTTTACAGTTAACTATTTTTCCAAAGACAAAATCTTATTTTATGACTGTATGACTTTGTCAAAGTGCAAATATTTACACAACTTAACTTCGATCAGGGAAAGCTTTAAACATTTAAAACCTGCTAGGGAAACATTTTTTCTCTCCTTCCTTTACTTTATTTAACAACAGAACATTATTAGAAAACAGTTCAATAACATGCAAAACAACATATCACCTCAACTGTCTTACAGCTTTTGAGATATTGAGTAACATTTCATTTCTACTGGTAACAATGTAATGGTGGCATGTCTATAATGTACGGGTTGGCAATAATACAGTTTAAATTACGTTCACAGATAGAAGTGTTTGTGAATTACATACTATAACGGCTTGCCATAGACCTGGAGCGGTGTGTTGCGCAATCTCGTAGCAACAACAACAACAACGTGAGTCCCAGTAGCTGCTGTGGCTCTGCTCCATAGCTGCAGACAGCTACAAATAAACAGGATGGTGGGACTTTTCTTCCTCTTGTAGATTTTAGTCATTCTTAGTTCCAAGAGCATCGTGTTCTTTGGAACCCACGGCGTGAGTCTGCTATCCGCTAGCTTAGTTAGCATTAGCCAATCTGCCCGTAGCTGCGCGTTTGATCCCAAACTTTGGACCGTTTCTGCTGGTTCCTCTATTTTCCTCCACAGCACCTAGATTACCACATTGTGCGCCAGTAAAAAGCATCTTCCTTACACAAAAACAAATAACTTACATTTGTTAAGGCTCCAGTTACGTGTATTTTCTTTTCAGTACCGGCTTTGCAACACAGCTTTCACGTTATTTATTTTTTAAGCATCGGCGTTCATTAATCGATTCTGAATCCTCACGTGAAGCTTTGCGATGCATCGCCGCATCGATGAAATGCACCCACCCCTACTCCTTGGCTACCGCTGCATCCACTCCCCGCTAGGCGGCGACAGAGGCCGTCACATTGGTGTCAGAAGTGGGATAACGCTGTTAAGCAAGACGGGAAAGATGCAGCAAATCTCTGAAGAGATCGAGCGACTTGGCCAGGAGCACGGCAGGCTGAAGGAATATCTACGGCTGGGCGCCGGGCTGAGAGCACCGCGCCAGCCTGATGGAACCAGCACTCCGCGACAGCTACGAGAGCTGTACCCAACGGAGAGGTCGACAACCCCGCGGTGACGGCTGCGCTACGAGACAGCGGCAGCCAAACGCCGGTGAAACTACCAAGATTCAGCGGTGCCATGCCCCTTGCGCCCTACCTCGTTCAGGTGGAGCTGGCAGCTTGGCACGAAGGGTGGAGCCAGCAGGAAACGGTGGTTCATGTTACACTCGCTTTGGAAGGAGTAGCGCTTCAAGTACTGGTGGACCTGGCACCGAAGGATTGGTGTGATTGGCAGGCCATCACGGCGGCGTTGGACAGACGCTTTGGGCAGCGGGTCTCAGGAGAGCGAAGCCGAGAGGAGCTGAGCAGCAGACGGCGCGACCCAGGAGAGAGCCTGGGAGCTTTCGCTGCTGACATCCAGCTGTATGTGCGTCAGGGCTATCCTGATTTCCCGGCTGCCGCCAGAGAGGAGCTGCGCCTTCACGCATTCCTGCAAGGATTGACGCCGGAGCCGCTGCGCCGGCGTATGAGACTGGTTTTCCCCGCTGCCGTGGCTGACGCGCTCAGGAGAGCTGGGCGGGCGGAGGACATGGTGCTAGCTGGACTGGAGGGTTGTGGGACACTTAACCCTCTTGGGTGGGGGCTATGTGGCGGCCCTGCCCGCTGCTAGGCAGGGGTAGCGGCCGCAAGGCATTGAGGGGTTGAGTTCGGGATAGTTTTATTCATGTTTTCTTGGTTAGTTCTGTTGGTTTAGTTTGTGTTAATGTTGTTTACTTTTAGTTAGTGTTTCATTTTGTGGTTTTTTTAGCCGATGCCAGTTGGCACCGTGAGTTATGCGTGTATGTCGGGGGGTAAAGAGACGAGCCGTTCTGCTAATAAAGTGTTGTTGACTTGCTGCTGGTGTGTCTCCTTGGCTACCGCTGCATCCACTCCCCGCTAGGCGGCGACAGAGGCCGTCACAATATGAAACGCCTCCTTACAGGAATACATATTCATGTTCTACATGTGACCCCATCATTCATTATATGAGACACATTATTAGACATTAGATTTCACATATTGCCAATTCAACAAGTATGATTATACATATGGCTAATACTTATAAACGTCTTACATGAGGCAGGAAAGATAAACTTTATTCAAGAAAGAAAGAAAGAAAAGTTTTGTGTCATCATCCTGGCGTCGTGATGTCTTGGTGATATGCTGCAGCAGGGGCGCAACTACCTACCTTTGGAGGGGTATGCAGATACAAAATGCCCCCCCCCCCCCGCCCCCCCAGCTATTATACCCTACCACAAAGTGTGCACCAGCACCAAAAAGCAGACATGAAAAAAAGGTCAGGGAAGTCTCAGTAGGGGGTGTGGGGGCATGCCCCTGGAAGAAAGTTTTGGACATTTTATATATAAAAGCATCAGTCTGGTGCATTTTGAGAAAAAAGTAGAGTTACAGGCTGGTGCATGTACACATAGCATTATGATATAGCTGGGTTAACAGAGTTATCCTGTCCTTTCTTTAATCCATTTTGAACACTGACTACAGCAAAATCCAGTGATGCATCTGCTCACTACCACATGAACTGATGTCACCAAAAGAACCAATCAGCTGGCAGAGCTCACTGCTGAATGTGTGAGTGTGCAGAACTTACAAAACTTCACGCTCACGACAATTTAAGGAACAAAGTAGAATGAAGCTGCAGGGCTTTAGGCCCAGGGCAGAGTTTAATGACTCAGACCGACCCACCTTAGATCCTGACCTGTTATTAATATCATGGATTATTTACATCAATCAGAATATTCTGTTCAGATGTTCACAACCACACCTTTAAAATGAAATGAAATCATTATTAAAATTAAAAATGATTAATATTCCTTTTTCATGAAAAGATTAGTTATCTGTGAACACCTTTATATTTATTATTGTCCAGCTGAAGCAGACATTTTCTTATTTCTAACAGAGCTGAGCTGTGGGAGAAAATATTCAGGCTTATTTCATCTTATTTTCTATCACCTGTGTGTTTGGTGTATTTATTAACCTGCTATTAACTATAAATGATAAATAACAGGTCACTAGAATCATGTGGGCATAGAAAGTGCTTGTAATGAACTAAAGCTTGTTCAGCAGCTCACCTGTTCCTTCCACACTGAGGAGAAATCCTCTCATCAGCAGCAGGTGATCAACAGACTGAACACCGGACCGAAAAAACAAAAAGACACCGACCTCAGACCGGCCCACCGGGCCGGGAGTTTCCCCGGTCTGGGCCTGATTACTCCCGCCGTCGTCAGACAGGAGCTGCTCATCACGTAACGTAACTCTCATGGTGACACCAGAGCTTGGCTCCGCTGGAGCTTATTAGCGCGACTAGATTCTACAACGTTTTCATGAATAAACACACAGCTTAATAGATCTGTGGCTTGTGTAGAAAACCGTCCACACCTCCAACCGCGCTCCAGCGCGTAGTGGGGGCGCGCGCTGGAGCGCTGAGAGAGAGAGAGTGTGTGTGTGTGTGTGTGTGTGGGGGGGGGGGGGGGGGGGGGGGGGGGGGGGGGGGGGGGGGGGGGGGGGGGGGGGGGGGGGGGGGGGGGGGGGGGGGTCCAAATACGGAGGGGCGCCTAATCACCAGCGTGTTTAGTAGATATAGTTCGCAGATACACAAACGGACAAGTACACACTTGTTATTATGCAGACTAAAAATATTTTTTTTGCATTATCGCTTTGGCGTCCCCTCCAGCCTGGCGCCCCTATGCGCCGCATACACTGCATACCCACTTTTTGCGCCACTGCCTAGCGTAATGTGTGACTGCAGGGGGCGCTAATGAGCATTTCTAATTTTCTAGGTCTTATAAAGAAAGAAGAGCACTTACGTAAACTGCGTAACAACTGTTACGGCTGAAAATGTGGGCTTCACTGTTTCTTCTGATTAACATCACAGTGACTGAAAATGTCATTTATTTTGTATTTGAAGTAAAACAATATCTAACGGATCGTGGGTTCTTTGTTGAACGTTCAAAAGGTTTTTTTTCTCTCCTACGTTCGTTCAGCAGTCTGGACTCATTTTAACACCCTCCTGTTGTTTTTGTAAACTGAAATGTTAACTGGTAGTAAACTATTAGTATACCTTGAAGATTGCATTTAGTATACATTAAAGTGTACTTAAACTATGAGTTTACTTAAGTGTATTACAAGTACACTAAAAGTGTACTTAAAAGTTTGTTACAAGTACAATAAAAGTGTACTTAAATGTTTATTACAAGTACACTAGAAGTGGACTTAAAGTGTATTACAAGTAGCCTACACTAGAAGTGTACTTAAAGTTTGTTGCAAGTACACTAAAAGTTTACCTGGAAGTTTACTTTAAGTGTTCTTCAAAGTATATGAACTTAAAGTGGGCCACTTTAGTGCGAAGGAGTATACTTGATAGTATTCACTAGTATACTTGTTTCTGTGTACTTGGAAAATAAAAGTATACTTGGGGACATATACTTTTCTATACTTCAATATACTTAGTAAAATAAACTTGAAGTATACTACTTTTTGGTAAGGGATAGCGAACCACACACTGTTCATTTACTCCAGGCAGAAAATTCTGTGACCCTATACTGTCTGTAAATCTATATTATTCTTATAAGAGTTAAATAAAAATGTTTTCTTAGGTTGCTCTACCTCTTAAATACAGTCTGGGTTCGGAGTCTCATCTAGGACATGTGTAGGATTATTGCACTGATTTCTGATTTTACTTCAGCTGAGTCTTCCTCAGGCAGAAGGAACAGGCAACTCCATTTGTACATTTCAAGAAATTGAATTGAGTATTCTGAGGTGTATTTGTCTGAGGGTGTATATGTGATGTGGTTGTCTAGAACACAATAAAAGGGAGAGAGATCTCAATTACTGTATATAATTACTGTATCTACCAACAGACAGCAATACATGATGTTCAAATTACAACTCTACACAATAATAATTTAGCAACTCTAGTATAATCCGCATCCTCATAATACGTCCACCAGATGGCACTACCAAGCCACAAACAGAAAACTGATAAATATCAGCTAACTCTGACTCAACTGGCCAACAGATCAAAATTTGTATCTACTCACCACTACTAGATTAAATCCAGTCAGGTAAGTAGGATAAATGGTAAAGCAAACATTCACCCAATACATTGCAGGCCACAATGTGGCATTGCGTTCTGTTAACCCTTAATATACACAATTGGCCACTAACAGAGGACATCAATCCATGTTTATACAGCTCAGCTTCCATACTCATAATAAGTACCACACAGCAAAGATACACCCAGGGAACACCAACAAACACCTCCAACACCGCTACACTGTTCAATCAAGAATCAGCCGGGCACGCTTAACTGTTGAGGTGCATCATGGGAAATGTAGTATGATCAGGGGACTTTTAACAAGCAGATAACACTCTAGTCACCATTTGTTATAGATAGAAACAAGTAAAACACGCTTTAAGTCTTTCTTTATTATAATTTTTTCCTTCCCTGGATCTTTTTGAGTTTTGTTTATAGATATTGACAAAATGTCACTATTGACCTTAAAAGGCCACTGCAAAATGAATAAAGTTTATTGTAGTTCATATCATACTATTGTTTTGGGAAAAGAAATAAACATGTGTAAACACACACACACAGACATAGAAGAGAAGGATGATAAATAATGTGGATTTACACTAGGGTCACAGAATATTCTACCATGGTGACCAGCGTGTTATCTGCTAGATGAGACTCTGAAATACAGTCAAATGAGTCCAGACTATATTTAGGAGGTAGAACAACCTAAGAAAACATTTTTATTTGACTCTTATAAGAATAATATAAATTTACAGACAGTATAGGGTCACAGACGTTTCTGCCTAGAATAAATGAACAGTGTGTGGTTTGCTATAGGAGGGTGTTAAATAGAATCAAACGAGTCCAGACTGCTGAAAAAACATAGAAAAACATTTTGAACGTTCAACAAAGCACCCACGATCCGTTAGATATTGTTTTACTTCAAATAAAAAATAAATGACATTTTCAGTCACTCTGATGTTAATCAAACGTCAGAAGAAACAGCGAAGCCCAAACAAAAGGGTCATTTTAGCACAAACTGGCTCAAGAACATGATTTAAACATATGAAAAAGTTGCATAGTGTGGCTTTAAGTTGAATTACTGTCATAAATGAACTTTTGCACCAGATTCTCATTTTTCCAGTTTCACCTGTATGTTCTCATTTTCTCCACATGGATGCCAGAGGTTTCCTCTGGTTCTTGTTTCCTCCCACAGGCCAGGAAAACAGAACATGCATGGTTGTGCTGCACTTTTAAATGAAGCTTACAGTCTGAGTGAGAGCGTGCATGGTGTTTGTCTCATCCCTCTCCAAACACCAGGGCTGTTGTTTCATTTAAAAGCAACACATCATCATTTCATAAAAAAGCCAACAGAAGCTAAATAGCAGCAAAACTAACATTGACTGGTTAGAGCGTAAGATCCTCCTGAGAAGGATAACATGACCGGTCTTCATTCAAAATCAAGAACTTCACAAGGATTGTCTTTTAGAACATTTTTATTTAGAGGAAGTACTTGGCAGCCCGTTGGGAAACACACCAGAAGCATCAAAAGCAGAATCCAAATTAAAGACAGAATCTCTGATGCTGCAGAAAGTTTGAAAAACGTTGGAAGGCCCACGCACAGATTTTATGTTTTTTTTTTGTTTTTTTTTTTGCAAACGTCTCATAATCAAGGCTAAGAAAGTGTTGCAACAGTTGCATTAGATCAAATTCATGCATTGACATTGATGATGCAGCTCTTTTTAATGTGTCTGAACAAGCTGCAGTCAAAGTCGATCAGGAGAGTCCGTCTTCCACTCCTGTAGGGAACGATGGTGAACTGGACACGGATTCTTCTGTTCTTTTGCAGATCTTGAAGTCTGTGGGACACACAAAGGAAGACAAAGCAACATGAATAATGTTCTGGTGGTGGTGGTGTTACCGTTGTTGCACCATTCTGAACAACGCGGTTCCATCTGTCATCACTGCTATGCAGACGACAGTCGGTTCTATATCTCTGTTCAGCCTCCTATAGCTATGCTGATGACACCCAGATATACCTAGCCTTATCACCTAGTGACTGTGGTCCACTCGACTCACTCTGTCAGTGCCTAGAGCAAGTAAACCACTGGATGCAGTCAAACTTCCTTCAACTAAACAAAGACAAGACTGAAGTTATTGTCTTTGGCAACAAGAAGGATAACATGGACGTTGTTGCCCAGCTAGATTCCAGGGGAATAAAAACTAAAACCCAGGTTAGAAATCTAGGCGTTATAACTGACTCAAACCTGAGCTTCTCTGGACACATTAAGGCTATAACTAAATCAGCGTTTTATCACGTTTGTCAAATATCAAGAGTCAGAGGTCTCATGTCCAGACCAGACCTGGAGAAACTCATTCATGCTTTTATTTCTAGTCGGTTGGATTATTGCAATGGTCTCCTAACTGGCCTTCCCAAAAAAGCTGTGAAGCAACTGCAGCTTGTTCAAAAAGCTGCTGCTAGAGTCTTAACAAGAACCAAGAGAACGGAGCACGTCACTCCTGTTCTTAGATCCTGGTTACCAGTATACTACAGAATAGATTTCAAAGTGCTTCTACTAGTTTATAAATCACTCAATGGCATGGGACCAAAATGTCCGATCTCATTCCTGTATACACACCCAATAGGGCTCTGAGAACCCTTGGAAACAATCTGCTGGTAGAACCACGGGTCAGAACAAAACCAGGTGGAGATGCTTTTAGTTACTGTGCTGCTCACACATGACCTCAGATGAGCCCCAACCCTAGTGTTGTTTAAACTAAAAACCTTAGTGTACTCATCAGCCTTCAATGAATTGTTTCTTATGCTGCATCATCTCCACTGTAATCTGCACTGTAACTTTGTCTCTTCCTGTTGCTCTAAACTATAATTCTATCTGTGTGTGTTTTAATTTGTGTTTTTATGTTGTTTTCATATCATGTCCTGATCATTGTGACGCACATTGAATTGCCTCTGTGTTTGACATGTGCTCTATAAATAAAGCTGCCTTGCCTTGCCTCCTGAGGTCTATGCTGACTATTCTACACAGCTGCTTTAACTGTGTGAAATGTTGGATGGCAAAAACTTCCTCCAACTAAATGATGCATGAAAACGTTCGTGTGTTTCTGCATCCTGGAGCTACATTACAGTCATACTCACTTAACAACGGTCTCCTCAGCGAAAAGACCACTTCCAGAAAGAGTCAGAATGCAGTTTCTCAGCGTGTCCTCTACTGGATTCATGAAAACCAATTCAATAGTCATCGCTTGGTTCACTTTGCCTTCATCAGTCAACTGAAACACAATTATTTCAACACAGTCAGATAAAAAAGCAAAAAACTTCTATAGATTTAGAAACTAAGAGAACAGATTTTCCACCTTATTCCTATCCCCTTTGTGTGAAATATGTGACTAAGGCCCAGTCCCAATACCCGCACTGCGCCCTACACCCTTCTGTGAAGTGCACTTAGAGGAAGTGCGCAGTAAGGCTTCGAGTGCGTAGTACACAAGTGTGCAAATAATTGCCGAATTGGGACAGTGAGTATTGCGTCATCGACAGCGACGCATGCTGGGTTGCCGGTAGCTGTTTGTGCTTTTTAAAAAATCTTTATTAACAGCTTTCAAACACACAAACAGTTATTTGATTACATTTAAATTAATTGCTGTCCACATTTATATCTTTGTCTAAAACATTCCGAGCATGAATAAATATCATTAATCATTTTGAATTAACTTCTTTCACTTGAAAATACATGTTTTCAGAAAAGGCACTTGACCCATTGCTCCACCTTCTTCTCAAAATTCCCACGCAGCAATGAATTGTGGGTGAAGTGCGGATAAAGGGTGCTAAAGGGGTGTGGTCAACTTCCGCATTTGAGAATCGGGACACCCTACGCACTCGCACCCCTGGCCGGGAACGCGCAATTGAAGGGCGCAAGTGCGAGTATTGGGATTGGGCCTAATTTATGATCTGGAGTTTGTTTACATGGAGACCATAGATGGATGATGCAATCCGTTTGCGGTAATCAGCGTGAGTACATTTTTCATGTGAAGATCAATTTAAAAATTCCCTTCAAATGATCCAATAAACTAGCCTGGCAAGACATCGAACTCTGCAAAGCAAGAATTTGGTCTAGTTCACTAGGCTACCAATAAACTGCTACGAGAAACCAAACCTCACCATGCAAACCAGTGGCTGTGCGCTACTTCCGGTATCTCGCCGGATGTTGCTCGCATCACCGTTTCCGCGTGAGCCGGCTCAGGAATAAGGTGGATTATGAAAGTGAAAATTAGGTTTTGTTTTTCACACTGATGCCTGAAACACGTTTGGAGCAGGAAGCTGCTGCAGGTCACAAACGTGTAGTTTGCCTTCCAGAGCATAAACAGATAAAAATGTGGACTTGGACAAAGCTGACCCCTGACTGTAAAAAGCCAAACAGAGTTTTTTTTTACTGACGTTGATGGAGATGGGTGGATCCATCAGGCTGATGTGGCGCTCAGCCAAGTATCTGTTCTCTTTGCTCTGCAGGTCGGTGATTATAGTGGAAACTGTCATGTTCCTGCACTGCACCATGTATCTTTGGTAGGTCGAGAACGGAACCAGGATTGGGATGGACAGATCTGCAGGAAAGAGAAAGACGTGACCGAGGTTTAAAGTCGTTTCAAAAAACGGTACAAAAAACAAGACTCATGCTGTAAAATATGCTGGTGAAGGTTCTCAATCAAAGATGTCCAGTTGCCTTCATTTTAACCCCTTGGATTATCATGATCCCAGTTAGAGTCACCTTTCCCAGGCAGCAGCTTCTGCTCCGTCACCTCGGTCTGGATGTTCCCGGCTGGTTGGCCGGTGTACCTCATGGCCTGGATGCTGGTGTTGACGGACAGCAGCCTGGTGGCGGTGCTGTCGCTGCTCAGAATCAGCGTCAGCTTCACATCCTCACCGTTTACTGGTCTGGACTCCTGCAGCAGCACAGAATCAGACGGACGGGGTTATGTTTGTGGACTAAAACACCTCAGTCAGTGAATCCAAAGGGATTCGGGTAAATCTAAACTCTGTAGGGTCATGATTCAGAGACAGAAAGCTCTGATCCTGATTCTAATCAAGCACTCTCACCTCTTCAAAGCGAATAGACAGCTGTGGTGATGGAGTGGAGGGTTGTTCATCCTTCGCGTCCTCTGCTACACCGCGTCCACTAGTACATGTCATTATATCAGCCATTTCTTCAGCTCCGGTGGTCAGCCTGGACAGAGCGTACACGAAGACGTCTCTTTCCTCTTTACTTCCTGTTATTCAATCAAGAAAAGCACAAGAATACATCAGTTTTACTAAGTAATTGTCAAGACTTAAAATCTATATTTTAAATAAATGAAATGTTTTGCTGCTGCCTGCTACGTTGCAGACGTGTTGTTAATGATCCCAACAGTGACACGATGCTGCAGTTTGATTTTTACATTTGAACTAGAAAACAAAAGGATTTCAGTGTTTGGTCGTGTGAGTGCACCTTCTTTGAATTTGTAGGCGTTGGTGAGATCCATCCTTTCGTTCGAGCCCACGGCCTTGGTGGAGATACATTGTCCAACCTTCTTCGTGTCAGACTGTAGTTTTATCTTCGAACCATCTTTTTTGATCTGACAGGACACAACAAAATCAGTATCAGGAGATTTAAGACAGTAGGCCAGCGTTGGTTCAGTCTCCACCACTAACCAGCCAGGAAACGCAGTCAGCGTTGACCTCAGCGAAGACAAACGGGATGTCGTATTTCAGATCAACGTCTCCTTTCAGGATGGCTTTGACTGGAGCCGGACCACAGCAGAACATACCTGCACGCATAAAGCAAATCCTTTTATTCCAGGTCATCAGTTACACACTTTTAATTCTGATTTATGATAAACTATGGGGTGCCATTAGTTAAATCAAAGAGTCATAATTTAACAGAAGTATTTTGGGTTATTTATCCTACTATAAGAGAAAACAATGGGAGTTTAGTTTTCAAAGTCATATTTTCATTTTGTTATTCATACAAATGTTAAAGTTCCCAACTAAATATTTAGTTAGCAAGCTAAATATTTAATTTTGAGTTAAATATTTAGTTTACAAACTAAATATTTAGGTCAGACCTAAATATTTAGTTTGTAAATAAATATTTAATTTGAAGCTAAATATTTAGCTAAATATTTTGCTCCAAAATAAATATTCATTTTCCAAAATAAATATTTAGATCCCAGCTAAATATTTATTTTGGAGCTAAACATTTAGTTTGCAAAATCATCATTTAAGTTTAGCCCCAAAATAAATATTTAGCTGGTATCTAAATATTAATTTTGGGAAATAAATATTTAATTTGGAGCTAAATATTTAGTATGTAAACTAAATATTTAGCTCCAAATTAGTTAGTAAGTAAATTTAATATTTATTTTACAAACTAAATTTTTAGGTCTAGATGAAATATTTAGCTTGCTAACTAAATATTTATAAATTAATATTTATAAATTTATGAATAACATGGTAAAAATAGGACTTTGAAAAATTTACTTTGATTTATTTTTTCTCTTACGATGGGTTAAATATCATCACATGAGCTGTGTTCATAATCTAAAACCTGCTGGAAGCAGACTGCAGCACCAGGCATGTCAGCTCCACTTTACTAAGTCCAACAGGGACCGGACCGCCACTCTGAAGTTGCAAGTGTGGTATTCTGGCCACAGAGGGCGGTAGGGGTCTGAGTGACATTTCATTAACCCTGTAAAGGTCATTTTAGCACAAACTGGCTCAAGAACAGGATTTAAAAAAAGTTGCAGAGTATGGTTAAGTGAAATCAGTAAAATAACAGTCTTTACCTTCACTTTCTTCCTGTGGTGTCGGATCTAGAACCTGCCAGCCATCATATTTGCCGTCTTTGTCCATGTCAGGTCGCTTCATCCAGGCCTCAACCCAGACGTGGAAGTTCCTTATTATTATGAAATTCTTTGTTAAGTTACAGTATTTCTATGGTCAATTAAAAACATGTTTATGAAGTTTTTTGTACAAAATCCCTCTCACATAAAACGAGTTCAGTCGTTTTATTCTTGAGCTTCTCAGTACCTTCAAGAATTAGCTGTTTCAGGACTCTGTCACTTTAAGAAAATAAGCTGGAGCTGGCCACGCCCACCTATAAACCAGCCAGGCTGCTATAAGCTGAGAAGCTCCAATATCTGAGAGGGGTTCGGAGTAGAGCTGCTCCTGCTCCTCAAGCAGAAGCTCTCTCTTGCACCTGAGAGGTGGTTCTAATATACTTTTCCTGCTTGTGATATCACAAACGAGGACTTTTTGGAACGGCTTGTTTTAGGCACATCATTTCTAACGGCAAAGTATCCCATAATGCATTGCGACTAGGGTGACCAGATGTCCCGCTTTGTGCAGGACAGTCCCGCATTTTCATCACTTTTCACACGTCCCGCAAATTGAGACAATGTCCCGCATTGACAGTCTCCCGTTCCGAATTTCAATCTTGCATAAACGGTGTGGAGAAAGCCGCCTGTTGCTGTCATTCGAACCAGGAGGCGGGACTTTAACGCCGGTCCGGAGCGCTTGGGGCGCGCACCCGAACCACCAAAACAGAAGCGTCAGCGAGAACGGAGGAAAGATGAACACCATGGCGAAAATGCTGTTAGAATAAACTCGTGGGTTAAAAGTGTTCATTGAGACTCTGTCAGGGTCTTTGTGTTGTTTCTCAGAGTCTTTTTTTGTGTCACGGCGCGGAGTCTGATATGAAACAGAGCAGAGAATCCAAGAGTCACAAAAAAATATGTTGGTCTGAACTGAAGCAGGTTTCCCAGTAAGTAGACAGGTCCCAAACGAGTTTCTAACACACACAAGGTGCTGGAGTTATTTTTATTTCAAATACATACAAGCTAAACTCTTTTAAAGCACATTAAAGAGAGAATTAAATGTAAGCCTTCATTATTTTTCTCAGAAATTTGAGGAAAAAGTCATTCTAAGGAACCTGTTAGATTAGATCTGAATTTCTTCAGATTTAAGTCAGTGATGTTTTTTCTCTCTCTCCCCTAAATATTTACTAGAAAAGATGTGTTGTCATTTTTGAAAAAAAAAACACCACTTTGTTTCTGAATTAAGAAAAAAATAGCAAAAAAGTATGAATATTTGTTGATTTTATTGGAAAATGTATTAAAAACAAACTTAAATAGATCTAAAATTGTTACTGGTACTTTTACTGTCATTCTGTTGTGGAAAATATTCAATGCTGAAAAGCTGCTAAAACCTGCATATTTTTTTACTGTGGGCCTTTCTATATTATTAAAATGAGTTGATGGGTTTAAAATCCTTTTAGCTAAAGCTAATCAGAACCACTAGAAGGTCCAAAGAGCCTGAGTTAAGCTGTGGTGATGAGAGGAGCTGAAATAGTCTGAAAACCTTTTCTGTTTGCTTGTTCAAGTTGAATTCAAATAGAATATAGTACATGAAATATATGATGATAATAATAATAATTATAATAACTATGTATATTTACCAGTGATGTATGTTGGAGCTAAAAGGCAGAAAATAAGTTTTTTTTTTACTTTTTAACTTTATCTTGTTAAATCGGAATTTTACGTTGTCCCACATTGAGTAGTCTCTGTCCCACATTTGGCGAGTTGGGATCTGGTCACCCTAATTGCGACGCTAACCGTTATACTCCGAACGGCAGAAGAGAAAACTCATAACTGTAGAGTTTATATCAAAAATACATATAAAGAAAAACAAAGTTGTCTGTTATTGTAAAAAATTGCGTATAACCTGTAAAATTTGCCTCAAAATGCTAATGAGCTAACCCACTATCAAAATAAAAGCAGCGTTGCCTTAAATAGCTCTGTATAATAATAATAATAATAATAATTCATCGAATTTATATAGCGCTTTGTTAGGACACTCAAAGACGCTGCATGCACTCTCACATTCACACACTGCTGATGATGGTAAGCTACTGAGTAGCCACAGCCGCCCTGGGGTGGTCTGACAGAGGCGAGGCTGCATTGTTGCGCCATCGGCCCCTCTGACCACCACCAACAGAGGCAATTCGGGTTAAGTGTCTTGCCCAAGGACACAACGACGGTGACAGACCGAGTGGGACGCGAACCCGCGACCTTCCGATTGCGGGGCGTCCACTTAACTCCTATGCCACCGTCGCCCCAATGGATGGATGAAAAATAAACTTTAAACTTCATTTAACAACAGAAAATGCTGATGTTTTATCAGGTTTGATCAAAGGTGGACCAAATATCTTACAAATAACATGTATTCATTTTTAATTTGTTGTTTAAGAGACAAACTAGACTTTTATTTTTATGTCAGGTCGTTTTTTAACCATGGCACAATAGAGTACGGTTCTGCTCCAAATGCTGTCCTTATCCTCCCGTACTCGGTAGAGCAAACTTTCTGGTGTACTTGCCAAGACCACAAGAACGTACTAGTGTCCTTGGGCATAACCAATATCTCTTTTAACAGGAAGTGACCTCCAGCAGAACCAGGAAGTAGAAATATCAGCCTTGACCAGAAGAATTAATGCAGGTTTCAGACTTTTTGCTGTCTGTGCATATTACTGGTACTATTACCCCAAACCGATTGTTGCTTTGAAGCAACATAGCATCTACTAAAGCAAACCAGACACAGATTAAACTTGATGATTAGATTAAATAAATCTTTTTATAAAAGAGAACACAGTGAGATGAGATGTGCACTGGTCTGTGTGCACCTCAAGAGGAAGATGTCTGTCCAGATACTTTCTTTATGCTAATTTCCATCATTATTGCAGATCTGAGCCTCTCACCAGATGCTGTCTTTGGATGGTTTCTCTCTACCAGATTCAGTATAGTAGGTGTCGATTGTGAGGTTGGCGTCGGCGTCGTGAGCAGACTCGAAGTTGGTGACGACACGGCAGGGAATACCCAGCAGGCGCATCACTAAACCAAACAGGAGTAAAGTTCTTGTTAATATGTGTTCATTTAAGTGTTTAATGTATGGAATTACTGTCTTGATTGATTCCTTTCTAAATAATGTTTTTAATATATTTGGCCCTTTTGGCCTTCCATAGTTTTTGTACTAAATTATGAATAAAATTCAGATTTTTCTAAATACCACTATTAACTGAAGGTGATGGATTTTCCAACATTAGAGTTAAAGACCAAGTTTACTCGTATTTTCAACACACCTGCAGTGGTCTCTAGTATAAATGAATGTCTCGTGAGTTGATCTGTTGATCGCTCCTGTTTCAGGAACTAGAAGTGAGCCAGAGCAGAGGGGAGCAAAAGACGGCAGGATCTGGAGTCTTACTTCCTGATATGTGGACATCTCACCTCTGATTGGCTAACAGCAACACAACTCTACCACTGACTCTTAGTGCGTTCCAGTTGTCCTCGGAACTCGTTTTTCCGAGATAAGTTAACCGGAAATGACGCAATGAACTCGGAAATCCGAGCTGCGAGCTCGTTTGTTTCAGAGGACCCCGAGTTCACCATTTTAAAGATGGCCGCGCCCAGTGTTGTTGTAGTCTTTATTGTTTTCATCATTTATATGTTCTGCTTTATTTCTTTTTGCTATTTAACAGCACCGAGTTGTTGTTTATTCTTGTTGTCAATAGTTACGTTGCTGAAAACGTCAGCATTGCCGCCGAAATTGACCGGTGTTTATGTTTTTTTAACGATTCCTAGTGTTTACATTTTGACGTTTGATTTTTAATGTTTGTTTTCTGGTTTTATGTGGAAACTGACGATTTATGTGTGTGACACTATGTATGCGTTTCCTGCATTCCTCCTGGAGGGACTTTAGGTGCAGCAAATACTTTGTCATTAGTTCTTTGTACTCATACAGAGCAACAACACACGCAGCTTTACTGGCGGCGTCCATTTTTTTCCGACTTGGAATCTGGAACGCAAAACGAGCTTGAGGACAACTGGAACGCACCATTTGTTTGCTCTGCAACGTTCATAGACATGAATACGTAGACACCCCACTGGGTGCTGGAGAGCGTAACAGCGTCACCGCCATATTGGATGGGTCTCCTCACTCTCCAAAGTCAATGCAGAGTGAGCAACTATGCCCGTTTTGTGCAGCCAACAATCGGCGTGCTATTGAAAACAGATCACGTGGGATTACTTATTGACTTTTCTAGCCTACCTGTTGGGATTTTATATTTTAATTTATTTTGTTAATTATATTTATATTTTAATTATCATGCCATACCATGTGTCTGATTTTGTGAAAAAGCTTGACAACATGTGTTGGGGGGGGGGGGCGCGCGAATGGAGACCCATCTAAGATGGTGGCCAACCACTACGGCAACTTAAATAGGCAGCGCCAGTCCACAGGACGTCTACGTATATGTGGCAACGTTGATGTTTTATCTCCACCAATAACACAAGCCTGGAGGAGTTCTGCTGTGTGGTGGAGTTGCTAATGCTAACGGTTAGCTTCTACTAGCCCAGACGTTCTCTGCTGTTTCCTGGACGCTAAACCAACAACAGCCTTCCCCGTCGTGAGTCCAGATGGGTGAGTCCATGAATGTTCAGTGACAGTGTGACGTAGATCTGTCAGGATTTTCTAATCCTAGAGTTTCACCTAGAGTCTATTTTCTATCAGAAGCTGATGCAGGAGATAGGTGGAGGAGACTATTTTCATGTTCAGCCTGCAGGAAACACTCAGAGTGACCGGTCACATTTAAAAAATAAGTAAAAAACGGTTTCTCTGTGAACCTGATGTTTGAAGCCAAAATTAAATTTAGTTTTCTATTTTATTCATATATAAATGTTATTCGGCAAAGATGCTGAATTTGGGGAACTGCTGCCACCTACAGGCTGGGCATGCATATGAATGTGCTTCACAATGCACAGGAATTCTTTTTAGTTCAAATCTCTTTCAGGCTGAAAACACAAGATTTTTTCCTGGATGGGCGGGCAGGAAATTTGGTTTAACCAAAACCCGGCTCAGTGTTGCGTGTCCTCAGACTCATCCATATTAAAACCGTTATGCATGAATGAAAGAGCGACACAGTCAGCTGTTACCTGAACACATGACGCTAGCGAACACCCAGCACTGTCCGTATTTGACCGTCTTGTAGTACGAGCTGTACCACTGTTTGAGGATGGTGTAGCTGCTGTGCCAGTAACTGGGGCTCTTCCCACCACTGAAGTCACCGCTCCAGTTCCCCTGCAGGACGCCAGATGGGTTCCCACTATTGTGAATCTGGAAGGAAAGAAATTCTAATTTATTTATCTGAATGTTGGGAAAAATGAGAAATGGAACATTTGCAAAGTTCTGATCACTATTTTTAACTTGACATGAGGTGTTTGTTGCCTCCTTCTATCAGCTTTTCTATTATTATCATTATTTATTCATAACTGTATTTATTTAAAAAAGGGTACAAAAACAAACTCCAGCACTGCTCTGTATAATTTGGTTTTTAAATGTTTCCGTTTAAAAGAAGAAAACTTTTAGGAAGCATGAAACCCACCATGTTGGTGATGATACGGCCGACGTAGATGGGGTTACAGCGAGCAGAGACATCCTCAGCAGGGTCACGCTTGTATTTGACGCTGAGGTCGAGAATCTTCAAACAGATTTTCACCATGTCCTCCTCAAACTGGACAGGAAGTGAGCAACACTGAATATTACTGACAAAAACCTGATGTTCTTTATTTTCAGGAATCAATATGTTGCCATCGTGTGTGTGTGTGTGTGTGTGTTTGTGTTCTTGTCTAGCTATCTTAGTGAGGACCATAACGAGTTTTTCACCTTTAAAGTGAGGACCATCAGTAGCAAAGTGAGGACATTTGCCCGGCTCTCACTTTGGTGCAGTCTTCCAGAGCTCTACTCGTTAGCTTTAGAGGAATGGTGTGAATTAAGTTTAGTTAAGGTTAGGGTTAGGGTTAGGAATAGATCAGCATTGGTTATGGTTAGGATTAGGGTATGGGTTAGGCATAATACAGCCACAAAAATTAACAAAAATGAATGGAAGTCAATGGATGGTCCTCACTAAGATGGCTAGATGAGAGAGAGAGAGAGAGAGTGTGTGTGTGTGTGTGTGTTCTTGTACCTGTGAAAAATCCCAGGGACATGGAGAAATGTAACTGTTATTTCCTCTGTAGATGACTCCATGTTCATTCATGACATACTCTTGTCTCTGTGCTTCATCAGGCTGAAACACCCAGTCGTCTGCAGAGAAAAGAGACATGAAAACATCTAAACAGCTGATCAATAAACCCGAGTTGGACGCAGATCACAAACCTACCAGAACACCAGGGGTTGAAGAGCACCGACAGGTTAGCCAGCACCTGCTCCTCCTCCTTGTGTTTAGCAGACAGCTTGTACTCCCCTATGGGGGCGTCTGCCGGGGCTGTGATGGTCAGAGTCAAGGTTCCTGTTTCAGGAGAAGAACCCTTCTGAAGTTCTGCCTTCCACACCGCCTTAGCAGAGGCTGAAGGCGCAACCTTGTTTGGGACACCGAAGCGAGACATCGTCCCCCGGGGCTCAGATGGATATTTTCCTATGAAGAGGAGCCACTGATAGAGTCAGACACAAAACTAGACTTTTAGACGTCCATGCAGTCAAAGACTTCCTGCATGGAGTCCTGACTGGTCAGCACGTGTGAAATCATGGAAAAGACACAAACCTGTCTCAGCTTTCATGCTGAGCTGATCCAGGTCAGGGTTGAAAGGTTGAGCCAGTGTCAGGGTCAGGATGAAGGGCTGGCCTCGCCTCACAATCAGCTGATCCACGGAGATCTCATTGGTGTGGTGCTCATTGTTGTTGGTCTTGCTGTGGAGGTCCACTCCCTTAAAAACTACAATAAAACAGGGAAAACCCCGTAAATAAGTCTTAACTGACTCTGGCGTTAGCGTAGTGAAATGACAAGTTTTCAGAAACAGTAAAACTGTCTGTAAATGCACATAAAGTGGAACTTTCTTCATGATTTTACTGATTTATTTTCATTATTTTTACACTCATATTGCAGACTAGATCATTTGATAATTACAGAAGAGGATTAGGGCCACTGAAAAAAAAGAAAAGCAAAGAAAGAGAATTCTGACTTTAATCTCAGAATGTAAAAATTCAGAATTCTGAGACAAAAAGTCATAATTCTGAGAAAAAAGCCAGAATTCTCTTTTCTTTTCTTTTCTTCTCAGTGGCCCTAATCCTCTTCAGGTAATAACTGAATATATTCTGATTGTTTTTTTTAATAATTGGGCTTCTGAAGTTCTTCATCTATATTTCTAGGTTCCAAAGTGATTTTTGTTAAAACTAAAATTTTACACATCAAACCAACAGTTAAAAGCATCAAAACGTTTACTCTACACATCGATGAGTCGGGTGTTTCTCACACAACCTGTCATGCATGATTTAATGCAGCTGCACGCAGATGAAGACATGATGTAGAAAGTTCTGGATTCGTGTCAATGAAAGGGTGAAGCTTTGCATCACTGTATCAGAGACCAGGGCGGGTTGGTGGTTTAATACGTTCCTGACTAACGTTCCAGTGAGGAGAGTTCAGGAAGTGTGGGAATGAGGCCTGTTGTTACAGGACAATGTCATCACACACACCTCACACACACATGATGATTAGCAGCTATTAAACATCCTGGCACGCTGGGAGGCGACTGAGAGGGACAACTATGTGCTTTGTTTTTATCCAAGAAGGTTTTTCACTTTCAGGTCACTTTTCAAATTTGAATTCTGCTGCTGAGTAAAAAAAACGTCCCAAATAGCCGTTGATCAGAGGGCCCTGATTTTAGTGGTTTCTCTCCTGTCCTAGAGGATCTCCGTCCTTCAAGCTTCAGAGGTTTCAACCAAAGAATCAGGTTAGAAAAGGGAAACATCTAAAATATCCAGCATCAGGGTCAGACACCTGCTTTAGCCGGACTTCTTATGCATTATAACGTTTGAATTGCAGGAATATTTCTGTGCAACTTCCTTGAATCAGATTCTCACCTGTTTGGTTGAAATATTTAAGAAATACAAACTGATCACAACTGGTCTGACTGAAAAACAGAAAACATCATAAATGCTCCGGGACTCTGAGGTTTACTGTACCTGTGTTCGATCGGCTGTCGACCCTCATCGTCTCTGCAGAATCTTCTCTAATGATGGAGAAACAGGTGAAGGGTATCTTGCAGGCTCTCTGCAGCACAGTGACAGGTGTCTCTGAACAGGTGGATTTTTATAGCGCCCGTCACACCCAGGTGCATTTTACTTTTTAAAGGAATTCATGCTACAATCCCACAGGCAATTTCCAAAGAACAGAAGCTGAACCAGATTGGAAACAGGTTTACTTTCATACTCCCACACAACCTTCAGGTGAATTCCTGCACCTGTACAACAAAGGCAAATCAGGAGCTGTCAAATTCACTCACTGTCACTCATCTTCAGCAGCGCTTATACCACGCTAGGGTTGCAGGGAGATGGTGTCCAACTCCAGCAATCACCGTGTTAGAGGCACGGGAGACCCTGGACAAGTCTCCCATCCATGTAAGGGACACACAGAGACAATTAACCAGTCACACACTCATTCGCTCACACCTGAGCAAAATTTAGGGTCTCCAATCAACCCAACATGCATGTTTCTGGTCTGTGGGAGGAAACACACATGCTTATGTCAACTCCACACAGAAAGGCTGCAGCCGGGATTCAAACCTTTGACCTTTGTGCTGAAAGGCAACAGTGCTACCGCACCACCATGCAGCTGTCTGTGAAGCTTATGGTGCAGAAACTAATTTCTTTATTATCAGTATTAGATGATTCTTCCTCCCATTTTGGTTGCTTCTGTCACTGTTATCAGTTTTGTATCAGGTCTCTTTATGGCTACATATTTAAGTTTTGGTAAATATTCAAGTCATGAAATCAGAAAACTTTATTCATAACCTTTTTAAATCACAAGAAAAACACATAAAACTAACTAAATAACCTTAAAAACAATCAACAGATTTAAAACAAGAACTCAGGAGTACAGGTGCTGGTCATAAAATTAGAATATCGTGAAAACGTTGATTTATTTCAGGAATTCCATTCAAAAAGTGAAGCTTGTATATTAGATCTACTCAACCTCACCAACAGGCCACAGTACGTGAGGCTGCACAACTGTACGTCTGAGGTGGTTGTGTGCAGTACCGGAGCTCCGCAGGGTACGGTGCTCTCTACACCTCGGACTTCACCTACAACACCAGCAGCTGTCACCTCCAGAAGTTCTCTGATGACTCGGCCATCGTCGGCTGTGTGTCTGAGGGGAACAACCAGGGGCCTCATTTATCAACCGTACTTACGTACAGATCTGTGCGTATTTCGTGCGTGGGAACGATTTTACGCATTGTGTGGTATTTACCAATTTGTACTTGTGCGTGAAAACGTTCCTAAATATAAGTACAGCTCTGACCGTGCGTAGGAACAGCATCTAGTGGCAGAACAAGGGAACAGCAATTCTGAAGGTCTCAGTGATCCACGCGTGTTCCTCATCCACTAATTATTTTACCCAATAAATAATTATGTTGGTGGATTATTATTATTGGAGCAAAAACACCCGTGACCCACGGGAATCTGGCATTGTAGAACGGCTGATTTCGTGTTATTTTGTAATCACAATGTTTACTCTTCCCATTTTTATGATGTTTTAAATCATTTTGAATTTATTTATCTATTATGTTTTAATTTAATTTAATTATTTTGACCTTGGGAAGCGCCCCGTGGTTTTTCTTGAGATTCGCTACATAAAAGATCGCTTCTTCTTATTATTATTATTAGTGGAGGATTTAGCAGAGCAGAGTGCACTCCGGAGGGAACGGCTCTTCCGTGAGCGCTGCGCACTGATCCGATTCCAGTCCAGATTCTATTTTACAAATAAAACAACCTCCAGAACCTCTTCTGCTCCCTGAGTGTGTCCGGTGCTTCGAGCTCGCTGTCAATAAAGTTTTTCTTTTTTGTCCGGGAAGAACCCAGGGAATCCCCTCCCGATCTGAGGACGTAGTGTGACCAAATATGGTTAATTGAGGGCGTTTCTGTATGTAAATGACGTTAAACTGGCACGAGCTCCTGCAAGCGCACAGGTGGGATTTATCATCAGACGATTGCGGAGGAACATGCGTACGAGAGGCCACCGCATGTTTCATAAATCAGGACGTTGACTGTTCGTACACACATTCTACATTTCATCCGTAGGAGGGAATATAGGAACGTTTCTACGAACGTTTGATAAATGAGGCCCCAGGAGTACAGGTCAGTCATCATGGACTTTGTGGACTGGTGTGAGCGTAACCACCTTCGTTTGAACACCAGTAAAACAAAGGAAATGGTGATTGACTTCCAGAGAAACCTCCTCACTCACCAGTAAACATCCAGGGAGCAGACATTGAGGTGGTGACACCTTTAAGTACCTGGGTGTTCACCTCAACAGTAAACTGAACTGGTCCCACAACACAGATGCTCTGTAGAAGAAGGGCCAAAGCTGCCTCCATCTCATGAGGAGGCTGAGGTCCTTCGGAGTTAACTCCCAGCTGCTGAAATCCTTTTATCACTCTGTTGTTGGCTCTGTTATTCATTCTGCTGTGGTCTGCTGGGGTGTAGGCAGCTCTGACCGAGACAGGAAGAGACTGAACAAGCTAGCTACCAAAGCTAGCTCGGTTCTGGGCTGCCCACTGGATTCTGTTGAGGAGACGTGTGAAATGAGGATGCTGGGGAAGATGACCTCCATCTTAAGGAACCCCTCCCACCCACTGCACTCCACTGTGGAGATCATGGACAGCTCCTCCAGAGGTAGACTGAGACATCCCAGATGTAAAACTGAGCGCAACCATAGATCCTTCATCCCCTCTGCTGTAAGAGTGTATAACTCCTCAGTTTAAGCTGTACTGGTATCATCCTGGTACACAATAACACCAATGCAATATTCATGTGTTCTATACTTGTGCAATACCGGATTCTCATTGTTGTCTGTCTCTTACAGTATGCTGCATAGTGCTGGTACCAAGTCTATTTTTATCTTTATTTGTGGTTTTTTTAGTGATCTAAGATTACAATACTAGATTACTGCCTATGTGTAAATACATGTACCCTTGTTTTTATCTTTCTTCTAATTACCCTTTGAGTGATGGTGCTGCTGTGACAAGTGAATTTCCCCACTGTGGGATCAATAAAGTCTATTCTAGATTCATTCATTACACACAGACTGATATATTTCAAATGTTTATTTCTTTTAATGTTTCTGCTAATGTTTAGGTTTGTTTACACAACTGTAATTTACTACATCTGGTAATGAACTAATTGCTCAACAGTTAACTTTATCAGGCCTCTGATGATGACACATTATATTACATAAAACAAACAAGGTGGAATTTTTGACAACTCTGATGCACTCACACGATATTCATCCAATGAGCATCCATGTTTAGGTCAACTGTACAGAAGCTAGTGCAATATCTATGTATAATGTGTCATTTGTACACATCAGGAGTTTATTTTCTATTTAGTTTGAATGCAGTATGCATTCAAACTATTGTTTTCCTGTTTCTCTTTATTATTCTTCTTCTTCTTCTTCTTCTTCTTCTTCTTACTTCTGCTTCCGTACGTTTTTTGAACTGTATCTCCTCCTACAGTTTTTCAGCTATTTCAGCAAGTTTGGTATCAAACCGTTCAGCTCGTTCAGCTCTTTCCGGCTATATCTCCTGGTATTGATATCTTCAACCGTTTCCGATTAATTCAGCTTTTTCTGCCATTTTTCAGCCCATTGAAATGAATGGAAAATGCTTAAAATCACTCAATTTTGCACAAAATCGTTCATCTTTTTGACCTCTTACTTGCCAGGGTTAACTTCAACCTAGAGACTTCATTCAACTTTTAACAAACTCAAAAGAAGTTCAACTATTTCAAATTTTTTCAGCTTCTTGATATCTTTTACGGTTTTTCTACAATCACAGGTTAAACTTGAGGTACGATTTTGGAAAGTTCAGGAACGTCTCCTCCTCCCCCCATTCAAAAGAATAGGGCCAAAAACAGACTTTGCTCGACTTCAGGCCGTGTCCTGAGAGAACCGTAGAACCGAGGGAAATGAGACTTGCGCTGGATGAAAGCTGACGGATTTTCCTCCGTTTTGAGCTATAATTTATGGACGTACTCCAAAAATTGTGGTCGTAGCGTTAACTAGTTTGGAAAGGTTTTAAAATATTTCTCCT
>SSNS01000141.1:1284822-1359822 GCA_006937985.1 Aphyosemion australe
GAGCTCTACGGTGCTGGGCAGTGAGCACAGGGCCCACTACAGGACGTCGGGCCCTCAGGCCATCTTCATGAAGTCTGTTCCTGATTGTTTGGGTAGAGACATTCACACCAGTGGCCCTCTGGAGGTCATTCTGTAGGGCACGAGCAGTGCTCAGCCTGTTCCGCCTTGCACAAAGGAGCAGGTATCGGTCCTGCTGATGGGTTGTGGACCTTCTACGGCCCTGTCCAGCTCTCCGAGAATAACCGCCAGTCTCCTGAAATCTCCTCCATGTTCTGGAGATTGTGCTGGGAGACACATTAAACCTTCTTGCTGCAGCACGTGTGGATGTGCCATCCTGGAGAAGTTGGACAACCTGTGCAACTTCTGTAGGGTTAAGGCAGGGGTCTGCAACCCAAAATGTTCAAAGAGCCATATTGGACCAAAAAACAAAAAACAAATCTGTCTGGAGCCGCAAAAAATGAAAAGCCTTCTATAAGCCTTATATGAAGGCAACACAGGTTGTAAGTGTATATTAGCTACATTAGCCTATTATCAAAATGACTACAAATACTTAATGAGCATTCATGATTAAATGTTTATTTTCTCTGCAGCATCCTGGAGAGAACAACACCATGTGACTGCTGCAGATATTTGGTGCTTTAAGTTTAACTTCCATTACAATATTAATCAGTGGGATTAATTTGATCATTTCTTCTTGAGCCCATCACAGCTCACATACCTGCATAACAGCGCTGTCTGTCTGATATCGATCACATCACACGACTCATCACAGGTAGTTGAGGACGCTGGAGCTGAATGAATGTCTTTGATTTGCTGATTGGTGACGTCTCCTGTCGTTTTAATGGTCCTTGTCTTTGTGGAGAGAGGAACGTCTTTAATTTTCTGGATTATCTCGGTTTTGTTTTTGAAGTCTGAAATAGGTGCTCTGATATTTTGATGAATGAATCCTTCATGTAATCACCATCCGTGAACGGTTTTCCCTGCTTTTATCTCTCAGGTTGCAACAAAACCTGCAGCAGTAGTGGAGTTTGGAGATGTAATCCACTTCTTAAATCTACTTTTGCGCTCTTCTAATTTCTCCAAAAGTACTGCAATTGCACTTTTTCTCTCACTCCCAACTGGGTAGTTGGCTGCAAATTTAGCATGCCTTCCCTGGAAATGTCTTTTCAAATTATTGGCTCGACACACGGGATGCGACAAATGACCGCGATCAGCGAAACTCATCGCTATCGCTTTTATAACCTGACACACGGGAGGCGACATGCGGCAAAAGCCAGCGACGCCTCTGTTCCAGGGTGAATAGCGAGTCTTCCGTTGTTTTGATTGGTCGTCAGATTGGAGGGAATTTTGGGTTATTAAAGCAGCTCAGAGTTGAAACAGCGGTAGATATGAAGTCTCACAAGGTTTTGCTGGAGTTAAGTGAAGTCTTGTAAAGCTCTGGGACATCAGACACGGCAAATATTAACTTTTCCTCCATGTTTACCTGGAGATGTACTGAGAAGCATCCTGTCCCCTCATTGGTCAGTCAGTGAAACCTCCGCTGATTGGTCCTTGTCCGAGCGACAGCGATAAAAAGTTGAAGTTTTTCCAGGTAATCCTTCCATGTCGACAATGAAAGCAAATAATTGGGTCCATTCTTCCTTGAATCCTCTGTTCTCATCAGCTATCTTTCTCTTTTTCCCTTTGGGATCCACAGCCCTGACACACCTGCTGGTTTGTTTACATCCATCTGCCTGGCACGCCGCTATATATATATGGGCGCCGTGCTGAAACGTGTGTCGCAGGCTATGACGCAAATTTTTGTTGACAGAAATGTTGAAATTTAATATTTATTATGCACATTTTTACAGCATTGGAAAACGTTAAGAATGTTTGTCCTCCTACAGAAACCATATTAAAACAAAAAAATATATCTCCTCATCCATTTTCATACATTTGTGAAGAAGCTCCAGGGAGCCACTAGGGGTCGCTAAAAGAGCCGAATGCGGCTCTAGAGCCGCGGGTTGCTGACCCCTGGGTTAAGGAATGGCCTCATGCTGCCAGTAGAGATAATTACTCAAGCCAAAACTAGCACGAGTGGAAAACCAGCCAAAAAAGATCAAGAGGGAGAAACTTGAAATGACCTCCACATGTTAAACCAGTCCTGTTTTGAGGGTTTTGTAATTGTTGCCACTTTAGTGCACCTGTCGTTAAGTCCATGAACACCAATACAGCTGAAAGTGATTAACAATGCCCTCAGCTGCTTAATCAACCAGAAAATTATCAGACAGGTTTCATTGATTTCATGCCAGGCCCAATAAAAAAAGTGTTCCTTTAATTTTTGTTAGCAGTGTATATTCCTTTTTTAAAATGCCATACTTCAACCAGTTGGCCACACAATATTTATGAGCTCTCAAATTATAAAAACCAATTTATGTTAATAAATATTTATGATAAAGGAGAGGCTCGTCTTACGTTGTTGTCCACTCCGCTGTAGTCCATCGGGGGGTAGAGACAGAGAGCCAGATCATCAATCCTGAGGAGAACCAACACCAGACACAGAAAGTTACTCTTCTGGAGGAAAACTGGTTATAAAAATTGGTATTTCATGTGTAATCAACCTAAAAGCGTCACATCAAGCCTGAAAACATTAATATAACTTATTGCAGTTAGAAAAGCATTTTTAGGTTCATTTTTATTATTATCATTTACTGAATGAGCTGGAGCCTGATAAATGCATAGCTCCATTTAACTGGTGTTAGCCATCAATGCAGCAGAAGCTACCAGCATGTGTGTGTGTGTGTGTGTATGTGTGTGTGTGTGTGTGTGTGTGTGTGTGTGTTTACCCAGGGCTGATTTCCATGCTGATGTCTGCCAGGTCATCCAGCTGGGCGACATTCTGAGGAACGCTGATGTCGCCGTTAGCTTGGACGGCTGATGTGAGTTTCCTCAGACACGCCGCCGATGCTTTCATCAGACCCTGACATGGACCAATCACCCGCCGGTCCTTCTCTGACCAGTACGTGTCCTGGTTTCCTCGAGGATTTTCTTCGTCGTCGCCATCGTCCAGTATGTCACTGAATGGGTCCTGGGCCTCAGATAACGCCTGTGGGGTTTTAAAGAAGATGAAAACTGATTTAGGGATGAAAATGACAAATTCTGTAACTAGTATCATGTAATATTTTAAACAATCCCAGAAACTACAATAAAGTATTCTAGAATGAAAGTTTTCTCTCCAGTTTCAGTTAATGCCAGGTGCTATCTACAGTGGAAACAAATAAAAACAGCAGCATCAATAAAACAAGCCTAACGTGTGTGTGTGTGTGTTTACCTGCTCCATCTCCTCTGTAGCATCTTTCACGACTCCGATCTGAGCTGACAGAACCACCAGCAGAGCTGCTTTATTATCTGTAAATAAACATTTTGCTGAAGTAAAACACGACGAAACTGAAGAAAACGTTGCTAGACTAGCTAACTAAATATGGCCGTGTCATAAAATAATCTGGATATTATATTACAGTTTTATTATACTACGGTTTCTGGAGCTGATTATTAATAGTTATGAAAAGTTTGTTTTAAAACAGACCTAAAGAAAGTCAGCACTGATCCGAACAACACAGCTTATTTAAATAAAAAGCAGTCTGATGGTTTTATTACGAGAACGGATCATATTAAGTAGAACCAAAGCAGATTTCTCTTAGATGTGTAAAATATCACTGAGTGGAACGGAGACCAGACTTTAGTTCAAACAATAAAAGGTTCCTGTCTGCAAACCGCCTGCAGAACCACTGCTGCTGCTGCCAGAAACGTTTCAATAAAACCTCTAAATCAGAGTTAAACGTAATCCGTGTGGAGCCGGAGCAGGACAGCCTTTTACTGCAGCTCACCTCGTGGTAACTGGGCAAACTGGTCACAGGCAGACCAAACTCCTCCTGTTGAGGTGAGCTGTTCCTGGGTCAGACTGGACGACAGCAGAGTGCAGACGAGGAGGAGGAGGAGAGAGGAAGATGCATGAAACAAACAGGTGAAATAAACAAAGATGGAGATTAAGATTATAGGATAAAACTATTTCTGTTATGTTAAACATGAATAAGTTCCTTCTTATTACCTGAGAGCATCAACTGTTAACTTGTTTGTTCAATTCAATTCAGTTTATTCACATAGAGCCAAATCACAACATGAGTCGTCTAAAGGCATTTCACAATGTAAACATTCCAATTGAGCCTACTATAAGTGCACTTATTCAGTTCATCATGACAGTTAGTTCAAACCTTCCTATTTAAGGAACCCAGCAGGTTGCATCAAGTCACTGACTTGTTGTGTCAGAGACTTTACAGCAATCCCCATACTAAACAAGCATGTAGCGACTGTGGAGAGGAAAACTCCCCTTTAACAGGAAGAAACCGCCAACAGAACCTGGATCAGTATGAGCAGCAACCTGTCACGACTCACTGGGGTTAGAGAACACACACACACACACACACACACACACACACACACACACACACACACACACACACACACACACACAACTTGTACCATGTGCTGTTTCTATGGCTGTATACGTTGCAATTTCTTAGTAGAAATTTTATTTCTGAACAAAATTTACTTTATTGTCTTTTTCTGAGTGAATCTGTTTTTTATCATCATGAAATGAGTTATTTTATGCAGAAGCACCTGCTGCATCTTTACTCCATCCAATTAAATTATAAGACACATTTAAAAAACCTACAAATTAAAACAAACTGCTGTAAAATAAAAAAACAAAAACCAGGCAGACAACCAAACAGGAAAAGATGAGAAAAGGTTTTGTGGGATGATGGAACTTTCTTAAAGGAGTCATCACCTGAAATCGTCACTTTTCCACTTGAAAACATGTCTATAATGGCTTCCTAAAGATTTTTCACTGGCTGAGAAGCCGATATTTAACATTGAAGCGTTTGTTTAATCTTGCCTTCTTCAACCAGCTCACATGCACCCCACGAGCACGCGCACTCCAACACGAGATTTTCCTATATGTCGGCACAACGGCCGAATATAAACAAATATGAACCAGCAGCGAACAAACCAGCACAACAAAGCTCATTTCATAACGTGAAACGCATAAATGATGTCTTACCGTTGACGACTCGTGTTATAATCCGTGTTACGGGAGACAAAACTCCGATCGGTTTGTGTATTCCATCTTCACAACAGCATAAGCGCCGATGCCTGGCTGTTAGCTTGCTTTGTCCCAACTCAACAACATGCGAGGGCGCCATTACGCACGAGGCGAGGCTCGGGCTCGTAAATACACGGTTAGATCCCGTAGGTCACTGCCAGGTCGGGTTCAGTTATAAATTTTGTTGTTTTGGAGCGAGACGCTGAAGCTGCTTCCTTCCACCAATCAACGCGCTCCTCAGTCCCGCGCGCGTCCGAGACAGCCAAAATATCACGTGTGATCTCGCGAGAAAATATGCCCTTCACAATAAAGGATTAAAAAATCACATTTTTTATTTATTTTTCCGATACAATTTATTTTAATGGTCTAAAAGACTATAAGAGGACGTAGATATCCACGGTGTTATAGGTGATGACTCCTTTAATAAGTATTTTTAAAACACATAGCTCATGGCTACACAGTAGTTTGTTTATTTTTTATCTTTTTTTTTTGAGAATGGAGAATGTTTAGTTATGATGAGTCCGCTGTCCTTTTAGTTTGGTTTTGCAGGGCCGGCTCAAGCATTTGTGAGGCCCTAAGCAGGTTTTCCTTTGGGGCCCCCATAAAAACCAGTCAACACCAGATAATTTATAATTCTTAGGCTTCACTGTGTGTTTTTTTAACTCTCCCACTATCATTAGCATCTTTTGCTATTAGCTTACATCATACTGGTTTTATGAAGGCTATTAACCTTACATTAGCATCAAACCAACAAAGATACTGTAATTAATTTGCATTTTAAAATGCAGAGTGTTATTTAAGTGTGGGATAATAATTCAACTATTTTAAAATAACATCCAAAAAAAGAAAAACTGTGAATTTATAGTAAACAAGTTAAGTCTTAAAATTTGGAACAAATGTATAAAACGTGCAATCACCAAAAACAAAAACTAAGTACATTATAGAAAATAATGTATCATTCATTTTCCATGTGTGATAAAATTGCGTTTGTATATTTTAAAGTTATGATATCTTGGTGCTCTTGAGGGCCCCCTGGTGGTGCAGGGGGCCCAAGCAGTCGCTTAACTCCTGGAGCCGGCTCTGTGGTTTTATATAATGTTTCATCCTGATTGTTCTTCTCAACCTTCTGTGGCATAAAGGCAAAAAGATTTAAATATTTATAATAGCTGTTTTTATTTGTTCTGCATTTTGGTCTCTAATATTCTTTCTATTGCTGTAGTAGATGTTTCTATCTTTAAGCCCTGCACACTAAAATCAATAAATGGTTTAAACTGAGTTCTGTAGTGTGTACCTGTGTAGCGGTAAGCTGAGTAAGACCTCCAGCAGCTGTGCGACTCCATCCAGAACCCCGACAGTGGCTTCTCTGACCTGTCGACGTAGAGTCACCCCTGAGACACCGGGGGACACACAACCCAAACGATACATCAAGCTTTATAATTTATGCTGCAGACAAACATTTACATCAGTTTTAAATGAATTCATCTCAACCAGCAGGCCAGCTCTTTTTAACTTAAGCCTAGTTTGTGTTTTTGTGAAAGAAAAGCAGAGCAGATGATTCTCCAAATCTAGAAAAGGGTAACTGTTGCTTAGGTTACTTAGACATGTTTATAAAAATAGATTTTCTCATTTGAAAACAAAGCCACAGTCAAACATTAAAACCCAGGACTGATCATGTAGTGACTGAGCGTTACCATGGCTCTTGGGCAGCCAGTAATACACAGTGGACAGAGTCAGGATGCTCTTCAGGATAGACTCTGATAACTTCTCAGCATCCTGCAAGACAACAAAGCTTCTATGAAAGTCTGAAACATGGAGAAAGACACAGAAACAATAGGTTTTAGACCTTTTAATGAACAGAGATTGTGAATAGGATATCGCCGAGTGGGACATGTTGGCGTGAATCTGCGGTCTCTGGATCTGCAGCTGTATACCATTGTGGAACTCACATGGGTGGAGGCAGGATTTCATCAAATCCAAGCGTCCTTTTTCCGGGTTGAAGGAATGGCTCACAAAAATAACTTTGATTTTAGGAATGATGACATCTTAATAGTGCCAACAGTTATATTTTATCATATATTGTGCCTGTCGTTGCTCCGGAAGGTGTAAAATAGCGTGATAGAGCCCCTTTAAGTTGTGTATGAATTAATAATAACCTATTATAACAATAAACAAACTGACCTGTAAAGAGGGGAGCGGAGGTCTGGAGAAGGCTAGGCTGATTTTGGTGGCTTCCTGGGATACTGCCTTTACTGCCTGGTCTGATTACAAACACAAAAAGAGTAGGCCAGAGTGAGCTGATGAGCAAAAGAACCTTGCTTTAATAAATAACTTTCATATTACGCTTAGGTACTCAACAGTGCAAGATCTTTGGTATAAAAAGAATAAAAATGTTTTGTAAAACAAGTTGAAAACTTTAATATTGGAAAATGAGATAATTGCTTTGTGCTATAGAGGAGGACGTAAGAAAAAGAGTCAAGGAGTCGAACATGTGGCTGGTGAAGAATTCTTAAGATACTCAACTCAAAGTGTCCCAGAAGTTGGAAAGGTTGAATTCTCCATCAGACTTGTTTGATTCTCCATCTGCAGAGGAAATCATAAAGCACTAGGTTTTAATTATACTTTTAAACATTTGTTTTATTATTTTGCTTCTATCCAGAAGCTGTTTTAAGTCAGACCAAATCATTGATGTAGTGAAAAATATTACTTTAAATGACTAGAGGAGGCAATAGTAAAAATGTTGTTATATAACCCTAACCCACCAAAATAAACCCCTGGGTTAAAAAAATATATACAGGATAACTTAAGTACTTCCAGTTTGGTTTACTGCTAATAGATTTCTGAAGAATGACACAAGTTACAGAATCCACATCCTACACTACATCAAATTCTCATGAGGATCATTCAGCTTCTTTTGCTAGTTAAAAGTTTCCAACATGCTTTTGAAGCTTTATTATGCGTTTGTTTTTCTTTGAATTTGAGGGACTGTTACGTAGTAACGGAACTTATCTGACTAAATAAGATAACGGCGGCTAGTTAGCTGACGCATGACATTTATTATAAACCCCTGCTTGGCATTTGAAAAGTTACTTTCTTTCTGTATTTGTCTTTACTGAGATGTTTAAAAAGCCACTATTGTTTTTTTAAGTGCAGCTAACTACACACATCTCAAAGATTGTTGCTAGCTTATTGACATTAGCATGCTGCGTTTTTTTTAAATGAGTTAAGAAAATTATCTTTAATTTACCTCTGACTCGGTCTCTGATACACTGAATGGAGTTCAGAACATTTCGTAAAGGTACAGACAAACTTCCATTGCTATTATCAGCACTCATGACGCCGACGTTTGAGGGAAAGTGTTAGCAATGCTGCGCTAACATGCGTGTTGTTGTGGAACTGCAGAAGGGCAGAACGTGGATCCGGGGAACATAATAAGCGAAACAATCTACCGGAAGCAGAAGAATAAAATGCGGGGAAATGGTTTACAGCATAGACATAACAGTGTAAGCCATAGTGCTATGGTTAAACAAAATTACGACATTAAACATAAGAAAAGACTCCAAATTGACTACGAATCTTGAGTTTTATTCTGTTTTTTGTTTGTTTCAATTCTGAATTTTGCTAAAGTAGATGTACAACTATCAATATGTCCCTGAGCATCTTCTCTAATTATAAAACTACAGCACATATACTCTTTAATCCTGGACTAGATTATTCTGAATTGCATTATCCTTAAACCACAGTTGGTGATTTGTGATTTATTTATTTTTAAGTGCATTTTCAGCGCAATGATTACATCTGGATCACATTACCAGTCCAGTCCAGCTCAAAATCTAACACTTAGATTCTTCAAACCTGGACTAGATTATTTTATATTAATAGCAGAGTCCTTAAAATATATTTGGGGATGTGTGAAACCTTTATTGGGTTTATTTAATAAACCCATGCACACATACAAACACACACGTGCTGCTCCAAAAATGTGGGCATCTAGTGGCATCAAAGGAGTGAGGTGAAGTGAAACATCACTCAAACCATGTTCACCTCTCTGTCTACCGGGGTCACTGTGATGCCTGCTTCGGTACAAAAATCAAAACAACGTAAAATTACCCACATGCACAAAATTGCTGAAACATTCTCCATCAATAAACAATGTAACGTGATATTAAAATTATTTTGAAACTCACGACCGGAAGTTAGCTTTGTTTTGTAACTAACGTTGATCGATTTTATTGCAACCTGGATGTGAAGTGACGACAGTAAGTGTGAAACCACAACTTTTCACGTTTATAACAATAATTTTAAATATGGTTTCTCTGTTTTTAACACTGGGGTTAGGTGGCTGAACTGGTTTGTTGATTTGGTCGCAGCCAACGTGTTGGTGTTGACGGAGGTCAGCAGCTCCTAGCTGAATTCAGCCTGCCGAGATGCTTTCCCCGGGAAGGACCGTGTCCTCCAGGCTGCTGAGGCCCGCCTCGTGGTTTCCTTTTCGGCTGGGCTGTGAGCGCTCCGTCGCCAGCTCCAAGCAGAAAGGTAACAGCGTAACGGAGCAAACTGGCCTCTTCATTTTCCCGTGACAAGCTAGCATGAAGCTAATCTCAAAGTGACGCAGTTTGCTGGGGTGACGAGAAACTTCACAACACCTACTGTGTTAAATCAAGTAACGTGGGGCGTGTGCTGGAGCTGGGACAAATGCATCCTCATGAATGAAATATTTAATGGCTTTAAAACTGAAATACTATAAAATGAATGACTAGTAGTTTTGATTGTTAGTAAGTGATCTTCATGTTATATTGAGTGTAATCATCTATAGAGCACTTCTAAAACATGGGATGTGTGAAGCTCAGCTAAATGCATGACATAAACCACAATGGGCAAATGTTTTTACAGAAACACTAGACTAGTTAACTTCAGAGAACGCTCTGCTTTGCTGTACAGGAGCTGAAAACATTTCAAACTGAGATGTATCAAACTTCAAAGTTTATAGTAGAACTCATCCACTAGAATTTGAAAAACATAATAAAACTAGTATTGCATATCTTGCAGAAATGCTGTTTGAATGCTGTTTGCTTGGTTTCCGTGACTACGGTGCCTTTGAAGTTAGATTCTGCCTACTTGGTTACTATGGCAACCATACATTTGAGTTTAAGCTCATCCTATTAAAAATCCCATTTTTAACATTAAATATCTTAAAAAGTTTTATGTCAGTACCAAAAGTCATAGGCGGCCATTTCTGAAGAGCTAAACGTCTTCATAGATTTGCAGCAATTGCTGACAAATCGTAGATGGAGATGTGCGGCGAGAAACGTACGGAAGAATCTTGAAAGAATAATGAAGAGAAACAGGAATACTGCTTTGAACTTTGTGAAATGCCACAAATAAATTGAAATGTTGTGTAAATTGTGTTTTTGCTGCAGAGTTGATCAAGAAACACCAGCTGGAGAAAGATGAGCTCCGGCCTCTTTACATGGACTTCCAGGCCACCACTCCCATGGTAACTGTAACTTGAGTAACTCGTGTGTTCTGCTGTGCATCTGTCATTCAGACGTATGAAGTGCAGATTTGGATGATTAAAAGATCGTGTCACTTCTCTTGTGGCAGCTATTTAATTTTGGGCAAATATGATAGTTATTTCTGTGACTGTATTTTCATATAACCAATTTTTATTTTATTAGCATGTTTGATGCTATTTTTAATGTGTACACACCCTTTTTATCACCACAAGCAACAAACTACTTGTTTTGTAATTAATTCAATTAATGTCTGACTCATTTCCTGAGAGAATGATTTGTTCTTTCTTGCATTTATATTTCTTTCTTCCCATACGTTCAGGACCCCCGGGTGCTTGATGCCATGTTGCCGTACCAGGTGAACTACTACGGTAACCCTCACTCCAGAACACACGCCTATGGCTGGGAGAGCGAGACTGCCATGGAGAACGCCAGGAAGGTAGAAACATTCGATCTGTACAGACTAGAGCACTGCAGGGAAAGTTGTCACATCATTAGAAAAGAGCAGAAGTTATTCAGCATTCTTGTAACAATTAGAAAGATCCCACATGCACATTGTGATGAGCAGCAGTCAACTGTTATCTGCTGGGAAAATAAATAATAAAAGGGTGAGATTCTTCCTCTTTGACTGTAAGTTTATTTACTGTGTGTTCCCCGTTCCTCTGAGCAGCAGGTGGCCGATCTGATCGGAGCTGATCCCAGAGAAATCATCTTCACCAGTGGAGCCACAGAGTCCAACAACATAGCCATTAAGGTGTGTTTTTTTACTTTTCATCATTATCTATCTGCCCCCTGCTGCCAAGGTCATCTCATTTTGTTTTTGGTAACAAAAATTTGCATTGTTAAGAAGTTTCTGCATCTTATAGGAGCTTAGATTCCTTGAGGAACGATTCCCCGGTGATTTCTCTGTTATAGTTTCAGCTAAATGGCTCCACACTTTGGTTGGTTTTTGTGAACAAAGAAAGAGCTGTTAAAAGTTATATAAAGAACAAAAATAGGTGTATGAGTGGGAAACGCTGTAAAAACCAACTTCCTGTTGCTTCCTCCTCAAGGGTGTGGCCAGATTCTACAAGTCCAAGAAGCGCCACGTGATCACCACACAGACGGAGCATAAATGTGTCCTGGACTCGTGTCGAATTCTGGAGGCTGAAGGATTCAGCGTTTCCTACCTGCCAGTCCAGACGAACGGACTGCTGGACCTGGAGGTGCAGAACTTCCCACGGCGGTGCATAGATGTGTAACATTGTAGATGTCACTGTGTGATCTCTGTTTGTGTCTGCAGCTTCTAGAAGCCTCCATCCGGCCTGACACCTCTCTGGTGTCGGTGATGACGGTCAACAACGAGATTGGAGTCAAACAGCCCATCAAAGACATAAGTAACCATGACAACACTTTCATCATTTTAAACCTCATTAACACAGTTAATTAACTCTTGTTTTATGTAACAGAATAAATCTGTTTTACTGAGAATTTATGGAGCTTTACTGACTTTTGAACCAACTTTATTGATTCAGTGAGCTTTACGTTCCATGTTGGCAGGTCAGGTTTGCCGGTCCAAAGGAGTCTTTTTCCACACTGATGCTGCGCAGGCTGTCGGTAAAATTCCCATCGACATCTCCGACTGGAAGGTTGATCTGATGTCCATCAGTGGTCACAAGGTCTATGGACCCAAAGGTTGGTGTTATTAGCATCAGTAGGTTGTCGTATAACATTTTCCACAAAGTTCACCAGTATTTAGTTTGATGATTTATTAAAATCAGACTTTTATTACATCTGAAAGAGGAATGTTAAGTAAATTGAAAACAAATGTTGTCGTTTATGTTTTTTGTGTCTAATTTGACTCCAGTGTGGAATATGATGACGTGTGTTTGTGTCTAGGTGTGGGTGCCCTGTATGTGCGTCGCCGGCCGCGGGTCCGTTTGGAGCCTTTGCAGAACGGGGGAGGGCAGGAGAGAGGCCTTCGCTCAGGCACAGTTCCCACCCCCCTAGTGGTCGGACTGGGAGCTGCCTGCAGCGTCGCGCAGAAGGAGCTGGAGGTGAAAAACACATATTTGTTTGTTTTTATGGAACAAACACACCCACTGAACCTCTGTTTGTGTTTAGTACGACCATCACAGAGTGTCCATGCTTGCTGACCGTCTGATCAAGAGGATCATGACAGAAATCCCTGAAGTGGTGATGAATGGAGACCCGGAGCAGCGGTATCCGGGTAAACACGCCCTTATGTCTGCGTGGGCGTTTACATCTTTAGTATCAGAGCTTTGGTTGGAGCTGAGATTTTCATGAACTTTGTGTTTCCAGGCTGCATAAACCTTTCTTTTGCTTATGTGGAGGGAGAGAGTCTGTTGATGGCTCTGAAGGATGTTGCCCTGTCGTCTGGAAGGTCAGACTCACACTTCTAATGTTTAAAAGTTTCAGTTGCACTGATGTTGATCTTCATAGAACAGTGAACATGTGTGTGTGTGTGTGTGTGTGTGTGTGTGTGTGTGTGTGTGTGTGTGTGTGTGTGTGTGTGTGTGTGTGTGTGTGTGTGTGCGCAGTGCATGTACCTCAGCGTCTCTGGAGCCGTCGTACGTCCTCAGAGCCATCGGAGCAGATGAAGACCTGGCTCACTCCTCCATCAGGTACAAACGTTTGACAGAAGAATGTTTCTTATGATTTTATTTGTTAGTTTTAATCTTAATTTACCTGTTTTTTTGTTTTCATCGTGATATAATGCTGATCCTGCAAACTGTGTTTATGTTGTTTCTGATTAGAGTTTAGCTCATAAAAACTTTAAACTGATTATCAATCTGTGGAGTTTAAATTGGGCTATGGGGGTGTTCTGTTCATGTGCTGCGCTCTAGAACAATTAAAAATAAAAACACTTTGTCATGGTGGCAGGTTTGGGATTGGCAGGTTCACAACAGAAGAAGAGGTCGACTACACCGCAGAAAAATGCATCCAGCAGGTCCGCAGACTCAGAGAAATGAGGTGAGTTTAGGGTCTTTGATTCATAAAGGGGACAAATGTTGCGTTTTCACTCACAAACTGACAGTCACTGTTTGATTCTTTCATATTTACAATAAAAACTAAAAGGAGGAAAGTAACGACGCTCATTTTGCTCTTTTATCTGATGTCATTTGTGTTTTTGGAGAGCGGTCCTACAGCTACGAGCGTTCATGCTAACTTAAATTTGGACACACATGATGATCCTTAAAGAGCAAGTCACCCCCAAATCAACTTCTTTTGCTGATAAACTATAAATGAGTGTTTATTGGTGCTAGACGTGTAGGCATTATTTTGACATTTTAGTCATCTTATCTAAAAATAAACATTCTGCCTTAAACCATCATTATTGCGCCCTCTTCAGCTTAAAAGTCTGCTCTACATTTAGATTTGAATGAGCCATGGCTATTGGCTAAGCTGGTATTATCCGTGTTAGCCAGTATTTCTGACATGCCTGCACTTTTGAGCCGAGTCTCGGCCACGCCTCTGGCTGCCATGGCCACTCATGAGACGATACGGTTCAGAGCCGCTCACTGCCTCCATTAATCATTCCAGTTTGTTTGTTCATGGCTCATTTCTCCGAGGGAAAATCTCCGATGGGGTGCCGTCAGGCAATCCCTCCGTTTAGCGCATTTTTCAAACAGGAAGTGTGGCCGGAGTAAAACCGTGGGACTGGAGTGACTTGCTCTTTAAGAACAAGACAAACTAGACAAGTTATGGTAGCAACTCTGTGCTGTCCTCTTTATTATTACTTAAACTGTAAAAGCTTTAAACAAATTAACACGTCGATTTAAAAAAAGCCTGAAATTAGTGAGGGAAGCTAATTTCAGATTGTAAAATATTTATAATTGTTAGTTGTTGGGCAGTTTCTCAGACACAGATAGGACTCTGAGACCATGTTTCTGCTGCTCAGGCAGGCTGCATATAGACGATCACACACACACACACACACACACACACACACACACACACACACACACACACACACACACACACACACACACACACACACACACACACACACACACACACACGCAGCTCCATGAACATTAAACATCAGTTATGAACAAATTCAGATTGGTAATGTTGCAGTAATTGCAGTAAACGTAGCCTTTGTCCTTCTCGTTTTGTCTTCAAGTCCTCTGTGGGAGATGGTTCAGGAAGGAATCGACCTGAAGAGCATCAAGTGGACCCAACATTGAATCCAGTCCACTTCCTGTCCAGTTCCCAAGGAATACTCGGAACAGTCCAGCTTTTTCTTCTTCAACACAAACACGCACAAACCTCCTGTCCAGCCTGAAGTCTGTTTGTAGCTGAAGCTCTTTGTTTTTTCCAGAAGCTCCTCCAGTGCTTAGGGCTGACGATCAACACTGCAGTCTCTGCTTGTTCTATTCGTTCTCCAGTGAGGAGTTTACTGGTTACACACCTGTTCAGAGACTATTAGACCACCGCTGGTGTCTGAGTTCCTGCAGATTCCCAGCTTTTACAGTTTTCTGCATCAAGTTTATAAACTGGTACAACATTAAATGGTGGTGAATGTAGTCTGCAGGGTTTGTAGCTCATGCCACTTTTGAAAGAAACTGAATTTTTTACTATACCTATTGTGAGCTGAAAACACTTTCCCTGGCTGATGGAGTTCCAGCTGTTCTCAGAATCATTAATGATGATGTCTTTTGACAAACCCAGGTCAAAGTTCATAATCAACTCATCTTGCACACTTTTGCATGCTGTAAATAAATGCAGCCATTGCAGCAAAGCCTCACAGCCCCTTTAGTCTGCATCTGTTTAGGTTTGCTGGATTTACTGAGTCCAGGATCTTCGTCACTAGCATCATGGAGCTGGTTACAAGGATTCTGTTATATGTTAAACCATGAGCATCCTCAGATCGATGAATGGAGTGGATAAAGTGGTACCTGCAAGTGCTGAAACTACAGAGGAAGAGATGAAAAATTCAACACGTCAGTTGATGTTACAGCTGTGAATGGGGTTTAGTTTGTTTTTGATTCTGGTGTGATTGGTCAGCTGTAGCAAATACAGATACTGTTACCTACCTACCATCAATAAATGTGACTTTTTAAAAATAGCTGTTAAGTAAACGTTTTGATTTTAACAAATTATCTCATAATATCTAAAACTATCTTTTTTGCTGTGTAATATGCAGATTTAATATCGTCCTTTTAAAATCACCTTCCACATCAGTGTTATCTTTTAACACGTCAGAGTGGATTTAGAAAGGTCTTATAAAGTGTTGCTAGATGCACGAGATGTTGAAATATATTAACTTACATTGTTGGTATAAATTAATGCTTTATGATTATTCAAGCTGCAATGTTGACATTTTTAGCTATTTAAATATTAAGCCACTGTAATTGGAGCTCTTCTTTTCTAAAGTGAACAAAATATTCAAAACGCAAATATTTTGCTGGGGTCCTGATTTAAGATTAAGGATAAAACGATTCAGATTTCTTATTCTAAATGGAAAGAAGATCAGGTAAAGGCTCCTATTTATGCCTACGAATTCATGAACTTTGTAAAGTAATTCAGTCACTTCGACTTTAAACCGACAGGGGGCGGTATCACCCTAACACAGCATGCCGATGCGTCTTCTCGCGAGATTATATCCGTTATCGCGGTGTTTGTGTCGACATTTTGTGTAGTAGCATCCTGCAGAAAGAAGAGGGAAGAAAAGACGTCTGTTAATGAGTTAAATCTGTGTTATTTGACAAAATTCTCGGTAAGGTTCCACAAGTGACAGGCTACCCAATGACGTTATTTCAGTGGTTATAAAAGTGCGTTTCCTGATTGCTGTTTTTGCTCCAGAACCCGTAAATAAAACTGGTTTCGTTAGCGGCTAGCTTGCTAACGGATCGTTAACATGCGAAGGAGCTAAAAGAATTAAGAACATCGTTGGAAATGAGTTATAATTTGAGTTGATGTCTGCAGAGGTTTTATTGTGATTTTGTGTCTGTTATCCATTTTTGGTTGCTTTGGGTAAATTATTCAGTTTGCAGCTGTAAGGTCGTTAGCTGAATATTTCAGAATTTTCCAAGAGAATATAAATCAGCCAACGTTATTTTAGCGTTTTGATGTGCAAATATAAACAAAGTTTGATCTCTAGCGTGGACAGGAAGCTCGTTACAAGCCCCTGAGAGCAGCTACAGAGCTGGGCAGACGTGGACAAAATAAACAAGGCAGATTTTAATTAATACATTATTTTAATTATGGATTTTTTTTAGATATTACTGTAAAGTATCTTTAGCAATTCATCACATTAAATTGGACGGTCACGTGTTGCACAATACACCCTTAGCGATGATTTCATGTGTTTTACTGTTTTCATGTCTTTGCTCGGCTGTTCGGGTGATTGTGACTGTAAGTGGTTCTGATGTTTAACACACGTTTACTCTATTGACCTGTACCTTATATTACCTATAAAGTGGTGCATGACTACAGTTTTGTTGGTCATTTTGATGCTGAAGACAGAAGTGGAATAATTCCTGTTTCCTCCTAAACCCTTGTTTTGTTTGTGCTCTGGATTCAAAGGTGAAAAACGCAGTGTGGTCCTGCTTGTTGATGTCTTCGTGTTTGCTGGTGAGCTGAGATCATCTCAGACTCGTTTTGTTTTGGGGATATCTGAGTTGTTCTGCTCTGATAAAGCGCTCTTTGCAGTGGTTCAAAATGAACATTTATTTATTTCAGCTTGTGCAGATGGCGTTTAATTCCTTGTTTCTGACTTTGCAGTATTCCAGTTGTTTTGGACGTCTCCCTGTTTGGAGAAAATCTTTTCATTTTGCTTCCCTCCCTTCTCTTTTAGTTGAAAATGCAGCTTCAAATGTGTTTCCATGTTAGCTGTTGGTTTCCTTTCTGTTTTACCTTCACCTTGTTTACTGTTTGTTTGATCTACTTCTTGGTAGTTTCATGCTGATATTTGCAAAGTGGAGTAGATGTGTTGGTTTTAAAATGAAAATCTATTTTAAGGGAGCACTGGAGAAACTGAACCTGATCTGATTTATTTTCATAACTGAACACTGGTTGAGTCAGAAAAGGGTGGAATTCCTTCTCCAGGTCAGGGACGAGGTCCTGCCCCAAGTGGAGGAGTTCAAGTATCTCAGGGTCTTGTTCACGAGTGAGGGAAGGGTGGAGCGTGAGATCGATAGGTGGATTGGTGCTGCTTCTGCAGTGATGGGGGCGTTGTACCGGTCTGTCGTGGTGAAGAGAGAGCTGAGCCGGAAGGCTCTCGATTTACCGGTCGATCTACGTTCCTACCCTCACCTATGGTCACGAGCTTTGGGGAGTGACCGAAAGAACGAGATCACGGATACAAGCGGCTGAAATGAGTTTTCTCTGCAGGGTGTCTGGGCTCTCCCTTAGAGATAGGGTGAGAAGCTCAGTCATCCAGGAGGGGCTCGGAGTAGACCCGCTGCTCCTCCACATCGAGAGGAGCCAGTTGAGGTGGCTCGGGCATCTGGTTAGGATGCCTCCTGGACGCCTCCCTGGTGAGGTTTTCTGGGCACGTCCAACCAGGAGGAGACCTAAAGGAAGACCCAGGACACGCTGGAGGGACTGTGTTTCTCTGCTGGCCAGGGAACGCCTTGGGATTCCCCTGGAGGAGCCCAAGTGGCTGTGGAGAGGGAAGTCTGGGCCTCCCTCCTTAGGCTTCTGCCCCCGCGACCCGACTTCGGATAAGCGGATGAAAATGGATGGATGGATTTCGCTGGTTTCACTTCAGATGATGTTGAAGTGAAGTATGATGTTAAAATGTGAGTTGCACTGCAGGCTTTTTTAAAATTGGTTTTCATCTTTGCATGACGAAGAGAATAATGCGATCCTGTCCTTGGCTTGAATGGTGATGCAGTCTGATGGAGCTGAAGTGCTGCTCCATTTGCAGTGACTCAGCTGAGAAGTGTGTTTTATCACTGATAGCCAAACGTTACTTTGCTCCTTGCTGCTTCTTTGACTTTCTTTCCCGATCAGCTGCTGTTATTTATGCTGTGCTGGCCTTCAGTTTTGAACGTTGCTGTGGTTTACGTGATGCTACCCTTGCTTGACGTCTCTTTTCAAAATGGCTAATAATGTGTCCATGCATTGTGATGAGTAAATGCTGTTGCTGCTGTTGAGATGATGCTTTGTTGATGTTTTTGTTCCTTTTGACATAAAGAAGGCGCTGCTATGGCGATCCATGTCTGGGATTCTGCTGAGATTGTTGAGTTTTGATTGTGAAATGGTTTCTGCAGTTGCTGGTTGGTTGAATATTTGGATTCTATTTTGTCCTTTGGGTTACTGAGATGATGGTTTTGAAGAGAAATTTTGAGTCTAGGCAGATTCTGAACTGGTTGTGTAGTCATGACGAGGTCTTTTTCAACATCTCTGAGTTTAGTTGGTGACTTTTTTGCCTGGTTGATGGTTAAAGACACTTTTTCTTGTAAATAAAATAATACTCCAACGAACAGCCTTTATACAATTATTCTTTTTACTCTGAATGAAATTATTTGACAAAATAAATACAATTTCCCAGCTGCTGAAAAATGCCTGTCATCCATAGCTAATGTAATGTTGTCTATTTGTTGTGTGAACAATGTTTTGAACAGGAATGTTTGTTTCTCTGACCTTTTCACCAGGTTTCAGTGTCCTGCAGAGACCCTGTTACTCTGTGAAACTATACACACTGCTTAGTTGCTTTGGTGAGTTTCAAGTTGCATGAGATTTATGGTTTACTTTTGCCAAACACATTACATGCTCAGAAAAGATCTAAAAGTGATGTCTGTGCATTGTAAGGTAGAAAACAAATATAATTTCAAGATAGGGCTGCACAATGTTGGGAAAAAATTCACATTTCCAGTTTTCTAAGCTTGTGATAGGGCTGGTCGATTATTGAATTTTAATCTCAATAACAATCTGGGTTTTAAACAATTATAAAAACAAAGAGAGCCGATTATTTGCTCCTCCCTCGCGGTTTAGTCTCGCGCTGCTCCGAGTTGCAAATCAAGCGCACCTCCCACACCAACATAGCTATTTTGTTGCTATTTCAAACCACTTTTCAGACCCCCTTCATGACTTTTCATTTCCAAAAGTGCATTCAGAACAACCTAGCGACATTTATGTAGCCTGGCAAGCCATCCTATATATGTGAATATATAGTCTGGCCACGAACCACTGACGGCTCTCAGTCGTGAGGCGGGATCTACGGTTGTCTTTCAAAATGTCAGCACGCAATTGGATAGCGCTAGGACCAATCAGAGTGACGAACAACATGACGTAATCACGGCGACGGAAAAGCGGGAGGCTTTAATAGCTTCTAGCTTCAATGATTTCTGTCGTTTTTGTATGAAAAACATGCGAATATCAGGTGTACTGGGACATTGCACTACTTTGTTTGATAAAAATAAGAAGCCGCTAAGTATATCAGACAGACTTACGCACGTTGGAGTCTAAATAATCCAATGTTGATGACAAAGCCGTTTCAAACGAACGTGTTTTCCGAGTTGCCGCCATGTTGCTTGGGTTCGCGGCGTTCGCGGCCGCAGCGCTGACGTCATCGGCTACTCCCGCTCTGTGATTGGCCCATGATATAGAGCGCTGTGATTGGCCCAACCAAAACTATAGCGAGTTGTGATTGGATAGACACAGCAGTGGTTTGGGCTGCGAGGGTTCCAATGAAGCGTGCCTAGACCAAACTCTGCAAAGCAAGAATTGGTCTAGTTCACTAGGCTAACATTTATGATGACCCTTAGCTACTTTCTGTAGAACGTTGTCGATATTCCCTGCAGATTATCAATTCAATTCAGTTTATTTATACAACACCAAATCACTACAAGAGTTGTCTCAAGGCACTTCACAAAGTAAACATTCCAATACAGTTCAGTTCATTAAGCCACTCAGTAAAAAAGTTTCCTTCATAAGGAACCCAGCAGATTGCATCAAGTCATTGACTAGCGTCAGTGTCTTTACAGCAATCCTCATACTAAGCAAGCATGTAGCGACAGTGGAGAGGAAAACCTCCAGAGGATCCTGGCTCAGTATGAGCAGCCATCTGCCACGACTCACTAGGGATTGAGAAGACAGAGCAGGCACACACACACACACACACACACACACACACACACACATACAAATACATACGCATGCACCCACACACAAACAACAAATATACCAAGTAGTGTTTCTATGGCTACACTGTGATTTCTTAGTAGAAGTTCTATTTAGTAAAAGAGAAACTTTATTGTTTTTATCTGAGCGAATCTATAATTAATTCAACAGGTGAACTAGTAGTAGCACATTCTATGTAAAAGAAAGTAAAATGCAATATCAGGAGAGGGATAATGTTAAGTGGTTGGCAGCAGTGTGCCAGCCGATGGCCCCCTCCATGAGGCCACCACAGCTCAGCAGAACACCAGTGTAGCTTCTTCTGGGGTGAAAAACACTTATGAGTGGAGACATGCTCTCATGCCACACCTCTTATTTCTCACGCTAGTGTACACCGTTCCCAAAATACAATCATAATACAGTCAAAACTGTACACAGTAAATGCTTTTGTCACACCACTCAGAAATGCAAAATAATGTCCTAACTCACTGTTTGAAGCCTCATATCATTGACAGGACAGAACCATGTCAAGCAAAAACAGTTTTTATTCATCTACAAGTGTCCAATCAATGCAATGCAATAAAATAATCCACTTACTACAAGTCTTACGTCCACAATCTGACATGATACAATCCTGAAAACCATAGAAACTTTCCTTCAGAAGCGTCTATCAAATGTTTTGTCATAACCTCCGTTAGCATCCTCATATTAGCTTCACACTATTGATCAAAATCTTACCTGATCCACTACTTCATCTGCTGAGGCAAAATATTCAGCATTCTATTGGCCAATAGGTCAAAAGTTCCGCCCCATTTCTTGTTTGTTGTTCGAACCAATTACAGTGCAGTATGTTGTTGATTAATGCATCAAATAACCAATGAAATTCTGAAAAAACCTAAATCTTACATAACCAACCCCTAATGGTCTGCTTCCACCAATTAAGTGAGAACGATTGTGACTGCTGTATTGCTGCGTGGCCTTTAGAGAACCCGTTGAGTCCGACATTGCAGCGGGATCTGCGATGTGACTATCATGCACTCGTACATTGCGACGATGATCAAAAATACCATTGTGCAGCTCTATTTCAAGAACCAAACTTAATCAGTTTTGGTTTGCTGATTCCGTCCAGGCTGGAACCAGTTTATTACAAGTCAACTAAAAAAACTGTTCCAGTGTGTCACCAAGTCTTTATTAGTTCAGAACCAACATGTAGCAAGATTGTTGTCATAAAGATATGTACAGATTTTTTTTTTTTTTTACAGTTAAATGGCTTTTTGTTGGCTTTTCTAGTCTGTTGAGGAACAAAGTTTTCAAAGGTTTGCAAGACATTGGGTTAACACTGATTTTGCTTTAGGACCAGTGGTTTTGGTAGAAAATGGGTAAAAATGCTACTCTACATGCACTCATGTTCTTTTCAAACATATTAGCTTGAATGAAATGTACAGCAGTACCTCAACTAAATGGGTTTTGTCATGAAAACAAATCACCTTGTGTTTATGCTTATAATTGCTTTCTTTCTTATTTAACTCTTCACAAATGCATGCAATGGTTCACCCTACCATTTTCAGACAGAAACAAGTTTATCAAACATATTAAAGCAATCTTTTTTAGCTGTTTTGACAGTTTTTGCTAAATTCTTACCTTCATCTTTTTAAAGCATCTCTAGTTTTCCAAGTGAGGCCCAAAATATTTGTGAAAAGTTCTTATGAAGAAACTGTTGAGCTACAACTTTATTTGCTTATAACTTTTGAACTCTTGAGAAACATTTTGAATCTACTCTCCTTTCTGCTCTTTGTCTGATGGTAGTGTTACTTTCTCCCCAGGTTGTAGGGCTGTTGTTTAGCAGTCAGTATGGCAGTAGTCATCAGGCTGCAAGGTCTGCCCATAGTGGCTGGCACCATGGACATCAGACACTTCTTCTCTGGCCTCACCATTCCTGATGGGGGAGTGCACATCGTTGGGGGTGAACATGGTGAAGCTTTCATCGTGTTTGCCACTGATGAGGATGCTCGACTAGGGATGATGCGAACAGGCGGGTCCATCAAAGGCTCAAAAGTATCACTTTTACTTAGTAGCAAGACAGAAATGCAGAATATGATTGAACTTAGCCGCCGTAGGTTTGAAGCTGGAGCCGTAGAGATAACCGCACCTGCAGCAGGAAATGTTAACCGTCAAGCAAGTGCAGCCTCCATACCTACGGTGCAGTCAGGGGCAGGAGGGCGATCTGGTAGCCATGGAAACCAGGGTTTCAGTAACACCCCAGGCTCGGTGTCAACAGTAAGCGCATCTCAAGAACAACAGAGCAGCAAAGCAACAGCCTCATTATCCAATGTGGTGCCAAGCTTTCCAAACAGCTACAGCTCAACCCCAACAATCACGACAGCTCTGGCGTCACTCAGTGCAGGCCCCCCACCCATGCCTACACTTCCCAACATGCCTTCTATGCCCCCTATGTCTACTCTTCCTACAATTCCAGTTCCTCCTCCAGTGTCTACCCTCCCCCCCATTCCTTCAGTTGCCCCACTAGCCCAAGTGCCCCCAGTTCCACCTATGTCTCACCTTCCTCATATGTCTTCCCTACCTCCATTCAACCCTTCTCTACCTCCACCAGCAGGACTAGGCTCAGGCCTCCCTCTAGGAACCCCCAACCCCATGCTTTTTAACCCTCTCTCTCCTCTGGCCTCGCTTGGCCTTCAGGCCCATATGAAAGCTGCTGCTGCTGCAGCAGCCACCGGGGCAGGAGCAACTAATCCAGATGAATTGTATGTTCTTCTGCAACATCTCCCATTCTCCTGTGCGGAGATGGAAGTCAGGGAATTTTTTCGGGGTCTGGGAGTAGAAGGGGTTCGCTTACATAGGGATGGGCATGGTCGACCAAATGGCAGGGCTATGGTCAAGTTCTTCTCACCCCAGGACAGTTTTGAAGCTTTGAAAAGAGGTGGTGGCATGATGGGCCAAAGATTCATTGAGATAACCCCAGGTTCTGACCATCAGTGGGCAAGTCTTAATGACAGTTTGACAATTCTTGCTCATCACACTATTGGCAAACCAAGTAATAATGAGTTACAGGACCAACAACTCCGCCGTGGTAATGTCGGAATATTAGGCAGAGATCAACGAGACCGGTCACGGTCTCCTCACAGAAAGGAATTCTGTGTTTATCTGAAGGGTCTTCCTTATGAAGCTGACAAAAAACAGATAAAGGAGTTCTTTAAGAATTTGTCCATTGTGGAAGATAGCATCTATATTGCCTATGGTCCAAATGGGCGGGCTACAGGAGAGGGCTTCCTTGAATTCAAATCAGAACAAGACTACAAGAATGCTCTTGCAGCTCACATGCAATATATGGGCTCCCGCTTTATCCAGGTTCACCCAATTAGCCGAAAAGGGACGATTGAAAAGATCGATGCTATCCGTAAGCGTGAATCAGGCCAGGGGGATGGCAAGAACCAGGATGGCATGAAATCTCCAAGGAATTGTGCCCATATTACCAATATTCCTTATAACATTTCCAGGAAGGATGTTCGTGCCTTCCTTGAAGGTGTGGGCATTTATGAGGACACCCTCAAGGTTCTGACAGATAGCCATGGTAATGGTTTGGGGCAAGCCATTTTCCAGTTACAAACTGAGGAAGATGCTCGCAAAGTTGAAAGGCTGCATAGGCAAAAACTTAATGGCCGTGATGCTTTTATCCATCTAGTTACATTTGAGCAGATGAAGGAAATTGAGCGAAATCCTCCACCTCAAAACAAGAGAGGGCAACGCAACCAGAACCAGCAGAACCAAAATCAAAATCAGCACCAGCAAGTGCAGCCCAGTCCTCAGCAAACCCCAATCAATCCCTTTGCCGGAATCGGTGGTGAAGAGTTTAATTTCCTCAGAAACACCATGGGGAACATCAACAGCGGTCCCTTTGTGACTCCATTCTCTGCTCCAGGGAATGGACTGGCAGGCCCCCCTCCTCTCCCCCCAATAGCTGCAGGTCTAGGGGAAGTTAATCTTGGTGTCACTCCGCCCCTAGTACCTGGAATTCCTGGACCACCAATCTTGGAGCCACCTGGCTTTCGTCCTGGAACTGTGGGAGGAGCACCATTTGGCCAGGATGGACTTAGAGGCATGACACCTTTTGACAATGCCAACAGAAAAGGTGGCACAGGAGGACAGAACAGAGGAGGTGGGAACAACAACAACCAGGGACGTCCAGCTGGTGGAGCTACTGGTGGACAGCAAGTGTTCACTCCAGGGACAGAAAACCTCCGCAACCAGCCAGCTCCAGCAGGATCCAACAATCCCAACAATCAACGTGCTGTTGGCCCAACAGTTGTAAAACTGCAGAATATGCCGTTCACTGTTAGTGTGGATGAGATTATGGACTTCTTCTATGGCTACCAGGTATTACCAGGCTCAGTCTGTCTACAGTTCAGCGACAAAGGCATGCCAACTGGCGAGGCAATGGTGGCCTTCCAGAACCATGAGGAGGCCACTGCTGCCGTCATGGAACTCAATGACAGACCTATCGGAGCACGCAAGGTCAAGATAAGCTTGGGTTGAAGTTCCACGTAAAGGAAACTGTAAATAAAACTTTTAAACTGCCTGGATCAACAGTCCGTTTGAAACAAAGTCAACTTCACCCATACTTGACCCTGAATCACACTCACTTGTCAAGAGCCCCATCGGGACTTTGCCCTGTTCAGTGTCATTATCAAAACATCTCTGTGTAAATATCAACAGGTAAGCCATGTCCTTTGTGGTCTCTCCATTAAAGACTGTAATTCACACCTGTCTTTTTGTCTCCAGCTGCTTTACTGACTGCTTGTATAAATCAACGGTGATTGTGGTTAAGATGGTAAATGGATGGTTACAATGATGAAAATTAAAGGAGTTTGGTTCTTTCCTACTCAGTTTTCATGACAGTTAAGCTTTTTGCTATGTCTACAGTCACCTGTTTTTGCAATGCTAAACTGATGATTGTAAAGAGGCTTTAAAACATTGATGCTGTACATGCTTTGAAATGCTTTGGTGCTGTGGTTTGAAATTAAATGCACTGTTGCTATGGCAAAATCTTAACATGCTCATTTGCTGTAGTAAAGTAAAGAACAACCAGCTTGTTGCCATTATAAAATGTCTTGTTCTGTTGCAATGGTCTGTGTTATCTTCATTGTTGCCCCATTAAAATCTTTACATCCTCTGTTGCTAAGGTAAAATGCTGCTGTTGTGAAGTCATCACAATCCATAATAAAACTATGATGAAAAGCTATTTTGGCATGATCAAATGTTTCTGATCAGTTGCTTTGGTGAAATGTTCACGCCTCTTTTCCTGTGGTGACAACACCGACTTAAAGCTGTCGGTAAAGTGATGCTGTACAAAGGATGTGGAAAGAAGAGATGGTGAAGTCATGTTTTCATCTTCTTTTGGGAGGGAGGGGGGTGCTAATTTATTTGTTTCTGTCTCAATTTCATGATGTTGCTGTTTCTGAATAATGCTACCCCCCCTCTTTTCTCCCCCCCTTACGCTTAGTAGGTGTTGGACTCTAGAGCGCTTAGGTCAAATCTGTAGTGTTTTTAGTTTGGTAGCATTATGTTGCTTGTACGTTTGATTATGAATTTTTATGTTTCTATCATATTTGTTTCTAATTTCAGTGTGAATTAATTTGTATGACCCTATAACCATACACGATGTTGAGTCTACTTTCCGTTGGCTAATAAAAGGACATTTGTCAACTGCATTGTTCTCTTGCAGCTGTCTGCGTTTCACTTTCTCGTGATGGAAACTGGCCTTTGGTGAGCTTTTGTTTTTATTAGCAAACATTTGAAAAGGGGAGGTTCAGATCTATAGAAATTGTTTGCTTTCATTTGCCTTGTATTCATATCAAAATGAAAGTGCCCCCTCTTTTTGCAGCTAGTTTTGCATGTTCCCTTAAACAAGTTGTTCAAGGGACCCTTCTGGCACTAAATGCAGAATTTCATCCAAGTAAATATAATTTAGCCTTCAAAGGTGTCTCTTGCCATTACTGGGAGTTGTTATATTTCACAACATGTGAGGAAAATTTGTCCAAATGACTTTGGACCCAGTGTTTCAGCTCATTTGTATTTTGGCAGTTGTGTTAAAATTGAAAAATTACATCTCAGGGTTTGCACGTGCTTCTAAGAGTTAATGGATAGAATCAAGAATAATGGTTTTCTATTTTTATAGATGTGCTCCATGCAACAATTCAATTCAATTCAATTCAGTTTATTTATATAGCGCCAGATCACGACAAGAGTCGTCTCAAGGCACTTCACAAAGTAAACATTCCAATACAGTTCAGTTCATAAGCCAATCAGTAAAAAAGTTTCCTATATAAGGGACCCAGCAGATTGCATCAAGACACTGACTAGTGTCATTGTGTTGGTACAATCCTCATACTAAGCAAGCATTTAGCGACAGTGGGAAGGAAAACTCCCTTTTAACAGGAAGAAACCTCCAGAGGATCCTGGCTCAGTATGAGCAGCCATCCGCTACGGCTCACTGGGGGTTGAGAAGACAGAGCAGGCACAGGCACACCCCGCACCCACACACACACACACACACACACACACACACACACACATATATCAAGTAGTGTTTCTATGGCTACACTGTGATTTCTTAGTAGAAGTTCTATTTAGTAAGAGTAAGAGAAACTTTATTGTCTTTATCTGAGTGAATCTATAATTAATTCAATAGGTGAACTAATAGTAGCACATTCTATGTTAAAGAAAGTAAGATGTAATATCAGGAAAGGGAGAATGTTAGGTGGTTGGCAGCAGTGTGCCAGCCGATGGCCCCCTCCATGAGGCCACCACAGCTCAGCAGAACGCCAGTGTAGCTTCTTCTGGGGAGAAAAACACTTAGAGAGAAAATAAAGTTAACAGCTGGAATAACAGGAAATAATGCAGTTAGAGAGTGGTGGTAGAAGAGAGTAGCAGAGTGTGGAAAGTGGTCAGTATGTCCTCCAGCAGTCTAAGCCTATAGCAGCATAACTACAGAGATAACTCAGGATAACCTAGCCTTTTAGAGAACAAGAGCTCAACAAAAAAGTGTTTGGTCTCAGAGAGAGCAATAAGCCTAAATTGTTATTCTGCATTGCAGGAACACATTAAATCAACTCTAGGGTTATCTTTTTAGCAGAGAAATTTATACATTTACATGTTTTAAAAGGTTCCTAGAGTAAAAACATGCATTTACTATTTAAAGGCAGCTTTTGGTGTCAAATGTACCATGCCATAAAATCTGTGCTGTCCTTGACTTGATTTCTTAAGCAAATTAGTTATTTTGAAATGGCCACGGAAAAACGGTTCGTTCTGAGAAAAGCTGGTATAACACGTCGTAGGCATAGACGCACGTCGCATAAAGCCTCAAATTTACCTGTCCCAACCCACTTCAATGTTGGCAATATATCAGTTTTTGTGGCAGCAATGCTAACCGCAGAGCAACTCTATCCAGAGCTACTGCTAATGCTAACCCGAGCTACTGCTAATGTTCTTGTTGGACGAGAGGAAAACAACAAAGAATGTTGGCGTAACGTTGTCAGGATGTACTGGGAGTACCTGATTTCCAGACAGCTTGCCTTATCCGGATAATCTACACAGCTTCTAGCTTCAGGCAGCATCATAAAGCCATTGGAGCAAACCAGCCAATCAGCAAGCCTCTCTTATTATTGGCGTCCTGGTTGGGTGGGCGGGGTAAACCAGTCCTTCCCTCAGTGCTTTATTATGAAGTTGTAATAGGCCATTTTTAGGGCTCCCGGGTCATTTTGAGCTCCAACAAAGTCTCATGTCTGTATAGTTTCCAGGTGTTCTAGGACCCCTTTAAAGCCCCATTCTTGAACTTTGCGGATATATGCTCTTTGTCGCCTTCTCAAGGCTTGCTGTGTAATGTCACTGTCGTAAAATCAAATTTCTCTCTTGAGCATAAAAGGCTCGTTCAAGATGCGCGTTTTGGCGGACATAATGCTTGCTTTTAGAACACGTGAGTTTTTAAAGTTAAAGTCCCAAGTATTCATCACACACTGGTGAAATTACATCTCCGCATTGGACCCATCCCCGTGGTGGGGAGCGGTGAGCTGCAGCTGTGGCCGCGCTCGGGAACTATTTGGTGGTTTAACCCCCCAATCCAACCTCTTGGTGCTGAGTGTCAAGCGAGGAGGCATTGGGTCCCATTTTTCCAAAGTCTTTGGTATGACCCAACCAGGAATCGAACCCTGATCTCCCAGTCCCAGGACGGACACTCTACCACTAGGCCACCGGAGCTTTGCCCCTTTGGGGTCAAAACGTGCGTTCCAGACGTGCATTTTGGCAGGCTTTTTTTATCCCTCTGGCTTGCCGTATTGTGCCGTAAAGCAACACCCAGTCAGTACATCCAGTAGCTAATCTAGCTCAAAAACTGTATAGTGCAGTAAACAGATGTGGGACCCCCCCAACACCAACACAGGTACGAAAATGAACATAATAGATGATAGTATGACGCCTAAACTTTACAAAAAAGCATAATTTTAAGGTGTAAAAGTTGCAGAGTGTTACTTTAAGTTGGTTACGTCAGCTGCTCTCAGCGTCTGTGTAGCACAATGCATCATTTTATTCTTAACTTGACAAGCAATCCTTTTATGTTTTGGCAGGAATCTAGCCAGGCAAGTCATCCTATATATGTGAATATATAGTCTGGCCACAACCCATAGACCGATCGCAGTCATAGGGTGGAATCTACAGTCTGCCATATAGTCGAAGAATACACAAATACATTCTTTTTCCTTAAATTAACACTGAGCTAGCGCTAACAACGAGCTAACTCTAAAAGGAGCCAACTGACACTAAAATAAACCACAAAGTAAAAAGATCTACACTGTTGGACAAAAAATGTTATTACTTACAAGTTCAGCAGCAACAAAGCCAGGTCCGTGATTTTGTAGCCTCCTTTAGCTCCCTCAAACTAGTGTAGGCCGCGCCAATGTTCACTTCAGTTTTAGCTCTTTGCTTTGCCTCCAAAGACATTACTCTGTTACTTTTACTTCCAGGCTCTGCCATCATGCCAACAAAAAAGCAAACTTATTTTTCTTCTTCTTGTGCTTTTTATTGATGATCGGTGAACTGAAATGCTAGCAGAACACCTAACAACCGTAATGCAGGTATAAGAGCCCCCCCTAGAACACCTACCCGCTCCACAAAACTGTTAAGTGCAGTGTTTGGTCAGCAGAGGGCTGCAGAGTGGTGTCAACTATGAAACCGGTCAAATTTTTAACTCAACAGTCACTGAAATTAATGTTAAAGCTCTAGCTTAAAGTTTAAAAAACTATTTAGTGTTACTTTAATAAAACACTTAAGTAGCTTTATCTGAGTTTGACTCAAAGAAAAGCGCAGGTCTAAACAGTCCAAAGTTGATGCCAAAGCTGTTTCAAACAAGCCGTTGTCACCATCTTTGTTTTTTCACTCGGTCGCAGTAACATCCCAACCACCAAACCGATAGAGAGTTGTGATTGGCAAGACAAGACTGGTCGGGCCTGCTGAGGCTCTAATTGAGCATGGTTAGACTGACTTTTGAAGCAAAATCATTTTGCTTCTTCTACGGTCTGTCTAGTTTTCTAGGCTTGTAGAAATCATCAGTGGAAAGAGTTTGGTCTGAAGAGGAAGACTCTTCTGCATTCAGGAAATGGTAAACCCCCAAACAGGTACAAAAATGGTGTTCCGCTTAAAGTGTGTGTGTGTGTGTGTGTGTGTGTGTGTGTGTGCGTGTGCGTGTGCGTGTGCGTGTGCGTGTGCGTGCGTGTGTGTGTGTGTGCATGCACATGAGCAAGATAAACTGGCCTTAATAAAATGAGCTGGAACACTGGTTGGTGAAGATGATATGGATACCATGCAGCTAGTGTGTGGAGAGAAGAAATATTATGTTGGTGAAAATGATGAACATTCTGTGTGAATGTGGAGTTGGTTATGAAACCACAGAGCTGTTGGTGCTCCCTCATCTTGATTACTAAAAGGCTGAGTTTGCAGGTGAGTGAAGGACTCAAAAATGCTCTGATTACCACATTAGGATATAGATAATTGATGACCAGCAGCCTGCTGTGCTGCAGAATTAGATTAGCTTGTGCCTTGATATAAAAGGCACACCTGTGCAGATGAGTAACCCGTAAACCACACACTTCATTGCATAAATTAGTCCAATTCAATGATCTAAAAATTATCTAAAAAAAGTTGATGGTGTTCAATAAATGTAAAAATGTTGATAAAACCCGAAAGAGTGAAATAAAAAAAAATCTTAATTTTTCACTCTTAAGAAGCTAAAACTTAAAAATTAACAATAAATTATAATTTCTAACAGATTTTCAGTTCTGTGAAGACTATAAACCACACTTTAAAAATACATTTAGCCTATAACAATAATACACAACATTTAATTGGATTTAAAGGTTATTTAGAATAACTCATTTTATAAAAAAATCTTGTTAAAAATTATACAATGTATTATGGAATTAAAGTTTTATCAAAACTTAATGCCTTGTAAATTACAAATGCCCTAATTTTATACACAATTAAGCAAAAGTGCATCATATTGCACTTTGCACATATACATTTAAACTAAATTATTATTTTTTTAATAAAATAAGTCAATTTTTGATACAAATCTGAATCACAGCATAACTTTCAGTGGTGGTAATCCAAATTCAATAATAATTTTAGCTTTCAATTAGAGTGTGTGTTTTGGAGATGTGTGGTGATGGTAGTTTCCTACAAATGGATCATATTTGAGACAGATATTTTGCATTTTTTTAAACTGCAGATGATATTTTCCATGATTAGATGGAAGAATGTGACTTGACATCATGAGTAGAGGCGTTTGCTGCAGCCTGTGCTGGAAAGAAACTTTCTATGATGGAGATGGTAACGTTCAGAGTTGACATGCAGCTCAGCTTGTAGACTGTAGTGTTCACGAAACAGGAAGCGGCTTGGAGGCTGAATACATTATGTGTGCATTTACCATAATAATGAGATACATAATAGTAGGCCAACTGGAATCAATAGAATAACATCTTTCACATTTTCCAGTCTGCAAGAAATGTGTTGATGTATAGTTTGACCTTGACTTCCTGCAGCTGTCGTTTTTTGCATTCTATAGTGATTCAGTTAACATGGATAACTAAAATTATACTAAGTAGGGAGGTTGCATTTTCTTTTTTTCCTCATTTTGAGTCCATTCTCTGCTTTCTCTGCACTCAAGCAGCAGAAGCTCCTCTGATTATTGCTCTGTTGTTAAAAGAAAGAAACATACTTGTTTTCAATGCTAAACTATAAATGCTGAGATTAAATGTGAATTCCCCTCTAAGTTGTTTCCAGTAGCTATATTGTGGCAATAATTGAAATCTGTGGTGTGCAGCTTTCCTATGACTTTGTGTGTATAAATTAATTTGTAAGATTTGAAAGGAAGCAAACATAGGCCTACTGTTGCTTTTTAAGTAGAAAATTGGGGGCTGCAAATTGTGTCAATATTGTGCTATTTTATTGCAGTGGAAATCACACAACACACACTTTAACCAGGCACAGTTAAACGTATTGCTATGAAACATTGTTTCATACTATTACTTTTTACAAGACAGGAGAAGCTGTTATGCTGTTTGTATTTAGTTTTTTTCTTTTTGTGGTAATTGCATCATAGAATTGGCCAATCAATAGAGACTATTTGCGCCAATGCGTCTGAATATGACCACAAAATGCTTGCAGAAGTCATACTAGTCTCATTGTAAAAAGTAAGAAAAGGCTAAAGAGTCCACCAATTTGTACATGCCATGGCTTTGTTGCTGCAGTTTAGTTAAAATAGACTTTGTGTTTTTCCTCCGAAACGTTCACTGCCTGAAGACGTACATATTTAACTACTAATTGCTGCCATTCCTGTCGTTAATATGATTGTGTCAACACCTTTATTGTGAAAGGGTATGGGATTTCCTGGAAAGGCGTAATTGGCAGCCTTCTCGTCCAATCACAAAACCGCTTTGCTTTCTGACCAATCAGAGAGCGCCGGTGTTCTGTTAGCTGCTTCCTGTTAGCGAAAGTTGTTGAATCCTATGAGCTGAGGTAAAACGTGTTTATTTATTTTAAGGTTAGAAAGAAAACAGTTAGCTGGCGAATATTTGTTTATTTCTACATGGAACGTTTAGGTAACGTTTCGTGCTCCTTCCAGAGGTTTTTGTTTAATCTAACGGCGAAGCTGTCGGTCTTTTTTACACGATGTGGGAGTGGTTGGTTGGCATCCGTTTGTTCCCGAGGGTTGTAGAAAAATGCTCTAATGAGGCGATTTAAACAGGCTAGTTGGTTTCTAGCTGAAATCTTAATTAACACGAACTTCGTGCTGTTCTGAAGAGACCATTTACACTTTGTGAGGTTAACATAAGATACACGGAAGATGATTAAAGTGTGAATTTGTGTATTGTTTCTCTGAAACATAATTTAATATGAGCAATCGACGTGGATCGGTTGTTTCTGATGAGTTTGAGTTTCCGGGTTTGGATTGTGGTGGGAAAATGACACTCACCCAAGTTTTCGGGGAAGGAGGATCTTTAATATTGTTGTTAGACCGGTTTTGCTTGCAGAAAATTGAAGAAGTTCCCACAGAGATCAGGTCACGCATCAATTAGAGGAAAACGTGATGCAAAGGAGCAATAAAAGAAGTGGAAGGAAAAACACTTTGACTCCTGATAAAGTCATAAACTGAAAGTTTTATCAGTGAATTGTTTTGCATTTCTATTCAGGAGTGACGTCAGTGGTGGTTTGCAGCTGTGGATATTTAATACATCTGTTTAGTTTTAATGTGGCTGTCTTTAGGGTGGAGTCAGTGACGACTTTTGTGTGTCTGCTCTGCTATTGTGGTATTTTTCTGTCATTCACTCGCTGTTGCAACTTTGGTGTCTGATGAGCATCTTCTCGCTGTTGCTTAAATACTTAATATGTTTTCGTGTATATTTATTTGAAAAACTAAGTAAATTTTCTCTGCTCTCCCATTCAGATGGCAGACTGTGTCTCTAAGGTGGAGCTGACTGTTTCCTGCACCGACCTGCTGGATAAAGATGTTGGATCAAAGTCGGATCCTCTCTGTGTCCTGTTGCAGTGTGCAGGAGGAGACAAGTGGACGGAGGTAACTGCACATTCATACTAGTTTTATATATACCACATAAATTCAATTCACGCTACATGAAAGTCTCTGTCTGTCCGCTGACAGTTGGGTCGGACTGAGCGCTTGAAGAACACCTCCAGCCCTGCCTTCAGTGAGCGCCTCAGACTGGATTATCACTTTGAGACCGTTCAGAATCTAAAGTTGGGGGTCTACGACATCGATAACTCCTCCGCTGACCTCGGTGATGATGATTACCTGGGAGGGGTGGAGCTAACACTGGGACAGGTACACGCCATTCTCCCATTACATCATTTATTGTCAGTATTTATTATAAATTATAATCCTGTAAAATTTTTATCCACACTTTTCATAACGAGATTATGGGGTTGCATGGATGTTTCTGAAAATCCTAAAAATAAACAAAAAAACTAGGAGCATAATTTTATGCATTACTCCAAAAATATCTGTTTGCTACCACCCCCTGTAGGCTAAATTGCAGCGTTACACTAATATTTTTGCATAGGAAATTAAATTTCAAGCAGAAACGGATCATTCCTGCACATGTTCAGGTAAAGATGTTGCATCATCTGTTGGTCTTTCAGATAGTTTCCAGTAAAACCATCACCAGACCTCTCCAGCTGAAGAAAGGGAAGCCAGCAGGAAAGGGAACCATCACGGTTTGTCCAGTTTTCTAAAGAAAAATATGTGATTATTTGTCTCTGAATAAACTGTGTTGAGTAAATGTGCATTATTGCAGCAGCTTTAGTGGGGTTTTGTCTCTGTAGGTCACAGCGGAAGAGATAAAGGATAACAGAGCCATTATTCTGGAGCTGGACGCTAAAAAGCTCGATAAAAAGGTACGTCTGCTGTCCGTGCTCTTTGTTCTTCCACTAAAAATCTCACCTTCGGCTCAACTTCATATTTCACTTCAGTCAGTTACTTGCAAAGATTTTTAAATGGATATTATCGGTGTTTGAGAAAATATTTGAGCCACGCTAGCAGACGTGGGAGTGTCTCACGTCACGACATTTTTAAACCCTGTAGGACAACATCCTCCCAGGCTTCCCAGTGGGTTTTTAGTGACCTCTGACCTTTACATATTATACGTATTTTTACTGTGATAATGTGTTGAAATAATTTGAAAAAAAGAACCATCAATGTGATTTTTCTGCAAAAAACAAAACATTTTCTACCATGAGGTTTACAGTCGCTCTGCTCAGATAAATAAACCAACAGAATTGATCATAAAACAGAGATCATCCTATAATTATTAGGAATTATTATGAAACATCAGAAAATATGTCTAGATATTGTGATAAGGGGTTGTTGTGATTGCTGATGTGGCCTAATGCGAGTGAAAGTCAAACTGGAGATGTTTATTTCTGCTGTATGTTGGTGTAACAAACTACTGTTAAGGGCAAAATGACCTTCTGTCTGGTGTTTTAGTTCTGCTCAAAAGTTACAATAATAAGAAATTATCTTAAATTACTTCATGTTTATAAAACAGCTGCTAAAGCGTCTGATTGTGCTGCAGATCAGTTAAAATGCTCAGGTCTCCTGCAGGCTGCTGCAGATCAGAGATCGTGTCACGTTCTCTGTGCAAACCTTCAGACGGTCTGCAGTTTGGTTTGTTTTATTTTGGCAGCTTAAGAGAGGAAGCAGGTCGTTAAATACGTCCGACGTTTTTAAGTTTTTCATCGGACAATATTAAAACACGTCCGTAATGTCCGACGTGTTTTTTCAAACGCTGCTATCATATAAATAAAGATTGAGTTCACTATAAAAACTTGATCAAAAGGATTTCCTGTCTGTCCAGGATACGTTTGGGAAGTCTGATCCGTTCCTGGAGTTTTTCAAGGAAGGAGATGATGGGAAATGGAAGCTGGTTCATAGAACGGAGGTAAACACATAAATACTCAAGTATTTGTACAAGCTAGCTGCAGTTCTCAACCCACCCAGTTTAAAATGAAATAATCTACAATATTATAACATCATGACTGTTTTTTTTTATTTTAGGTGGTGAAAAACAATCTGAACCCCACCTGGAAGTCGTTCTCCGTGTCTCTGCAGACGTTCTGCTCCTGTGATCTGGAAAAACCTCTAAAGGTTCAACCAATCAGGATCATCTTCGCTCACAACAAGCAATGGTCATAATAACCTGCAGCGGTCATAATAAATCTCCTCCTGCAGGTGGATTGTTCTGACTACGACAGTGATGGATCTCATGATCTGATTGGTTCGTTTACAACAAAAGTCTCGGAGCTGCTGAAAGCTGGAAGTTCATCGGTGAGTTCACCGGAAATGAGAACTACTAAATCCTTTATTTATTCTGTCGGCTGGTCGGAGGCTGTAGCTGTGTGCTGTGTTGTTGCTCAGGTGGAGTTTGACTGCGTCCATCCGGAGAAACAGAAGAAGAAGAAAGGATACAAGAACTCTGGGGTTGTTTGTGTTAAAAGCTGCAAGGTGAGGACGACTGGAGTGTAGGGCTGCACGATTATGACCCAAATAATAATCACGATTATTTTGATCAATATTGTAATCACGATTATTCATCCTAACTGGTAAAATATATATTTTTATTGCACCAATTACAAACAATGTTGCAACGTTTTTCTGTGAAAAATGAAACTTTAGAATAGATTATAAATAATGCAAAACCCCTCCAAAAACTCCTATACTTTTATATTTCAAAGTGCAACTCAGCACTGCTGAGCGGCTTGTGCGCGGTTGTTATTCAGGCAGCTTAATGAAGCCTTAGCCATGTTTTCGCCCCCTGGTGGTTGGCAGACTAATGGTTGTGATGGAGAAGAAAGCAGAAGAACTCACATTTGGAATGTAAATGTCGTTGACGATCAGGTTAATTTAGTTGTGGCCTCCAAAGTCTTGATCACGATCAAAATCTGATTAATTGTGCAGCCCTACTGGAGTGTGGAGTTCCTGTTGAAAAGTGAAACTTTGTCAGATTAAACATCTTTTTAAACGTTTTGATTGTTTTTGCTAGAAGACTTTTGTAGCTTTGATAAAAACCTGTTTGTTTTACTGGCGGGATATTCACTACTGGGCATGTTGGTCACATTTGAGTTAAAGCAACTATAAAAACACCTCATGCTTCATAATCATTTACTCTAGAGCTGGCATGAAGCTTCTGATTGATTCCTTGTGTTTGTGTGCAGCTGGTGGCTGATTACAGCTTCCTGGACTTTGTGATGGGCGGCTGCCAGATCAACTTTACCGTATGTTCATGTTTATTATACCACTTTTTTATCAGTCGCTCTCTAATAGGGGTGTGCAAAGCCGCCAGTATTTGTATCTGTATTTGTTGAAGGGGAAAAGTATTTGTTTTTGTATTCAAGTAAAACTCAAAATAGGCTTCTACACTGTAACATGAATTAGAAGTGTAATGCAAAAAAAAAATAGATTTTCACACCTATTTTGAGTTTTACTTAAATACAAATACTTTACCCCCTCAACAAATGCAGAGACAACTACTAGCTGTTTTGCTAGTAGCTGTCTCTGACCCCTAGTCTCTAAGTATTGATGTGATCTGAGTCTGTAGACGTGAACTGGGATACCTCTGAATGACATTTTAAAATGTTCATGAATGAATTAAACACGTTTGAACACATCAGGTTGGCATCGACTTCACCGGCTCAAATGGCGATCCTCGCTCGCCCAACTCTCTCCACTATATGAGTCCAGATGGGCTGAACCAGTACCTGTCTGCTCTTTGGTCTGTGGGTCAAGTGATTCAGGACTACGACAGGTGAATACTAACCAGAACACTAACTAGTTCTGTTTACCGCTCCTTCAGCCAGCTTCTGTGGCAGCCGCTCTAAAGTAACGCTCTTCTTTCTGTAAAGTTGTTCCACTGGTTCCCAGTAGGGGGCAGTAACTGACCTGATAAAACTCCTCATAATTGAATACGTTCCCAGCATCAGTGCTACATTTAATCTGCTGCTGTTTGTGTGTTTTTATGTTCCAGTGATAAACTTTTCCCAGCTTTTGGTTTTGGAGCCAAACTGCCTCCAGACTTTCAGGTTAGTCCTTCAACCAACACTAGACCTAATTATTTGTTTAGTTTGTTTTATTAATAGAAATAATAAATGTAGTATTGTTGTTGTTTTGTTTTTAATTATTGTGTAGTCAAAGTTTGTTTTATCAGTCATTCATTTGTTTTTAACGTCTTTTAAAATGTTGTTTGGTTTTGTAGGCAGCACATCATGAGTTCGCCCTCAACTTCAACCCTGCTAATCCCTTGTGCCAAGGTACACACACACACACACACACACACACACACACACACACACACACACACACACACACACACACACACACACACACACACACACACACACACACACACACACACACACACACACACACACACACACACACACACTCTCTCACACACACACACACACCCTGGCTTTCCACAGGACGTGAAAGCGGTGTGAAACATACTACGCAGCAATTATCCGCCGCTATAGTGGACAGGGTTCTTTCCACCAGCTATGTGTAACGTTCTGAACACGTTGCAGAAGCAACGGGACGCTATCATTATATCTCGAGTCTATTTTTTACGAGCTACGCTTCACATCAAACTCTGCAGTTTAGATCGGGACAGACAGGAAGTCAAACACAAAGGCAGTGTAACACATCCGGAAACTTCCAAAATAAAAGTCACATGCAGTACGTCATTTCCTGTAAAACCCACAGAGTCGATTTAAGAACAGAAAATAAACCACAGACCTTTTTGGATACATGTAGCCGTCTTTCTCCTTGCTTGTTATTGTGTGGACTTCTGAAATCACGCGTGGGGTTGCAATTCTCCCGTGATTTTGTGACATCACAGGATCAGCTGCGTGGAACGCTTTCGCTCCCGTTTCGTGTCAGAATCGCTCCCGGTTGGGAATGAGTTTATGGGCAAGATGCCTCTATTACATTTTGCCACTCTTTTGCGGCTGGTGGAAAGCCCGGGTCTCTCTCTCTCTCACACACACGCACACACACGCACACACACACACACACTCTACACACATGCACACACACACACACTCTACACACATGCACGCATGCTTCTTTTTGAAAGATTTAACCTGATTTGGGGCAAAAATAAAAAATTACAGAACATTCATTTCACTTCCGGTTCTCCCAGTTTCCAAATGTATCTAAATTATTCTAACAAACATTTGGTGTCTCTCAGGTATTCAGGGGATTGTGGACGCCTACAGGATGGTTTTGCCTCAGGTCAGACTCTCTGGACCCACAAACTTCTCCCCCATCATCAATCATGTTGCTTCCATCGCCTCCACCGCTGCTCAGGCCAACAACGCCTCTGTGAGGACACACAAACATCAACACATAAGATCATCTACATCTACAAAGACCTTACTGTTTAGATCTTATGTTGTCTTTGCAGCAATACTTTGTCCTCCTCATCCTCACCGACGGGGAGATCACCGACTTCGATCAGACCAGGGATGCCGTCGTTCGGGCCTCGCGGCTGCCTTTGTCCGTCATCATTGTGGGAGTGGGTCCAGCTGATTTTAAGGCCATGGAGCTTTTGGATGGAGACGATGGCGTCCTCCGGTCCACTACGGGAGAAGCTATCTCTAGAGACATCGTTCAGTTTGTCCCTTACAGAGATTTCAAAGACGTAAGTGGCTGGTGTGAGACTCCAGAGCGGTTTGGACTTGGAGATAAAAATCCTGACATTTTATCTGAATCTTCAATAATAAGAGCAGAATACTGGAGGTTTAAGGTCCTTTAGGGAGAACAGACTCACAAAAGAGGGATTGAGCTGATGAACATTAACATTTATTTATTTATATTTCTGTCCAGGCTCCCAAGACGGCTCTGGCTCAGTCTGTCCTCGCCGAGGTCCCCAAACAGCTGGTGTCCTACTTCAAGATGAGAGGCTTCGGACCACTGAACCAAGCAGCTCCTAAACCCTAAACACCACCTGGCCCCGCCCACATTAACCTCAGCCCCACATTCCCCAGATCCACCCGTTACTGCTACACACACACACACACACACACACACACACACGTCTCATTCCAGATCATGGTCCAGCGCTCAGCCACAACCCACATTATCAGCCAATCAGCACCAATAAGCATTATGCTTCAGCCAATCAGAGAACAGCACTTATCTCTCGTAGCCAATCCTGATGCCAGAGGCAGCTTTGGGTTTTATAATCACTATTTCCCTAAAGTAGATGAATCAGAGTTGTTATAAAGTTAGATTAGAACTTCTGCTGCTTTCAGACTAACTATGCAGGTGACATGTTTGCTAGCATGTGTTTAATAAATGCAAAACACACACACACACACACACTGCTTTAGCTTTAGCGCCACATTCTATCTCAGTACTGTTGCACAACATTGTCCTCTAGTGGACACTACTGGAACTGCAAATGCAATGACACCACCAAGTGGCTGTCTTTCCTCTTTGTTGCCATGGCAATACTTTGCACTTTTCTGAAACGCTTTATTGATTAAGTGCCAATACATTGCATAAAATGCTGGAAAACGAATGAAACGATTGACTTGTTGCTTTTTAAGCCTTTTCACCGTTGCCTTACTTCAGATCAGTGCCGTTTGCACGACGCGCCGCCACCACCTTACCCTGAAGGCTTGGATTGCACACACGTAGCCTTACGTTGGTGTTATGTGTCACTGGAGCTCAGCTTCATTTGAAAGTAAACCATGTCTAAGATAATTCTTCTTTATTGAATAAACTAAATATGGAGCCAACTAAATTGTTTCTATTTTTTTTTTCAAAGCTATTAATGATTTTAGACTGATTCTATTTAACATTTCCCTACTTTGTGCTTTTATTTACTTGTTATTACTTGCAACCTCATTTCTGCCCCAGTGACTAAAAACCTCTGACGGTCTCAGAACTCATGCTGGAGGCTGTTAAACTCAACAAAAGTTTGTTTTTTATTATTAATTCAGAGAAATTGTGAAAAGCTTTTGTTCCGTTTTGATTCTTTGACTCATTAAGCACAGCTGCACACATTAGTGTAATGACCTTTAATCACTTATATTCTAATTATTTTGTGCCTTTGTTGCAGCAAAAACGGAGTTGATGGGAAAAAGTCGTTAACTTGAGTTTTTAGGATTATTTTTTACAGAAGATAAAGATTTTTTTCTTTATCCTTTTTAAACCAAACAGTTTATTTTTGTCTATTTTTATCTCCTTTTGGGAGTTTTTATTGCTGGATTTAGATGGTTTGCAGTTTTATCATTTGCCGAGGTAAAACATTTCTATGGGAACATTTAAATAGTTTTATTTTTATCACATTTTCTCTTTGCTGAAAGACCAGGATGATCCTGAAAATAACAGTTTTCATGTTTAATGATGCCTGTTAGTTAAAGGAAACCACTAAAGTCGACCGAAGCTGTTTTAAAATGTTTTTGCTTTAGTTTAGTCAGGCTGCTTGTTTTTCTACTTTAGTTCAACTCTGCATGAAAATAAACCTGTTTTTAGCTCATAAACGCCCTTTTGAATGATTTATTAATCATGAAAATTGTCATTCCCAGTACTGACTCGTTTACCTGTGAACGCCTCGTGATGTTATGTTAAACAACCTGAGACCAGATGAGATGTAATAATAAGGCTGAATTCTCGTATTAAAATGTCTGAAATAAAATAAAAGCTCAACTAAACATCTTCCTTTTCTATTTTTCCTTCTTTGATCCACTTCTTCACAGACCAACAAAAATCTGATAAACACATAGAAATGATTCTTTGTGCCTCAGAAGATGTTTTCCTGTAGAAAAATGATGAAAACCTGGTTTCTGTAGCAGCAATAATAAATAATAGCATCAGAAATCTGCACTGCAACAGCAAAAACCCACAAGACGTTAATGTTTTTATTAGGAATAAATTTTTCTCAGTGTTTTTCTCTGCAAGATCAGCAGATGTGAAAAAGGGGAATGTTTATGGAATTATTTTGTTCTTTTTTATTGATTTTATTTCCTGTATTGTGTTTATTTCATCATAAAAAGTGCAGAAAATATTTAAAACAGCTTTGAAATTGATTCAGCTCTGTGGTGTGACACTAAAGTTAATCATTGTTCATGTGTGGGCAAAAATGTTTTGACTTATTAAATAGATTAAAAAAGCTCAAAATACGGGCAGAAAATTTGTAAATATGTGAATTTCTGACCTTAAACTGACTCATTATTTAGTCTTTAACTGGAAAAACTTCAGATTAAATGTTTAAAAACGACTTTTTGCCGTTTCCTCCCTGGCTGTGTGTTTTCTGCTCAGGAGGAAACTAGTTGAGCAACTATTTGCTTTATCAAACATTAGGAAGACCAGCCCAACGGCACGCTGAACCCAGCCTACAGGTAGGGTCGCTCCCAGAGGAACGCTCAGCTCTGAAGCATGTCCAGACAAAACCATTAAAACCAGCAGCCGAGCACACTGGTGGCTGCCGTCATGTCCATCAGCGTGGATCTGAAGAGGATCTCCAACCTCCCGGGACGATCCGACAGAAAGGTCGAGCTCTCCTTCAGAGGTAACCTGTGCAAACACACCTGTGTGGATCCTTCTGTCTGTTTCTGCACAGAGAAAAAAAAAAGAAAAGGGAAATTTAATCAACTATTTAACATGAAATTTGAATTATTAAGGATTTTAAATGTACTTAGGCAACAGAAGTAGTTTATTAGGAGAGTTTCTTAAGTTCAGATATTTCCTGTTGGAAGCTGAAAAACTCAAGGCTGCATCATTCTTGTTACCTGAGGAGAAAATGTCTAAATCTTTATTTAAAAACACTTCATCCTGTTCATTTTTGTTTAAAATCATGCTAAAAGCTCTAAAAATGGGCTCTGTAAAGCTTTTATAGCTCATGTAAAAAAACAAAAGGTTGTACCACTTGGATAAGGACCACTGTTACCATGGTAACCAGTCTCTTTGTCTTCCAGGTTTCACCCATAAAACCAGAGCTCTGCAGTGCACCAATCTGGCCATCTTCAACGAGGTCAGTGACCAAAATGGCGCCTTAATTCATAAAAACTTTAGGTTGAACCTGATCTGAGGAGGAGGAACTTTCTGCTGCCCTCAGGAGGAGAGGATCAGAAAAAAACACCGTTCTCAGTTTGAACACCTGTCTGTAAAATGTGGAACTTTTAAACTGAAAGTTTCATTAATAAAACCTCAGATCCTCCTGAGGGCTTAGCGCCTGCAGCTCACCTGCAGCTTCAGGTCGTGACTCACGCTGACGTGTTTGTTGCTTCACCTGCACTTTACTCAAAACTCAGATAAAAAGCTTCATTCTTCATTCTCAACGAGCCGAGGAGCTCCTCAGCTCGAATCCCATCCTGATCTTTACTGGGATGCACCAAGGAGCCGTTCCAGAGTTCTCCTGGTCTCAGAATCAAAGAATTTAGGTTCAGCTTAGCTTTCAGACTAATTTTGATGAGTTGTCGAGATTTAAATTTTTATATGTGCTGTGTGTGTGTGTGTGTGTGTGTGTGTGTGTGTGTGTGTGTGTGTGTGTGTGTGTGTGTGTGTGTGTGTGTGTGAGAGAGAGAGACAAAGGGACACACCTTTAAATTTGTCATTATTTTGGTTGCTGATCATTTATTGTGTTAAATCAGGTAGCTGCAGTTTTTATCTGAGGTTGAAACTATTTTAATTGACTCAGCCCCTCCTACAGCACACACACACACACACACACACACACACACACACGCCAAACTGCTCCTTGATCACACACCTGCAGCCTTATTCTATTCCTCTGTACGTTTCTGCAGCAGCGCCTGAAGTAAAAGCTGCAGCTTTTATTGGTTAGTCGTCTACTTTGTTATGATTTAAAAGCTTCATGACCTCCAGCAGATGAATCGTGGTGCTTTTCTCCAGAAAACGTCCTCACATTCTTTCTTTGATGTGTTGTCATCAGCAGCTCAGACTGGTGGGTTTCGTGTTAATGAACTCATTTAACTCGATGATCAGTCAGAATTATGATTCTGTGGTTTAAACTTTACACCAAAGAGAAAATGTTTGTCGAGCCACGGCCCGTCTCATGACGTCACCTCCTGTTTGCTGACAACAACACGACTCCAGCCGTTCTGTCTCTTTGCTCCTGCATCAGCTGTTTGTTCTTCAGGTGTGACCAGGTGAGTGTTTGTGTGCGTGCCTGGCCCTCGTGCACAGAGGCCGTCCTGGAAAATGTTCACAGGAAAGGTGGAAGCATTCCCTTCCATCTTCCCGCCTGGAGTTGTGTTTTATAAACAGATTCAGTAAATCATCTAGTTTTATTACGATTACAGGCCCCGTAGGATTTAAAACTACGAAGACGTTTCCTACAAGAACAATCAAGAACACGAATCATAAAATCAAAATCGATGAATCTGACTTTGTGTTTTCCATTTGGAAATAAAAGAAATCTCATTATTGATCTAATTAGATGTAAATTCTAACATCAGCAACTTAATGACTTCTTTCAATGAAGGAAAGATAATTAACCAAGCTGATAATTATTGGATGTTTTTTGTTCTTTTCATTATTTTAGCTACCAATAATTGAATTGATTTAAATAGAAATGATTTTAGATTCATCAGTTCAAATTGTGTGGCCGCATCATGTAAAATAGGAATAAATCTTTGCTTCAGATCAGCTGCGTTGCTTCGTCTCTTGGAGGTCATGATGAAGAGCTGAAGGTCTGGTGCAGGAAACCAAAGCTGGTAACTAATAAACTCAGGAAACTCTGAACAGGAAAGAAGTTAAAGGTCTGGTTTCTAGACAAAAACCACTCACGTTATACAGGATGTTGACTCTAGAGCCAGAGACCGTCTGAACGCACATGAATGACTTAAAGCTACTCGCTGAAACTGGAAAAAAGATGTAAGGCAAAATAGTTCAAAATAATAAAGATAACCAAAAGGATCTGTTAAAAAACAACAAAGAAAACTCATAAAAAATGAAACCATGGAGATAATAAATAATATAAAACATAATAAAAAAGTTAAAAAGGTTTGAAACTTTCAAGAAATTTCCAATTATGTTGAATTTTGTTGGACTCCAACCCCAGGGTCATGATTTGGTTCCTGCTGAGAGGCTTCCTGACGGCCTTTGATTCATTTCAGAAACTCTTCTGAGTCACAAACTAAAGCTGCTTCTGCACCCACAACACACGCCGCAGGGCTGGAAAAAACTCAAGAGGGACTTTTTACAGCTGCTTCCAGACAGAAACGATCCAAGAATTCAGGATTTTTCTTTTGTCTGCTTGTTTTTATCCACACGCAGCATTTCAGATGGCCTCATTATGGCAGAGAGATCACTGACGAAGTTCTGTCTGTCAGCGTTTACAACTGCAGCAAAGTGTTTTCCAACAGGTAACACACGCACACTGTTACGTCCCAGGCCGTCTAGGGGGCCTGGGGTAACAAAGTGGGGGCTCGTCCGGGATCCTTGATCCCATAGCCATTGGAGGCATGTCATATGGTTTGACTCACACACACACACACACCACTAACACAACCTCTGTGTGTCCAGACTGCTCGGCCGGCTGGTCATTAGTCTCCAACACGTCCTGACTACCGGCAGGTTGTTGCTGCGGGAACCTCTGACTGATGCTAACTACAGCCTGACAGATGTGAGGACACACACACACACACACACACACACACACACACACACACACACACACACACACACACACACACACACACACTCAGTCATCAGAGAGACTTTGGTTTCCTCTCCGTCCCTTTAGATCATCATAGAGCTGGACATCCGCTTCCATCCAGTGGAAGGGACAGCAGGACACTGGGAGGGACTCGACTTTCTGAGCGTTGAGGACAACGATGAGTACGATCAAGTTATTAATTAACTCTCCGCCTAAACAGAAAGAGACCCATTAATGTCTGGATTCTTCAGATTAGAACAGATTAAAACCCAGAGGAAGAGTTGAAGGAGGTCTGGGGATTTGTGGTTTTAGTCAGGTGAATCTGCAGGATTTATTAATAAACAGACTCGTTTCTCTCCCGGCTCTTAGAAACGAGACCCGTGAGGAGAGTTTGAACGGATTATTGTTATTTTATCTCATGCAGTTTCTCTTTATTCTGTCCTCAGATCAGGGCTGGTCATCAGGAACGAGGCGTTTGATGATCTTGAGCGGTAAATGTTTATATAAAGTTCAAAATCTTCTGAAACACAGACGTTTGTGATGCTCCTGAGCTCTGAGGTGAAGATGTTAGTCCTGATGAAAACATTCCTCATCACTTCATTATGAGCTGTTTAGTGAATCAGCTGACCTGGGCTTTGGAGGGGGGGTGCAGTCTCCTGCTGATGTGTGTTTCCCCGTCAGAGGCTTGACGGTCGGTCGCCCCGACCAGTTAGAGAGAGACGCTCGTCGTCTCGGTCAGAGTCTGTTCCGGACCGGAGACGAAGACGATGAGGATTATGATGATGACTATGATGATGACCTCGCAGAGATGGAGGCAGCAGACATCAACGTAACTCCTCTTCGTAGGTCAGAGAAACCGTCTGCTTGCCTCTGACCCATCAGGGTACAGAGACACTGACTTGGTGTGTGTGTGTGTGTGTGTGTGTGTGTGTGTGTGTGTGTGTGTGTGTGTGTGTGTGTGTGTGTGTGTGTGTGTGTGTGTGTAGTCGTTGCAGGCCGATGCCTAGGATTGCTGGTGCAGCGATGCCCAGAGTCCAGAGTTTTCAGGTGATTTTATTCATTCTTCCTTCTTTCTCTTTGGGCGTGTCCCTTCAGGAGTCTCCTCAGCCAATCATCTGTCTCCATTTAGTCCTGTCTTCTGCATCCTCTACCCTCACACACACCAACTAACTTCATGTCCTCTTTCACCACATCCTTTTTGGTCCTCCCCTCATCCTCCTGCCTGGTGGCTCCAACCTCAGCATCCTTCTACTACGTCATCACTGTCTCCTCTGGACATGTCCAAACCATCTCAGTGTCAGGATCTGCTCCTTCTCCCTCTGACGTGTTGTCCCGCCTCCCCTCATTAAGTGTTTATTGGACTCACCTGCCCCTTGTTATCCTACCCACCTAAATTCCTTACCACCCTTGTGTATATAAACACTGTCGTGTCGTCCTACCTGCCAGTCTGCCTCCTGTTCCTGCTCACCTGCTACAAACTCAATCATTTTATGACACTCAGTCAGTCCTCTCTGATGACCCTATCCATCCTCCTCACTCCCAAAGAGAACCTCAACATCTTGAGCTCTGCAACCTCCAGTTCTGCTTCCAGTCTTTCCCTCATGGACGCCGTCTCCAACCTAGACAACATGGCTGCTCTCACTACTGTCTTCTACACCTGAAACCCTTTTATCACACCTGAGACGCTTCTCCACCCATTCCTTCTTGCTTCCCATGCTCCTTCGCCTCTTTTCCTCCCTTTTCGTTGCTTTGGACCGTGTTTAGATAAGGTGTGTGTGTGTTTGCAGGTGAACGTGAACATCCTTGAGGCTCAGAAGCTTGTTGGTGTGAACATCAACCCTGCAGTTTTTGTCAGGGTTGGAGGTCAGAAAAAGAACACAGCGACGCAGAAATCCACCAACTGTCCGTTCTACAACGAGGTACATCTGAGCTTTAGTCAAACACGAGAGTCCATTAAAACTCCTAGTGTTATAATACTATCTACTACCCTTAGGTTTACTTTAAGTCTGGAAACGGAGTCAGAATCTGTTTATTTCCAGGTGAAAAATGAAACTGAGCACAACAAAACAAAAGAGCGTCAGACCTCAGCTCAGAACATCTGGAGTAATAAACGTTTCTAACGTCAGACTTTTGTACGAAACAAAGTTGTTTCTTTTCTCTTCTGCTGTTGCAGAACTTCCAGTTTGAGTTTCAGGAGGCTCCACAGATCTTCTTGGATAAAGTCATAGAAATAAAGGTTTGTTTGTTATTTGAACTGTTTCTATGCTGTTGTCATGGTGAACCGTGGGTGTGGTCATCATGATCACCTGTGATGTTTTACCGCCACTCAGGTGTTCCACAGACGGACTCTGGCCTTCCTGATGACCCACATTGGGACCTTTAAAATCGACATCTCCACCGTCTACAATCAGCCGGGTAACAGAGCTGCTCGTACTGTTCGTACGCCGGTCCTCGCTGACCTAACGGCCTCTTTGCTGCTCCAGATCACCGTTTTTACCAGAAGTGGGCTCCTCTCACCGACCCGGCAGACACCAGGTCAGGGGTGAAGGGTTACGTCAAGGCCAGCCTGAGTGTCCTGATGAAGGGAGAAGCTCTACGGATGCCCAGTCTGCCTCCGACCTCGTCAGCAGGCAGCGAGGACATAGAGAAGTCAGTTTAGTTCACTTGATTCAACAAATACCATCATTGAGTTACAAACATATACTTATGTTGCCTCATTTCTCTATGCAATAGGTCAAACATGGAGCAATACTATCATATCTGGAAACATTTTTTAGTTTAAGAGTCCGATACTTTGACGTTACATTCAGACATCTCACAAACCACATCTTCTGTAATAGTTTTTAAGTCATTCCCAGTAAAAAATACAAATATATCATCAGCAAATGCAAGAAACTAATATTTTGGAAACCTCACAAATGTCATTGGGCCCAGCATTTAACCCTGAGGGACCCCATATTTAATCAACAGAAGATCCAAGGTTATATTTTTAATAATTAATGTTTTAAATGTTTTTTTTTTGTAGGCACTTGCTACTTCCTCGCGGTATGCCTTCTGAGCGCCCGTGGGCTCGGTTTCGTATTCGTATTTATCGGGCTGAGGGTCTGCCAACGATGGAGGCGGGGCTAATGGCAAAGATGTCCGTCACTGATCGTGCAGTTTTCATTGACCCCTATATACAGGTGACCTTCGCTGGACAACAGGTATTTACATTTAAACACAACCTGTCTTTGGACTCAGTCTCCTGATACAAGAGCTTCAGGGCTCTTTGGTTTTGGGTAAAAACAGCCAAGTGTCTGGTTTTAGGGCGAGACGTGTGTCGCCAGCTCCACCAACTCCCCAATCTGGAATGAAGAGATCTCCTTCATTGAGCAGTTTCCTCCTCTGGCTCAGAGAATCAAAGTGCAGGTTCTGGATGATGCAAAGATGGGCGACATCGCCTTGGCAACCCACTTCCTAGACCTTCAGCAGATATCTGACCCTACGAGGAACGGTGAGACCTTAGATCGATATTTCCTCAAATTTTACTTGTACAAAATAAAATAAAATATTTGACATAGACTTTAACCTGACAGTGAAATTTTCCTTTTTGCCCTTCGTCTGCAGGATTCAATCCAACATTTGGTCCAAGTTGGGTTAATCTTTATGGTTCTCCACAGAACTCCACCCTCGGAGACGTCCACCAAGTAAAAAAGCCTTTAAAGTCCTCACTCAGCGGTTTAAGATCGTTTATCTCCGCATTAAACCAACTCTAGTGTTACCCAGAATAAACCCACTTCACTGAACCAAACCCACAGAACATTTACATAAACAAGATGCACTAAATAATAATTTCAACAAATTTTGAGTTTTAGGAAAAACAGTAAATTTCTAATGTAATTTAACGAGTAAACACAAAAATGTTAAAAGCTTTTCTATCTATTAAAATGTGTCATGTTTCTGCATAACTAGAACATAAGAAAATGAAAATCCTCACATTTATTTCCAGGCTTTGAACGAGGGTCTGGGTGAAGGGATCTTCTATCGAGGGCGGATCCTCCTGGCTCTCTGCATGGATGTGTACTCGACCCCCTCAGCCATCTCCACAGAGCCAGGGTCTGCTGCCGTAGCGAAGGTAACCGCTGCTCCCGGTTTTATACTCATAAACTCACCACCAGTAAGGAAGAAGCCACATTCATTAGTTATTATCTGTTACACATAGATGTGCATTTAATGACGTAATCATCTCTGATGTGAACTTTATTATCCCTGAAGGTCAAAGGAGCTCTGGGGAAATTTGGACTGAAGAAGAAAAAGAGCAAGACTGAAAAGATGGAAGGTTTGTTTGTTATGAGAGATGCGTTGTTACCAATGATTGTTTATATAAGACGGACAAACACTCCGCGCCGTCACTCGTAGGTTTCTGAAGCGCTGAACTGAAGACCAGTGGGCGGTTCCCACCACCGCCATCTTGGCTGCATGTCATCACTCCCGGAAAATACAAAAATGAAGCTGAGAGCAGAGCTGAGAGGGTGGGGGTGATGATTCACACGCATCAAACTCTGAGCCGATGTAGCTATGAGCTAACTGAGCTAACCAAAGCTAACGTAGGTTGGCGGGCGCTTCTAGCCAGAAAACCGTGGTTGAGCGAATCTGCTACCCTCTTCCTTCTAGGCTGTAACACTTTTAACGTAATGCTGAGGCCTTCCCTGGAGCAAGCAGGAGGCTAGCTGCTAGCGCTAGCACTGACGTCTCATCTGCTACCTGTCAATCAAAAGGACACACCCCTAATTATTCATCATTTCAAGCTTTAATTACATCTAAACGTATGAGTTACACAAACTTCTCCCCCCTTAGAGTTGTCATGACTGTAAACTAGACCCGTTAAACCAAAAAGGTATTTTTGAACCAGGCAGTAAACGTGTTTATTTCTGCTGTGAAGTTGGTGTTTTTTACCATGAGAGTCAATGAGAACTTGCTCCTTTCTGGAGCCAGCTCCTAGTGGATGAAGGGGGAACTTCAATTTTTGTCGCTTCTGCATTGCTTCACTTTCGGCAGGCGGAGTTTGCACCTTGGTTGTTACCCTTTCATTAAAAAGTCTGACAGTATTTCCGTATTAACGGAGCTGCTGCAAACATCTGAAATGCTTGTTTGCTGACTTGTTGCTGCAGCAGCATCTCCATCTGAGAGTGGATTATCTGATGAGTCTGGGGAGGCGGGAGTTGAGGTACCAGAGTCTGTTACCGTGGAAATCGAGGAGATCCATCCTCTGCCTGAGGTCAGTGCCACTACCTTTATCTCAGTTCAGCCAGTTTAAACGTCATCTCATAGGACTTTACAGCTGAATGTAAAAGTGTGTTAGCTCTAGTAGGTGACTGCTGCTTGTTCTAGATTCATATTATTCTCCTCTCTCTCTCCTCAGGGTTACCTGGGTCAGAAGGAGGAGTTCCTGCTGTTTGCATCTCTGTTTGAAGTCACAATGATTGACCCATCTGTAGGAACAACACTGCTGACCTTTGAACTCTCAATAGGTAGCATCTTATATTGTGATTATGACACAAATCAAACACTCACACCAGTTCTTTTTTAGCTTCAGATCAAATTTGCATCATTTTTGTTGGAGATTAAATCAGATTTTTAAAAATGACTGGAACCTGGGCTCAGGTAACCCAGAAAGTCTTGTTTTTTGTGTATTTGATAGGAAATTATGGGAAGGCTGTGGGAGTTGGAAAATCCAAGAAAAGCCAGAGCAGAGATGAGTTGAGGAGGAGCAGGGATGACCTGAGGAGGAGCAGGGAAGACCTGACTGAGGAGACACACGTTCTGCTGGAGTCAGAGGATGAGCTGGACAGAGAGGAGATGGAGAATTCTGAACCTGAGAACAAGTCTGTGTCTGCCGCCATGCGACCTCAGTCCACTGAATACGACAGGTGAGAACCAGATAATGTTTCACCTGTCCTGCAAGAATAAATCTCTGCCTGGTAAAATCCTGAAGATGTCTCTACAATCCTCATGGAGACTTCTCAGTTCTGCAAATCTGGTCTGGAAACAAGTCTCCAGATGCAGGGACCTCTGGGATTACCATTGAGTGACGTCTTATCTAACTGGGAGAAGCTTTTGTGTGTAGCTTCTTCTGATCTCACCTGTGGGGTGCCGCAAGGCTCCCTCCCTGGCTCCTTATTGTTCTCCTTCCACCTGCTGCTGCTGGGTGTGATATTTTAGAACCATAAGCTGAGTTTCCATATATATGCTGATGATTGTCAAATCTATTGTTTGACTGCCAGCTTCCTGAATCTTAATGACGATAAAACAAAGGCCATTGTCTTTTATCAAAATGATTGCAGCCCAAAGTTTTTGACCTTGAGCAGCTGGCTCCATTCAAGGAAGACTGGTTGTCGCCTTAGGGGTAAGACTTGACAGGGGTCTTGAGCTAGAGAACCATATAAATGGAGTGGTGTGTTTGTGTTTCTTTCATCTCCATCGTCTGGCTAAAATTAAGCGATTGCTATCACGGCCCGCCTAGAAACAGTGCTCTATGCTTTTATCACTTTGTGATCGGACTACTCCCTGTGCAGTGGTTTTAACCAGGCAGCACTTTCCAGGCTGCAAGTGGAGCAGTAGCCTGATTTTGGATGAGCACCAAACGCTGAACATATCACACCTGTTCTGGCCTCCCTTCACGAGCTCCCTATCCACTACAAAATTCAGTTTGATGCTAAGAAGTTTCCTGCTCCTCCACCCTACTGGTCAAAAGTGGAATTACAACTGTCATAAACAACCCTGCTGCAGCCTGCTGTAGCTAGTGCTAACAACGAGCTAACGCTAACATGAGCTAACTAATACTAAAATAAACCACGAAGTAAAAAGATCCACACTGTTGGACAAAAATTTTTATTACTTGCAAGTCCAGTAGCAACAAAGCCAGGTCACCATCAGTCCGTGATTTTGTAGCCTCCTTTAGCTCCTCAAACTAGTGTAGGCCACGCCGATGTTCACTCTGGTTTTAGCTCCTTGCTTCGCCTCATAAGACATTACTCTGTTACTTTTACTTCCAGGCTCCGCCATGACGCCAACAGATAAGCAAGCTTCTTTTTTTTGTGCTTTTTATTGGTGATTGGCGAAATGAAAATGCTAACTGCAAGCTAGCATAACAGCTAACAGCCGTAAAGCAGGTAGAGCTTCCCCTATAGCGCACCTACCCGCTCTACAAAACTGTTAAGTGTGGTTTTTGGCCAGCAGAGGGCTGCAGAGTGGTGTCAGATATGAAACTGGTCAAGTTTCTAACTCAACAATCACTGAGATCAACGTTAAAGCTCTAGCTTAAAGGTTAAAAAACTATTTATTGTTACTTAAAGTTCCTCAACTTTGGTTATAATTGCGTACAGGGTGATCTTCCATCGTACATGACCGACTTTCTGGTTTGCAAACTCCCTCCAGTGAGCTACAATCACAACATCCTGACCTGCTGGTGGTCCCGAGGGTTAGGCGTGGCTCTATGGAGGGTTGTGTGTTTTCATATTTGCCCCCCAAACTCTGGAATGATCGTCCTCTCTTTGTTAGGCGTGCACCGATGTCAGATCTTAAGAATCGGCTGGAGACTTATGCCATGACCTGACGATCTTAGTTGGTATCTTTTTCTTTTTTTTTAAGGTTACGTTCTTTTAATTTTTGCACTTTTCTTTTTGTAACTTTAATAAGTTCGTTATGAATGTTTTCATTGGTTATCTACTGTGCTTGTTATTTTGTGATGTTTTCATCTCCTTGGGTACCTTTTGATGATGATGATGATGATGATGATGATGTGAGAGTTGTAGACCACCCAGTCACTGTGTTCCTTTAGGGCAGAGCTACACTTTTATTGTGTGATATAGTTAAAACGATGACGCTCACATTACTACACACTTTATTATTATTCTCTTCTTTTGTTTTAGGTCCTTCCAGTGTCTGCAGCTCCAGCCTCCTTCAGTAAGACTCAAACCATGTCTGTTTGTTCGGAGCCAGTTTGAAGATCACTGCTTTCGTCTCTATCAGGCTAACTGGCTTAGCAAGATGGCCGACAGGCTGGTGAGAGTCAGCTCCATATGTTATGTTCTCTTAAATAACACAACGCCCTAAACCACCTGCTGGACGGTTCTTTCCCTGATGTTTAGGAGATCGGTCTGGACGAGGTGGAGATGCTGCTGAGGAGGCCCAAGAGTCGAGCAAAGGAGCGTTTGGTTCAGGTGTTGCTGCAGCTGTTGGCAAGCTGCAAGTAAGTGTCCTCATGAAATGCTTCATGACGGAGCGTTTAGCTGGATCTGACCTTTCCGACCTCTTCTTTTACTCTGCAGACAGTTCAGTGCTTTTTCCGATAAGAGATCTCAGTCTCGTCCCAACAGCCTGGACAAGTACAGAAGAGGCTTCATCAGAAAGAATCTGGTGAGTTTGATCTCAGCTGTGTTTAAAACCTGCCCGCCTGTTTGTGTCTGACTGTCTGTCTGACTGTCTGTCTACAGGTGCTGGTGGCCAGACAGGCGGTCAGAGCCAGGCGGAGGATCAGCAGAAAAACAGCCAAACAGCGCTTGGTGGATAGCAGGAAAATCCTAAAGAAGCTCCGCGTACTGGCTGTAGAGGTCAGAGGTCGTAGAGTAAATCTCCACGAAGGTCGCCATAGAAACGGTCCAGTTTGAGTAAAGTCTGACGTATTTCCCTCCAGCCCCAGAGCACCCTCCCAGATGCTTTTCTCTGGTTGCTCAGTGGACGCAAGCGACTGGCCTACGTCAGGATCCCGGCTCACTCCATCCTCTTCTCATTGGTTGAGGAGCAGAAGGGGCGGGACTGCGGTCGCCTCACCACCCTCTACATGAAGGTGAGTCATCTCACAATCTCCTCCATGTTAAACGTTCTCTTTTCAAATGATTTCTGTGTTTTTAGTCTCCTGGATGCGCGGCCAGTGAGGTCTTCGCAAAGGTGGAGGTCTACCTGTGGCTTGGTTCAGTCAAGTACAGTAAAGAGGCCATTAAAGGCCTGCCAGAGGAGTTCACACCTGTTTACGAGGAGGAGGCGCAGTGGAACTTACCTGTCAGCCTGTTCTGCGAGGGTGAGTCCGCTGACGTCTCTGACAAGAGGACATCAGCATCTGAGGGTTTTCAGATGTCCCGTTACGTTTCTGGTGAACTTCTGTCTTTCTGGCTGCAGACAGCAGATACTTCCAGCTACGATGTCACCTGTATCAGGGGCGTGGCCTGATGGCCGCGGATGATGACGGCCTATCAGATCCTTTTGCAAAGGTTGTCTTCTCCACACAGTGCCAGGTCACCAGGGTACGTCGTACTGGTTTTGACCGTTCCTTCAGTAAGTCGTCATGTTAACCTAAACTAACTGTGTGTGTGTGTGTGTGTGTGTGTGTGTGTGTGTGTGTGTGTGTGTGTGTGTGTGTGCAGGTGTTGTCAGACACCCTCTCCCCCTCCTGGAGTGAGTGCTTGTTGTTTGACCGAGTTCTGCTGGAAGGAACAAAGGAGCAACTTCAGCAGGACCCGCCCCTCATCATCATCAACATCTATGACCACAACGCCATGGTAACCCGTCCCGTCAAACTCTTCTGTGTTTGGGTGGCGGAAGAAGTACTTCATTTTATTTACTTAAGTTAAAGTACAGATAAAGGGGTAAAAAATACTTAATTAAAAGTATCCAAGAAGTTTAATACTTAAGTAAAAGTATTAAAGTATGCATTTTTAAATGTACTTAAGTAGTTTAGTTTATTAGGATGTTAAAAGTAAAAATGGGAGGGGCATATTAAAGTGGAACTGCAGTACAACATGGACAAAGGAGTATGCAACTCGTCCCCATCGGTCCGGAGATGGAGCGGGGGTCGGACAAAACACAGAATACAGAAAAAATGTACTTAGTACTCAACAAAGTACTTGTATTTCATTACACTCCATCACTGCCTCTCAGCACATCTATGAGTCAACTTTAGTCATTTTGTGCTCGTTTGTGTTTGTTCAGGGTGCTCCGAAGCCTTTGGGTCGAGCTTTTGCTGAGCCGGAGTTTAAAACTGTGGAGCAGTTCTACGAAAAGCCCCGCCTTCAATTCTATGACATCAGCAGAGGAAGAGTTCCTGCAGGAGAGCTGCTGGCCGCCTTTGAGCTCATTGAGCTCGACTACTCTGGGTTTGGAGAGGTGGAATCTATCAGTTAGTCCATGTTTGGGGTTGGATGCAGCTTTATCTGTAGATTTATGTTTACTTGTACGTTTGCTGCTATTGGGCAGTTTGGGGTGACTACCCATAACCTGAGCAGTAATAAAAAACAAAAACTTTGTTTTTAAATTAGCAAGTAAAGCAAAACTAAATTTTTTTTTTTATAATTTTTGTATTAATATTAAACAGAAGATGCTCTCTTCCCTTCTAAGCCCCGCCTCCCCGTCAGCGTGGACCCTCAGGAGCTGACCTTCGATGAGGAGCAGAGATCTTACGTCATCCCAGAGGGAGTCCGGCCTGTTCTGAAAACCTTCAGGATCGAGGTACGTGGCAAAAACTGATGTCTAAGAAAGTAAAAAAGCCAAATTTTTAGATATTTTATCTTATTTTTAGTCTAAAAAAAAATAATAATGGATTAGATTTATAAAGCGCTTTTCAAGGCATCCAAAGTGCTTTCCATTATTCATTCACTCTCTCATTCACACACTGCTGATGATGGTAAGCTACTATGTAGCCACAGCCGCCCTGGGGCGGTCTGACAGAAGTGAGGCTGCCATTCTGCGCCATCGGTCCCTCTGACCACCAACACAGGCAAGTGTCTTGCCCAAGGACACAACGACAGCGACAGACTGAGCGGGACGCGAACCTGCGACCTTCCGATTGCCAGGCGTCCACTTAACTCTTCTGCCACCATCACATAAATAACTAAAAAAATTTCTAGAAAAATATTTTTACTTAAAATCAGGTAAATATTCTTAAATATGATCCAAATTTTCTTGTTTTGAGTAAAAAAAATCTGCCAATGAGGTCAGTAAAGGTTGCAATGCCAGAAATCTTAAAACTAGCTAATAAACCTAAAATTAGATTATTTTGCTAGTTTTAAAAGGGACTCTAGTCAGTTTTGGCTTGTGTTTAGCACCCCCTAGTGTTCGTTGGCGAAACTTCTCTCCTCGCTGTGCGTTTGTCTTTTTAACACCTTAATCTAACTGCTGAAATGTCTCCTCAGCCTTCATTAGTGTCTACAGGAGCGGTTCATCACTAAATCAAACAAATCAGCTGTGTTCATGATCTAAAACATGCAGGAAACATGCTGGAAGCAGACTGCAGAGCCAGGTAGGTCAAGCTGAATTTTTTCTAAGCCCCAGCAGACCGGACCGGCAACTCTGAAGTTGCAAGTGTGGTATTCTGGCCACAGAGGGCGGTGGGGGTCTGAGTGACACCATTAACCCTGTAAAGGCTCATTTTAGCACAAACTGGCTCAGAAACATGATTTAAACATATGAAAAAGTTGCAAAGTGTCCCTTTAAGATTTCTAGCTAAGCAACTTTTGCTGATCTCATTGGCAGATTTTTTTATTCAAAACAAGAAAATTTGGATCATATTTAAGAATATTTACCTTATTTTAAGTGATGCTATTTTTCTAGAGAAGAATTTATTATTTTTAGACTAAAAATAAGATAAAATGTATAAAAATGAGAATAAAAAAAACTTTCTTAGAAATAATTTTTTGCACTCTCACCTTTCCGACCCTTCAGTGCGTTTCTGTTGTGTCTGCAGGTGCTGTTCTGGGGTTTACGGGAGCTGAAGAGGGTCCATCTGTTCGAGGTGGAGCGTCCTCTCGTCAGGGTGGAGTGTGCAGGACAGCAGCTGGAGTCTGAGGAGATCCAGAGCTTCAAGGCCAACCCAAACTTTAAAGAGGTGGTCCGCTACATCGACGTGGTCAGTTTGTGTCATCAGCGAGCTAAATGTTCTAAGAACAGATTCACCAGAAGCACGAAGAACAGATAAAATGATCTGTTTTGATTTGGTCGTTCTGCATCTGACCAGGAGCTGCCGGAGCAGTCCTACCTCCACCCTCCTCTGACCGTGTTTGTGGTGGAGCATCGGGCGTTCGGTCACCTGGCTTTGGTTGGCTCTCATGTGGTCCAGAACCTCATGGACTATGCCCCACGTGATCTTGAGGGGGAAGAAGAGGAGCCGGAAGAAGAGCCAAAACCTAAAGGTGAGAGAATTAAAACAGAAGGAATCAGGAGTCAACAACCAAAACAGAGCTGGAGCTTCATCAGAGAGCAGTTATCTTTCCAACGTGAACTATTTGTACCGTAAACCCAAACCCTAACCATGTTTCTGATCCCAAACGGTCTTATAGACCCAGTATTCATGTGCTTCTCTCCAGTAAGGCAGAGTTCCATGAAGATCAACCCGCTGGCGACGGTAAAGAACATCGGACTCAGCGGCCTGTCGGTCACACAGTCAAAGATCCCCATCAACCCCATCAAGATGGTGAACGTGAGTCCATCTAACCTCCTTCTGTAAACGCCAAACGTAATCACGGCGCGCCGCCATCACTGACTCTTTGTGCTGGATTTGCATAAATACCTGAAGGCGCCCCTGAAGAAGCTGAATAAAATTAGAGGAGAGGAGTTGGAGGAGGAGGAGCCTGAGAAGGAGGAGCTGGACTGGTGGTCCAAGTACTACGCCTCACTGGAGGAGCGGGAGAAGAAGGTGGGACGCTGATTCAGGAAACGTGTCGTCGTATGACTTATTTATCCAAAAAAAGACATTTTATAAAGAATTCTTTTAAAAAGGTCATTATTTGTTGGTACGAATATCAATTATTCGAAAATTAGATGCATTTTTATTTACTTTCATCCAGTCATACACCTGACTTCATGCACAAATGTATTTATCTTATAATTCATTGTTATTGAGTAAGGATCATCTTAAGACAGCACTGTCCCCTGGCTCAAAAACACAATTTGTTTCTGTTTCTTTGATCTCCTGAACAAATGCTCAAACATGAAAGTGTGACAGTTTTAGTTTTAAAGAGATGAAGAATAGTCTGGTGTCAGCAGAGTGTCTCTGGGTTTAATGAGACGGGACGATTGGAGGAGAAAATAAAATAAAACTGGCCTAAAATTCCTTAAAACGTCTAAGAAAAGAGCCGACGCAGAACGTTTAACGGTTTTGCTTGTTAGATTGTTCGCTGGTTAATGGTTCGCTCAGGTTGTTTGATGTGTTTGTGTCTGCAGGCTGCTGAGGCAGAGCAGATGGAGGAACAAGCAGAAACAGGTCCAGAAATAAAAGCTCTTCTCGTTTTCTATCAGCCGTCATGTCTCTGAGTGTGTTAAAACTCTTCTAATTAAAACAGCTGAAGACATTCAGGTCTTTGTTGGATGATGGGGTCAGATATGGTTAAAGGTGTGGTTCACTCGTTTAAAGTGGTCTCTGGTAGGAATGAATGCCTTGCAAGCCGTACTCGGGGCAAAAAAAGCCCAGAAATGCTGGATCAGCACGGACAAGTCTGCTCCAGCAGAGAGTAGCAGAACACGACAGGATCTGGAGTCTTACTTCCTGATATGTGGACGTCTCTCCTCTGATTGGCTAACAGCAACACGACTCTACCACTGACTCTGTTTGCTCTGCAACGTTGATGTTTTATCTCCACCAATAACACAAGCCTGGAGGAGTTCTGCTGTGTGGTGGAGTTGCTAATGCTAACGGTTAGCTTCTACTAGCCCAGACGTTCTCTGCTGTTTCCTGGACGCTAAACCAACAACAGCCTTCCCCGTCGTGAGTCAAGATGGGTGAGTCCATGAATGTTCAGTGACAGTGTGACGTAGATCTGTCAGGATTTTCTAATCCTAGAGTTTCACCTAGAGTCTATTTTCTATCAGAAGCTAATGCAGGAGATAGGTGGAGGAGACTATTTTCATGTTCAGCCTGCAGGAAACACTCAGAGTGACCCATTAGAATCAGAAATAATCATTAAAAATGTTTTTTCAGTGAACCACACCTTTAAACATCTTATTTAATTGACACAAAGCTGCTGATGTGGTTCTGCAGGGTTAAAATGTGAGTTTAAAGGTTGACAATACATTTTTTTTTAACTTTGAACAGATGGAGTGCATCTGACCATGGCAAACATCGAAGAGGAGGAGGAGGAAGCTGTGATGGTGGAGATGGAGCCTCCAAAAAGGAAGATGATCGCCACTCTGATGGTTATAAATCTTGTTGATCAGATTAAAATTAATGTAAAACAATTTAATGATAAAGAAAAATCCTGAAAAATCCTCTTTGAATTCTCCTTCGATCACAAAAGCTTTTTAAGTTTGTTTTGATTTAAGACAGGGGTGTCCAAACTTTTCCAGCTGAGGGCCAAGCCCCAGGGGGCTAATGGGATTTTCTTTATTTTAAAAATACAAAAAATTATTTAATAGCGATTTTTTTTGTAAGCTCCTCAATATTGGTTCAGATTAGGCAAGCTAGTAAAGCTATGAACATAAAAAGTTAGAAAGCATCGCCTGCTGGATGGAAAACGGCCCCCGGGCTGCACGCTGGACATGCCTGGTCTCAGAAGCTAACAGACTGATGAGCTCTCTGTGTTTGTGCTCAGCTGTATGACGGCGACCTGGAGTCAGAGTTCAGCCAGTTCCAGGACTGGCTGCGGATCTTCCCTCTGTTTAAAGGCAGGTCGACCACCGAGGACGAAGACGAGGGCGACCAGGAGAGGCTGATGGGAAAATACAAGGTACAGGTGGCGGAGCTCGGTGTGAGCTCCTGTTGGAAAGCGTTCATCGTTTCCTGTTTTCCATTCCCAGGGTTCCTTCCTGGTTTATCCCATTGATCCAGAAGACAAAGAAGACACAACGTGTCAGATCACCAACGGAATTCCCAAAAACTCTCCGATCAAAGTCTTGGTCAGAGTTTACATCGTCAAGGTTGGTGCTTGTCTCACATGGGCAGTTATGACTTTCGACATCTAGACTAAAGTCACAGCCTGTGTGAGTTCCCGTTGGTTCAGAGGTCATCAGCTGTTAGCTTGTGTCCTGCAGGCTACCACCCTCTCTCCCACGGACCCGAACGGAAAGGCTGACCCATACCTAATTGTCAAAGTGGGAGATCAAAATCTGGACTCCAAAGATCGATACATCCCCAAACAGCTGAACCCAACGTTTGGAGAGTCAGTACCTGTCTGTCTCTCTGTCTGTCTCACCCTATTCTCTGTCTGTCTCTCTTAGAGTCTCACTTTGCTTTTCAGGGTGTTTGAACTGACCGTGTCCTTCCCCCTGGAGACAGAGTTGGTCATCACAGTCATGGACCACGATCTGATTGGAGCTGATGATGTCATTGGGGAGACTCGAGTGGATCTAGAAAATCGGTTCTACAGTCGACACCGAGCCTCCTGTGGGCTCGCGCTTTACTACGACACGTTAGTACCACGGCTTTGGCCAAAATGCTCAAAAAGATTAAAAATGTCCCAAATCTTGTCAGTGTTTGGCAGCTCGCCTCTGTCAGGGCAGCTGTGGCTACATCGTAGCTCATCATCACCAGTGTGTGAATGGCTGATTGTGTTGTAAAGCGTCTTGGGGGGCTATAGAACCCTAGAGGTTGCTGTGTCAAATACATTTAGCACGCGGATGCTAGGATAAACTGGTGTTAGCGTCTGCTTCTTTAATAACTGTGTGTTTTTGAAGTGATGGTTACAATAAGTGGCGTGATGCAAAGAAGCCGTCAACAATCCTGGCCGAGCTCTGCAGGAAGAACGGCATCCCGTCTCCGGAGTTCAGAACATCTGAAGTGAAAGTTCTCAACAAGATCTTCAAAACCCCTCCAGATGCTGTTCCAGAAGGTACGGAAGGAGGCAGAGGGAGACGATATCAACGTTAGATAAGGGGATGACAGCATGTAGAGTTCTTTTCCCGGGAACATTATTTAGTAATCACTCGTGATGTTTCTCTGCTGCAGTGATCTCCAGCTTTCGTTGTTTCAGGTTTGCTGAAGAAGAACCAGCGGTCTCCTGAGGAGGAGGCAGAGATAGAGGAGCATGCAGCCCTGAGTGTGCTGCAGCGCTGGGGGGAGATGAGAGAGTTCCTCCCTGGAGCCGTTTCTCTGGTTCCAGAACACGTGGAGATCCGATCGCTGCAGAACCAGGACAACCCCGGACTTCCACAGGTTCAACACGTTAACGATCAGTAGGACAAGCACGCCTTTCTTCCTTCTGTCTGCAGCAATGTTTGTTTTTAGGGTTACCTTCATATGTGGGTGGACATGTTTCCCACTGACGTCCCTGCCCCGCCCCCTGTTGACATTAAGCCCCGCCTACCTGAGCAGTACGTAGACACGCAGTCGAGGATCAAACAACAAAATATTTTTTTAAAAGTTGATGTTTTTATCGTGACAGATACGAGCTGCGCGTGATCATCTGGAACACCGACGACGTGTTTCTGGACGACATCAACCCGTTTACCGGCGACCCTTCCTCCGACATCTACGTTAAAGGGTCAGTGTCAGTTAATCCCGTCATCGTGTTCCATTAACGGTCCTGATCCCATCCGAGCTGTGAAGCTGTGGTTGTGTGTTCTCCTGACAGCTGGATTAAAGGCTTGGATGGAGAAAAGCAGGAGACTGATGTCCACTTCAACTCTCTGACTGGAGAAGGGAACTTTAACTGGAGATTTGTTTTCCGGTTTGACTACCTTCCCACTGAGGTATTCACACGTGCCGACGATCACAGCTCTGCTCTGGAGGAGTCAGGAAGCTGCAAACGAGGGAATAATCTGAATTTAATCTGATCAAAATCCCAGCTGGTGTTTCCAGCAGCAAAATAAACAAGCAAACATGAGATCATGTAGATGAAGACAGCGTCCCAACGATGAATATTTTGTCCTCTTCTATAGAAAGAGGTGGTGTATAAAAAGAAAGAGTCGATCTTTTCTCTGGAAGAGTCGGAGTTTCGCCAACCGGCAGTTCTGACCCTCCAGGTCTGGGATTATGATCGCATCGCAGCCAACGACTTCCTGGGTGACACACACACACACACACACACACACACGCACGCACACACACACACACACACACACACACACACACACACACACACACACACACACCTGATATGTGTGACCGAACAGCCTCTCTCTCTAAACCACGATGTTCTTTAGGCTCCATAGAGCTTTATCTCAGCAACATGGTCCGACCAGCGAAGACATCCAGTAAGTGTACGGTTGACATGGCGAAGGACCTCGCCGGTCCTCGGTTCTCCATCTTTCGGGCCAAAAAGATGAAGGGCTGGTGGCCGCTAGTCCGCCTGAAGACCGCAGAGGACTTTGAAAGGGAGGAGAAGGAGAGGGAGGAGGCCAAGAAGAAGGGACGCAAGAAAAAGAAGAAGAGCAAAGACAAGAGAAGCAAACTGAGACAGGAGGACATCCAGTACACGGACAGCTTGGGCAACACTTTCCTGTTGATGGTACAAAAACACTTCACTGTAAAAATTATCCTACTGAACGTTTTGTATTATTTCAACTTCTCTTCTGATTATTTTTCTAAATTTACTTGAGAATATTTGCTAAACATGTTAATGTAGTTCCTGATATGTCAGACTGAACATGCCTAACGCTGAGACTGTTCATGTGAAGGGGAAGGTGGAGGCGGAGCTTCAGCTGGTGGCTTTAGAGCAGGCAGAGGCCAACCCTGTGGGGCGAGCACGCAAAGAGCCGGAGCCTCTGGACAAACCAAAGTAACACACACACACACGCACACGCACACACATGCACACACACACACGCACATGCACATGCACACACACACACACACACACACACACACACACACACACACACACACACACACACACACACACACACACACACACACACACACACACACACCCCTCACTCTGATTGACATCAGATCGTTTTTGTAGCCTTCATCAGGACCTCCTCCTCCTCCTCCTCCTCCTCCTCCTCCTCCCTCTCCTCGTACGGTTTTATTTTATTTTTCCTCAAACAGAAAAAGGATTTTCTGATTACCTAATTGTTTTTGCCAGATTACTCTTTTTTTGTCAGCGATGAAACAACTGCTCTTTTCTCTCTCCAGTCGTCCCACCACCAGTTTCAACTGGTTCGTCAACCCGATGAAGACCTTCATCTTCCTCATCTGGAAGAACTACAAGAAGTACATCATAGCTCTGTTGGTCCTAGCCGTCCTGACGCTGTTCCTGGTCCTCATCCTCTACACGTTACCGGGACAGATCAGCTCCCTCATCGTCAACGGATGAACAAACCCACCCAGGATCTGGATTCAGGTTTCTGGCTCACACGGGACCGTTTCCATCGGCACCATTGATGGAGATTGTCTGCATCCTGGGAGGATGTGGTTCCGTCCATCCTCTGTGGAGATTTAAGATAAACATTCGATTCATGCTATTTGACCTGAGGAGACAAATCATGACCTGATTTTAAATTGAAACATGATTTTATTCATACTAATCTGTGCTTTTGTTCATATTCTTGTTTTAAAAGTAAACATGGTGTTTAAATTACACTTTTGTTTGTTCATGGCACTGATTCAGAACTCTGATCTGCACCAAGTGAAGGGATCTGAATATTAACGGCTTTAAAGACGAGTAAGAATAAAAATATCAGACACTAATAATTCTGTCACTCACCTTGTAGCAGGTAAAAGACTTTTTAAATAAATTACACAGCTTAAATATGATGTGAAAGAATGTTTTCCCCCTAAAATCTTAAAGGGGACCTAGAATGTAAACCAACATGTTCCTTGTTGTTGTTGAATAAGACAGCTTGGGTGGTCAACAGCAGCATGCCAGAAAGTCAAAGCCGTGTGTGACCTACTTTTTATGTAAATTAGAAAGTTGAAAAAGGCGAGAGAAAAACTTCTGTTCTGAGAAAGCCTTCCTTAACACGTCATAAGGGGGAGCCACGCCTCCTCAAACCTGCATGTGTCTGAGGCCTTCTGGGGAAACCAACCAATCAGCATGTCCTGGCCGAGTGGGAGGGGCTAACAGCTCTATTCACTGAAGGCCTGAGTAAGGGGGTTTAGAATGGCCTGTATCAGGGCTCCTGGGACAGATGAAAGACAAAAAAAATGTTCTTATGCTTTTTGGAGGCTCAAAGCTCTGTTTTAGATTGTTGATTAATTGCATTCTAGGACACCTTTAAAAATGATTGAACTCAATAAATTTGAAGGGGTCGTCCTCTGCAGAGAAGGATCATCATCAAGAACTGTTTTTTTTCCCTTGGAGAATAAAAAAAGCATCTGAATCAATCCAGGACTTATCGATAAAACATTTTCTTTTTTCTTTGCACACTGAAGACAATATTTATGTAGAAAAACTCCTGGTGAAGTTCTCTAAAACATAAAAGATCCCTGAAACCATAAAACCAGCTCTTTAAAATAATGTCAGCTACAAAAACGTGAACGAGCTTTTAAAATTCATCAGAACACATTTCTGATGTTTTTCTCTCGGAGGGCATCTTAAAGTCCTCTTGGTTGGTAGTTTATCATCTTTCCTTTGTTGCAGGTAATTTACAAGAAGCTACATGAAGACACGACTTAGTTCCTGTCCTCAAAGGCAGCTAGTCAGGATTATTGGTGAATTATGATCTTTTTGGGGTTTTAAACTGAACTGATGTAAAACAGGTGAGAGGAGTTCAGCTAAAAGCTGAGCTCTCTGCTCACAGGAAACTACAAATAGTTTGTTTAGATGTTTGTTCTGATTGTTTCCTCTGGTGACGTAGAGACAAGTTTAACCTCAGACGCTCCAGAGGAAATGAAGCCACTGAATGGAGTCTTCATATGAAAACCAGTTATTGAACATTTCCAGTTTGTCTTTGTGCAGCGCTGATCAAACTGATGTTTCTTGTAGGATCTCCAAAGGTGAGGCTGGGATTGTTTAAAAAGGTTGAGAGGCATTAAAAGTGATGATCCAAGGAGCTGAGTGATCTGAGGCTTTATGCCTCTGGTAGGGTCACCCATGCCAAACAGGTCCTAGGTGAGGGATAGAGTGCAGCCCAAAGACCCCTTATGATGATCGTGGGTGAGCCTGGCCTGCAGGTGGAGCATGCCGGCGTGCACCTAGTGGCCAGGCTTTCACCCATCCCAGCCAGCACACGTAGGTGGGCCCCATATGGAATCTATATGGGCAAGCTGTGGGTCCCACCAGGGTTTGTCCGCAGTTTCCATGGTGGCCCCATGGGGGTTTGCCCAGAAAGATTTTTGCCCACATAAAGTTTAATGGGCCCCATGGGTTTTCAGAGGGTTTGACTCAAAGATGGGCAACCCTCCGTGGGGCCACCATGGAAACTGCAGACAAACCCTGGTGGGACCCATATGGCTTGCCCATATAGATTCCATATGCCCCCCTCCCCCCATGTGTGCTGGCTGGGATGGAGCACAATCGGGCACAACCCCAAGAGGAACCGTGGGTCCCCCTTCCCATGGACTCACCACTCGTGGGAGGGGCCAAAGAGGTCGGGTGCAGAGTGAGCGATCATATCAGGTAAAAGTGTTTCATCAGGACAGTCTGAGTGTGAGGAGTCTGTAACAGCGGGCCTGAGTCTCCCAGTTCTCCCATGTCTGCCCGCTCTGGGCTCGGTCAGCAGTGCGCGCTCCCGCGGCAGAGGGCTCCGCCGCTGTTCCCCGTGAGCGCGCGTCTCCATGCGGTTTAATAAAGACGCTCTAAAGCAGCAAAAGCAGAAAGAGCCTCCGGTGAAGCGACATGACGCTGAGGCTGGACCGGAAAGAAGAACCCGGTTTGATCCTCCTGCGTGAACCCGGTCCCGGTGTCTGAGGGGTTCGGTCCTCCGAGCAGAACCTCTGCTCTTTGTCAGCCGGTTCCTCTCGGAGACCGGAGCGCTTTGTGGATTTTTTCTGAATGGAGACGCTCACCGTTAGTTTCTCACACCCGCAGCCTCTCTCTTTGTTATTTTAGAGGTTCTGTGAAGTTTTTGCTGTTTGGGTTTTTATTCCCGTCCGGACCGGGTCACCTTTTGTTCGGAGGAAGAGAAAAGAGGCGTCTGATGCTGCGGTTCATCCCCACTGAGCAGGTCTTTATTATCAGCTCCTCTCCTCTGTGCTGCTCCTCACGAGTCTTTTATTTGATTTGATTTGATTTTAGTGACTCGGTTCGGTACCGCTGCTGTTCTTTTGTGTGGATCTGATCCGTCGGTCCCCGGACTGTGCTTGACGGTCCCGGTTCACCACTCCCCCGGTCCCGGTCCACTGAGCGCACCATGCCGGAGAGCGTGTCGGTGTCGGAGTTCGTGCAGGAGGTTCGGGATGACTGGAGCTCCCCCACCACCTCCTCCTTCACCTCCAAGATGATCAGCTGCAGAAACACCGTCTACCTGCTGGAGGAGGTGAGTCCTGCAGAGGGAGGTGGTCCAGGAGGATCTGATGATGGTCCACCTCCACAGCTTGGTTCTGTTGGGTTAATTACTACTTCCGGCCACCTTAGGAATTCTTTCAGTCTCCTGCTGCATCTTCAGGGTCCAGCATGATTTAATCACACAGCTGCTGCTAAATCAGTCCTTTTCAGGACTGAATTCCACCTCACAGAGAAGAAGAGGAGAAAATCTCTGCACTGGCTGTCATGAAGCCTGCTGGTGACATCACCAGATCTGAACACAGACCCCATCAGCTCAGGCTGATAACATCTGTAGGAGTGCTGAGAAACATCTGCAACCCAAACCAGAACATTCACCGCCGCAGCGATTTGATTTGGTTTTTATCAGGAACAAACATCTCAGCATCAGCACCAGAAATGATTATTTCTGTGTTTTCAGCAGAGTAGATGTTGCATTAAAGGTGAAATGCACCAACATTTTTCTGTTCATAGTGTTCATGGTGTGTTCAGGTCTTTGGAATTAAGACTGATTGTAGATCATAATTAGGAACATTAAAAAAAGTGTAAAACATCCAGATTCAAAATGTTTTTTTAAATTATACAACCATTTAAAAACAGGTCATTTCTTTTTCTAACACCTTACGTACATTTCGTAAGGAAACCTGGAGGACATCTCATACTTTAATTTTTTATTATATGAGTAAAATTTTGAATAATTGCATCAAAAACTTGATAAAAAATTTTTCTACACAAAGAAACTCGTCTGGTTGTTTTTGGCCAGTAGAACAAAATTCCTTCATTTATCAGTTCATTTTCTGCCAGTTAACTAATTAATTACCGTAAACAACGTGTGGAGCTGCACTGCTGCTGTGAGTTCTCACACACACACACACACACACACACACACACACACACACACACACACACACACACACACACACACACACACACACACACACACCAGCTACTGACCTGGAGAGCAGCCTGAAAAACAGACCCGAATCATCACCCCCCCACCCCTTCCCAGTACCCCCAACAGAGTTGGCATATGTTGCCACGGCAACAGATTACTCCCCACCATTATTTTTGTTGTTGTTATTTTCTGGTCCTGAAGAGACGCCGGAGGGATTAATTTTAATAGAGATGTTAGTTAATCTGGCTGGGAGGGTTCAATTACAGCTTTAATGGAAACATCAGTTTAACGTGAGATCTTGTGTTTCTGGTAACCAGAAAATATGTTGGTTTCTGTGGTGGAGAGAAAAAAACATATTTTTATGATCATTTATACTTTTAAACAAACAGATGAAGCAGGATGTTACACGACCCAATGAGTTTGTTATTTTACCTTTTAAACGTTCAGATTTTCAGACTTTATTAAATACAAGATTCAATTCTGACAAAGAAGAAGTCAGTAATAAAAAAAACTCAAGGTTGAACATTAAAACATTCAAGTTTCTCCCAACCTGTGCAGTCAGTCACGGCATAAAGAGTAATAAAACATTCATCAGGACTTGAAATGTGATTTTTAAAATTAATGCAGGGGTCTGTTTTATTATGAAATATTTAAAATCTTAAATATTCAATAGTGAGCCTGAATTTGAAGCAGAGGAACAACGAGACGTCTTTGTAATAACAGGAATCAAACAGCTGGCAGATGATGAAGATGGAGTTTACAGAATAAACATCCTAAAAAGACCCAAACTGAATTATTTTATCATCATTTCCAACAAAAACACAAACAAAAGCTTCAGTTTAACGCAGCAACATCTAAACATGTAGCTGTGTGTGTGTGTGTGTGTGTGTGTGTGTGTGTGTGTGTGTGTGTGTGTGTGTGTGTGTGTGTGTTTGTGTGTGTGTGTGTGTTCAGGCTCTGGACAGCGACCGGTTGGTGCTGCAAAAGATGAAGAAAGCTGCAAAAGCCAAGTACTCATCAGGACACGGTAGAGGAACACACACGTGTACGACGGCACACGCGTGATTTCCCTCGCTAACCATGTTTATTCTACCAGAACACGTGTCCCACCTGGAGCAGTACATCAACTCCATGGAGAAGCTGGCGGTGAACTGTCACTCCAACGGGGAGAACGAGGTCGGCTCGGCCTTCTGCCGCCTGGCGGACTTCTCCAAAGACCTCCTGACCCCCATGAAAAACCTGGTGAGTGGCCTCAGAGGTCAAAGGTCACAACAGCTGCTCCTGATAAGATGCTTCACCTCTACTTAGATTAAGTGATAAAAACACAATCGGTGCTAACATGAAACATTTAGAACTGTGGAAACAGGTCGGTGACGATCTTCAACAAAAGAAAAAAACATTTTTAAACGGGACCTTTTGCAACATTTAGTGCTGCCATGTGGGTCTCTGCTGCCATGTGAAGAAACCCATCCAGCCCCTTTCTGTCAGTGTTTGGTTTTAGGAATTATGTTTCAAAAATTACCCATTTGTGATGTCACAAAATGAGCATAGGACCACCTCTCACATGCAAGAGCCCCTCCCAGATGTCGGAGCTTCTCGGCTAATAGCAGCATGGGTGGGCGTGGTCAGCTCCAGCTTGTTTTCTTAAAGCTACAGCGTGTAATATTTTTACTATAAAATTCCGTGTATCACATTTACAAACGTATCCTTTTTCATTAATAATTCTCACCAAAGTCTATTCTAAATATTCCTATTAGCTTGAAATTTGACATTTTTATATATAAATAAACTGTGGTTGACGCTCCATAGTCACGCGCCATCTTGAACTACCGTAGCTGTTTAGGGACATATAATGCGCCACGTTTCGTGTTTGCTCTTTGCCATGAAAGTCCTCTTCCTTCTAAACGTTGTGTGGGGGTGGCGCCGGTTGTCTCCGTGGCAGCCTCGCTGGTTTGGGGAAATTCTGCTTTGCTCTAACTACATGGGATCGCTGGATTGAAAGCTGGAATTTGTTCATAACCGTGGTGGTGTGCGCACGGCCGTGGGTGACAGGGAGACGAGTGACAGACGTGTTAGGCCGGGAATATATCTGCTTTTTAACCTCGCGTTGACGCAGGCAGCAGGCTGTGTCTTTCTTCACCAGTGTTGGGAGTAACGAGTTACAAAAGTAATTAGTTACTGTAATGCATTGCTTTTTGCTGTAACGCGGTAATGTAAGGCATTACAGAAAAATAATCAGTAATATTTTACTCGGTACAACGTCAGTAACGCGCGCATTACAACGCATTTTTAACCAGGAATCAATTAGTGAGTTTTCTTCAGGGTTCTAATCACGGGGAGCCTGAATAAAGGTCCAGTTTCTATATGACTTTATTTATATGAACTTCAGCGCACCAGGACTTCTATTGAGCAGAGAGGACAGAGACGCTGATCGGATGCGCTCCAGCTGCGCGCACCGCGACCACAGTAACATTCTCAAAGTCACGCCACCAAAAAAAAAACATTTAACACGCGATCGTTCATGTTCGTTCTCTGTCACTTCTCTTTTACTCATGCCTGACGCGCGCTGCCTCAGCGGAGCTCATCTGTGCCCAGGTGACATCACCTCACTGCTGTCTGCTGTCTGCTGCGAGCGCACATTTCACTATTGTTGCGGTGCAGCAGATCCCTGGACTGTAGGCTAACCAGCTCCGGTGGCCTAGTGGTAGAGTGTCCGCCCCGGGACTGGGAGATTGGGGTTCGATTCCCGGTCGGGTCATACCAAAGACTTTGAAAAAATGGGACCCAATGCCTCCTCGCTTGACACTCAGCACTAAGGGGTTGGATTGGGGGGTTAAACCACCAAATAGTTCCCGAGCGCGGCCACAGCTGCAGCTCACCACTCCCCACGGGGATGGGTCAAATGCAAAGGACAATTTTCACCACACACCAGTGTGTGTGACAACTGACGGCTTTTAATCTTTAACTCATTATGTGAAAAAAGTAGGAAATCCAGGAAGCAGTTTTTCTGGAGAATTGAGAGGAGATACAGGAAGATAAGAGAGAGGACAGGAAAACAGTCAACAAGAAAACTAAATAAAGTTCTTGAAAAGGAAAAAGATTTTTACCCACTACAAATGTTTTTGTTACATTAAACTTTGCCGGTTTCATCCTTGATTGTAAACAAAAGTCAAATCAACTTTTGTCTTTTGAATCCAAACCACAATCTTCTGTTTGTGTGAAGTTAAAGAGCATGCTGCACAACATCAACTTCTTCCTGGACTCTCTGGTCAAAGGAGATCTGAGGGAGGTGAAGGGGGTGAGGACTTTTCCTTTTCTTATGGAGGCCTAGTTTGAGTCATGCATGATCTTTTTACACATCTGATAAACAGGAAAAACAAACATATGTTTGATTCTGAAGTCGTATTTCCACCTTCGTAGGATCTGAAGAAGCCGTTGGACCGAGCGTGGAGGGACTATGAAAGCAGATTGTGAGTTTCTACCACATTATGTGATCAGAGTTTACATACACACCCGTTTCTTCTATTTTTAGGCTCTCCTTGTTGCGTGGTAATGCATGTAAAAATCACACGCTGCATAATTCAGGAACACAGAAGCTCTCGACAGCAGAAGTGAGCTGGTAAAACAGTCAGCAGTCATGTTAATAATTCAGACTGTGTGTGTGTGTGTGTGTGTGTGTAGCAAGCAGGTGGAGAAGGAGAAGAGGGAGCTAGCACGGCAGTACGGGATGGTGAGGACTGAGGTGAGTGGAGGAGAAATCGCTGAGGATCTTGAGAAGGAGAGGCGCTCCTTCCAACTGAGCATGTGCGAGGTAAGTGACTTACACCCTTCAGAGACTCCTCCCCCTGCTGTCAATACACCTGTTTGGTCATCTCTGTCCACTAAATAGACCCCGCCCCTTCTCCTGTCTCAGTATCTCATTAAGGTGAACGAGATAAAGACAAAGAGAGGCGTGGACCTGCTGCAGAACCTCATCAAACACTACCACAGTCAAAACAAGTAGGACACACACAAACACACACACACACACACACACACACACACACACACGTACGTGCACATGCATGCACACACAAGCACAGACAGACACTCACACACACACACACATGCACACGAATGCACACACGCATGCATGTGCACACACACACACAGACACATGCATGCACACACACATGCATGTGCACGAACGCACACACACGCACATATGCACGCACACACACACATACACACGCACACACACACACACACACACACACACACACACATGCACACACACATATGCATGTACACACACAGTAAATACGAGGTTGCTGAGAGCTTTAATGTTCTGTATGTGTGTGTGTGAATGTGTGTGTGTGTGTGTGTGTGTGTAGTTTCCTGCAGGAGTGTGCCTCCACCACTCAGAGGCTTAAACAGTACATGGAGGAGCTGAATGGCGTTCTGAACACGGTACAAAAAGCCACCGCTGCTGTGGACTTTTCATTGATTTCAGCCTGAAATGCAAAAATGCTGACTGTCTTTTTTTTTTAAGTCATTACTCGACACTCTGCTGCATTAGGCCAAAATAGTGCAAGGTCATGAAAAAACCTGAATTTCTAAAAGATTTCTAAAGATTTCTTGACTCCAGCTTTTAAACGGACCTGATTTAAGCTGGATTTGATTCCTTTAACAAACCCATTTGCTATAAAATCACATTAATATTATGTAAAGCAAATTTAGTGTGGAATTCTTAATTTTCCTAAATAACAAACAAACACTGGATTTGACTAAAACAGTCTTAGTAACAGAACGTTTGACTCTCTCTGGCTTTCCCTGAGGAACCTCTGGGTTATATTTCATCCATAATGGTCAAAGTAGTTTTGACTCCATTACTCACAGAGAGCTGGTCTTTTTATGTGTGCAGGTCTGTAAATAAAGTTCATGCTAAGGCTGAACCAGGTGTGTTGTGTGCAGGTGAAGCAGCGTCAGGAGGAGGAGAAGCGGCAGCTGAGTACTCTCAGAGATCAGCTGAGGCCAGTCGTCCACACAGAGCAGGTCAGACACACACACACACACACACACACACACACACACACACACACACACACACACACACACACACACACACACACACACGGTGGCTAGCTAACGCTGTGTTATGGTTGTGACTTGTGTGTGTTTGTTCAGGAGTCTTTGCCTAAGCAGGTTTACAGCATGCATCAGCTTCTGGGAGACAAGCAGTACGGAACAGAGAGATCCGGATTCCTCTACAAGAAGAGCGACGGGTAAACGCTGCCAGGGTTTAGCTTCACATCTGTGGGATGAGGCAGACTCATTTAAAAACCGAGAGTAAAAGAATAAAACACACAAAATAAAAGCATCAGAGTCATTTTAGAAACTTAAAGTAACACTAGACAGTTTTTAAATGTTAAGCTAAAGCTTTAACGTTGATCTCAGTGATTGTTGAGTTAGAAACTTGACCAGTTTCATATCTGACACCACTCTGCTGCCCTCTGCTGGCCAAAAACTGCACTAGATAGTTTTGGGGAGCGGGTAGGTGCTCTAGGGGGCTCTCTTATACCTGCATTACGACTGTTAGCTGTTTTCTGTGCAGTTAGATTTTTCAGTTTTCTGATCGTCTATAAATACCACAAGAAGAAGAAAAAGAAGTTTGCTTTTCAGTTGGCATCAAGGCAGAGCCTGGAGGCAAAATTAAGAGAGTAATGCTAACAGCCGTAATGCAGGTATAAGAGCGCGCCCTAGAGCACCTACCCGCTCCGCAAAACTATCTAGTGCTGTTTTTGGCCAGCAGAGGGCAGCAGAGTGGTGTCAGATATGAAACTGGTCAAGTTCCTAACCCAACAATCACTGAGATCAACGTTAAAGCTCTAGCTTAAGTTTAAAAACTATTTAGATAGGATCTTTATTCAGCACTAACACCATCTATGATTATTTACCACTCAGACTGTGTGTTTGTGTTTCAGGCTGAGGAAAATGTGGCAGAAGAGGAAATGCTCTGTGCACAACTGTTACCTGACCATCGCTCATGCTACTGTGAGTCTGAGCTGGAAACTCTGAGCTTTAGTGTACACACAGCCTCGTACCTCCATCTGGAACGTTGCAAATGTTTTAGACGATGAAGCTCCCAGCGGTAAACGGATGCATGCTCTTAGGAGCAGCGTGATTTAAAACACGTTCATCAGAACAGATAAATGCTTTTATTTAAACAAACCAGGGCTCTGATGTTGTGTTTTATTCTGTCGAACAGCCGAACAAACCTCCGACCAGACTGAACCTCCTCACCTGTCAGGTTAAACCCAGTGTGGAGGACAAGAAGTGCTTTGACCTCATCTCACGTGAGACACGTTAGCTGCTAGTAGACTAGTGTGCATGAAGTAAGAACAAGTTCACGTTTTAAATAAATCCACGACAAACACTTTGTCTTCCAGACAACCGGACGTACCATTTCCTGGCTGAGGACGAAGCAGAGTGTGTGGCGTAAGTCCGGCATCGACTCATTTGGTCTGATCGTTAGAAAGAGCAGCTCCCCAGAGAGTCGGCGTGAGTTTGGGTTTGCCAGCCGCTCCTCGTCTCGGCTTCAGGCCGTTGTTCTGATGCAGCTTTAGCAGCTAATGGATTAACACTTCTGAGTTTTCGACGCCTACTTATCATCAAATCTGCTCAGAACCTTTTTCAGAAAACAACTTTCATTTCAGACCTTTGAGAGTAAGAACTCCCCGGCTAATGCAGAAGATGCTCAACATTCCTGTCAAACATAAACGTTTAATATTCTTGGTTCGAGTGCAGAGGGAGCCAGAGTTGTGTGAAGGGGACAGGTACATCTACCTGTGGTTCAGTGGGATTGTGGGTAATTTAGGCTCCAGCCTTTGATCCAGGAGGTGAAAACCAGTGAATGCATTTGTGTTTTTGTCGCTCAGGTGGATCTCGGTGCTCAGTAACAGCAAACAAGAGGCTCTGAGCATGGCGCTGGACGGCACCAGGAGAGGGGGGGGAGGGGGGGAGAGCAGCGTGGACGATCTGACCCGCGCCATCACCGACGACATTCGGCGGATGCCAGGAAACAACAACTGCTGTGACTGCGGCGCTCCAGGTAATCCGTCCATCCTGATGGGATTCTCACACGTTCAGCTTCACCAGGGTTTCCTGACTCATTTACAGCATCAGATGGCTCATTCCTTGCCAGGCTTTTAATTTGAAATTCTGCAGGAACTGTGCATCACATTTCTTTCCCTCTAGATCCCGGATGGCTTTCAACAAATCTTGGCATCCTGACCTGCATCGAGTGCTCAGGGATCCACAG